>AFIV01000472.1:0-368274 GCA_000223765.2 Zymoseptoria ardabiliae STIR04_1.1.2 | reverse complement strand
TAGTCTTAGTAATACTATTATACGTATATAGTACCCTCCGGTAGCTTAATATCTCTTAGTTAATAGAGCTAACTAATATCTTTAATAGTAGCGGTAGTACTACTACTACCGTCGATTTCTACCTCTTCCTCGATACGCCGCTAATCTACTACTACCTTACCTTCCTTATTAAAGTTACTACCTCCGACGACGTCTATATACTCTTCCTTATTATCGTACGGATTATAATTAAGCCGCTCGTCGAATAGCTCTATTAGTAAGAGGTAGAAGGAATATAATAGCGATATTAGCACCCCTAAGGTGTATATAACAGTAGGAGGAGTAAGGGCAACACACACGGGACGAGGTGGGCAGAACCCTACATCTACTATACTAATTTTGGTGTAGCGCTGCGAATAGCGCCCGTTTAATCCCTACCCTTGTAGGTACCTGTCTCTACCGGATGGGTGCGCAAAGGGATGCTCGAGCCTCGCGGGCTTACAACCTGGTTCCGGATCTGCTCGGATCCCATTTCTGTGAGAGGAATGCGAGTTGATTGGAGACCGGAACCCGGTTGTACAGATGAAGCAATTCGGTATATCCGACGAGAGACTATCGGGTTGTAATAGCTCCGAAATCCGAGACTCTCTTGCGCGGAGATCGACGGTTTTGCGAGCCATGGCCCATCAATGGCTCGCAGGAGTTGCATATTCGTTCCAAGGATCGATTTTTATCAGCCATCCCCACTCTGGGGATAAGGTCTTCGTGTTCGCATGGTAGTCCTTGGCACGATTTATGGCAGCCCTGTCTGTTCCCGGAATCGAGGTCGATGCTTGTGGCTGTTCGGCATATCCATAAGGGGAGGTGACGATCGGATGGTAAATAATAAGAGTCCCGGAGCCCAGGACTCTTTTGCATGGAGATCGGCATCAATAACGACCCGGATGATCGGTATTTCATTCAAGGATCGATCATCAGCCGTTTTCACTCTAGGGATAAGGCCTGTATGTTCGCATGGTAGTCCTTGGCGCGATTTATGGCAGCCCTGTCTGTTTCCGAAATCGAGGTGAGGCGATGAAGCTCACGGCATGCAGTCCTTGCATCAGCACCTCCAGAGACGCGTCAGCTTCCACCGCGCGAAGTCTGTATGTAACGGAATTGACGGCAACGAGACCACTCAGGACAGCTTGTAGTATAGCTCAGTAATCGGCTACTTCGATCCCGCGACCGAATAGTGGGCGAGGATCGGATGGCCTGGTCGAGACTCGAGAATGTGCTGCCCTGGCGGCAGTCAGGTTGCTGTAGTTGGATCGCCTTGCTGTGAGCGCGGGCAAGGAGCCGCTGGGGAACACCCTGTTCGTCCTATCCGGTACCTGCCAGAGTTTTGTGACAGCTGGCCTCGAGTTGGACTAAGTGACCGGTTGTTGTGTCTATTTAGCTGAACAGAAGGGAACTGAACAGATATCGATGAATCCTCGTGAAGAGCTGACCTATATCCGGGACTCCGATACACTCTGGACTCCCTCAGCGGAGACTCTTCTCGAAGCCAACCATCCACGAGCCAACAAGATGCAACCAAGCTCATACCTCCTCCTAGTTACGACAATGATAGGAGCAGTCACAGTCCAAGCGATCAGCCCCAAGCCGCCGAAGAATCCTCGGCCCATCGAGGTGGGCTCCTACTACTGTGACCACGTCAGCATTGACCAAGCGAGAGCGATGTGTGGCGACATTCACGGGAAGTTCGTAAGTTACGGCTGCTCGATTTTGCCCTTTTTGCAGGCCCCTCGGAGTGTGCTAAGTCGTCCTCGCACTGCAGGCCGACTCGGGCGATTGCTGCTTTGACCTTACTCTCCTCCATGATCGGAATACTCCGCACGGCCCAACGCATGACAGCTGGGACTACTATTGCCAGGACATTCACGGTGGGGTGGTGCAACCCACGGACCCTGAAGACAGCGCCTGTCGCTAATGGCTGATGGTGTGCAAATATCGACAGCGATGGCGAATCAGCGGAGCTGAGGGGTGCAGAGTGTAAGGGTGCCGGATACGCTCGACGAGGGAACGAATGGGCCGACAAGATGAAGAAACGAATGGGTCGAGCGCGTTCGATGCTGGAAGAGCCTGCTCAAGTTGATGACAGTTGGGAAATGCTCAGTGTTGTGTATTTCGCTTCTTTCAACGTACTGACCTCGCTTCTTCCTTCCTCCATCGTGATGCCTTCATAAACAATTCCCAGCACAATAGAGGCTTGATGGGTTCGTCACGCCGAAGAACTTGGAAGTCTGTGACGGAATCGAGCGGAATGAGAACTTAGGGTAGCTTTTGGCATACAGGTTGGTTCGATCGCCTTGGTCGTACTCTTACGATACAGAGGTGATTCTGCATACGGGAATATCCATTCGGATTGCGTCCAGATGTGTATCAGCCAATAGTACCGTGCAGCTGAACTTTGTTTACGACGCGTGCCCTCTTGCTCTTGCCATTGCCCTCACAATCGCGCCCTTTGCACCGCAATGCGCGATCGACGTCCTCTTTCCCTGTGATATCCTTGGTCTCTTGGGCAGGGATTCCGGTTATTGATATGACGAAATTGGAGAGATTGCTGGTGTTGAGGCCCTTGAAGGGGGCGCAGTCTGAAGAGGTGGAAGCTCCCGTGATGATCGAAGGAGGGCTCGGATACCGCGTTCAGGGAGGTTGCGATCGTGAGGGTAGTTCTAAAGGCGCCATTGCCATACCGGCTTCGACATCCTGCTCGTGTCTCAACACTAAACAGTCCGAACCCTGCTCGTCCTTTCCGTCCACTGCCAGAGTTTGGACTCCCTGGACACAGCCAGGTGAAGTTGATTTGGAATATGGAATACAGCCGAAAGTTCTGCCTCAGGCACTGAGACAAACAATTCACCTACACATCCTATATAGTTCCTTCTTTCTTCCTTCTCTTCCGTAGAATAACAACGTCAACAATGCATCAACTTTTGACATCGTTCCTCAGAATCAACTAGTTGGAATGACCCGATCGTCATACTGCCTGGGTGATGCCCCATCGTGTATCTGGGCCATGCTTCCTGCAGGCTCGTGTCCCGATGCTGTTCCTCTTTGCAAAATGCGAGGCGCAATTGGTTGAATTTCCTGGTAAGCCAGGTGGGCGAGCTCCAGGCCAGGACCAAGAGCTGACACGATCATCTCCCCAAAAGATGACATGGATGGTCATGCTGTTGACCTGTTCGCGAGAAGTGAATGGGGCCGGATTGCCCCTGCTTCGGAAGACAAGCTTGAGGATCAACGTCCGCCCAGAATCGATACAGTACTTGCAAGCTCGAGCATGGACGTCTGACTCCAAACAGCGAACCTGACATAAAAGCTGCCTCATCTCCCATCTTGTCCTCCTCTTTTCTCCCCGATCATCAGCACCTCGAAAACACTCGAGAGCTTCGCATCTCTTACCTCTGTCCTGAATCCTTTCTGGTCATATCAGCACGTCGAACTCATTCAAAAGAGCTTCGCGTCTCTCACCTCTGCCTCATCCTTTCGGTTCTATCAGCACCTCGCAATCACCCAGGAGCTTCGGAGCAAGAAGAACAACAGCACCAACCACCAACAACACAACCACCAACAAGAACATCATCGATAATGCAGATCCTCAACCTCTCCGTACTTCTTTCCTTGGTGTCCTCAGTCGTGGCATACGCAAGTCCCGCCCACCGTCCGTTCTCACTCGGGTGCATGTACTAATACCATCTAGAGCTGCGCTCCATGCGACAAAGGCTACGGGGATTGCGATTATTATCCGCTTGGTTCATGTACACCAGACCCAGGTGATGACAAAGGTGGCGTATTCAAATGTTCATCAATCGTATGTATCTCTGGACACGGAGACCACAACTTGGATACTGCTAACGACTGTTTTTCAATCCATCAGCCATGCCCAAAAAAGAACACCCCGTGCTATCCCGACTTCAACGTCCGGGATCAGAGCAAATCGGATTGCAGCGGTAAACCTCGCTAAACGCTCCATGCTTCCGTGGTCGCCGTGGTGAGCACCAGCAAGAATCCCGCCACGGCGATGACAGCAACACTGTACGCTCGAGGAAGTAACGAACGAGATGGACCGATCGAGGAGGAAACGAATGGATGGACCGTGTTTGATGCTGGAAGAGGCCGCTCAAGTTGGGGGTGACCATTGAGGAATCCGTAGTGTCGTACGTGTTTTGTCTTTCTGCTGCTCCACAGCAGGTGAATCTTGCGCGTTCACAATTGATCAAGGTACTGCCCTCGATTCTTCCTCTCTTCTTTTTGATGCCTTTTTGAACAATTCCAGCGCCAATCGAGGCTTGATGAGATCGTCACGCCAAAGTAAACGCCACAATGGCGGTTGCACAGACCTACCAAAGTCTCAAAATGCGATTTTGCGTTTTCGGACTTGCGGAGAAACCATATATCCGGGAAAGGACCGTCAAATTCTATAAATATATCAAGCTAGACCCTTCAAATTATAGATAGGATTAATCGAATACCTTCTAAATTATCTAAGGTAGTCGTAATGCGGTACGTTACGTATCGTCCCGTTACCGTCGTCTCGTACGTCGTCTTATGCGTCGTCTCGTACGTCCTCTTACTCGTCGTTTCGCTCGCCGTCTAGGTTATTATCCTTATTCGTCGTCTCGTTCGTCGTCTCGTCGTCGTCTCGTCGTCGTTGCCGAGGTGCTTAGGGCAGCCTAAAGCCCGAGGGCACGCGGGGAACTTAGGCTACTTAGTAAGGTAAGACTTCGGCCCCTACGACCGGCGACGATAGCGAGGTAACATCGATAGGACCGTTATTATACATAGAATAAGAAGCTATATAAAGATAATACCTATTTTTAAGCGTCTAGGCGTACGATTCGGGGCTATAGAAGGGCTGTAGAAAGACTTAGACAAATGCGAAAACGCGAAAACGCATTTTGAGACTTTGGTAGGTCTGTGCAACCGTCTTGATCCTTCCAGTTCGCTTGGGAAGCAGCCGGAATGCGTCGCTTCTTTTCCTCCGTCTTGTTTTTGCAAGAAACGTCATCTTTCATTGGATTTCACGACCACATCACACAATCGCCATGGCCACACGGAAGTGGGACATCTCGCCAGCCGGTGAAGAGGACGCACTCAACCACGAGAACCTTAGCAGCGGAAACACAGTCCACCACGAGGTACAAAGATATTTCAAGTTTCGCCTACCCAAAAGAGCCAAAATATCTCACTTCGCCAGCCGAATTATTTGCGCACCGTGTGCGGACGAGGAAGAAGGTCGTCATCTCGAAAGGCATTCACACGTATAAAGTCATGCATCCAAGTGAGCCAGGAAGGATAATTGGAGCTGTCATGTGGAGGGAACCGGTTGATCAGAGTCCGAAGACCGTGCCGTCGTCTGACGGAGATGCGAATAAGCCCACGTCGCCGCCGTCACCACCTGCAGCACCACATGCAGCACCACCTGCGTGTCTCGACTTGGAAGCCATGAAACATGTTCAAGAGACCATGGAAGCGGTCCAGAAGGAGAATTGGGACAGCAATGGCAGCGATGCCATTCCGTCATTTGTGTACGTTCTTATCCTTCTTATCAGTATTGCCTTATACTAACAGCCGGACGGATCTCATGGTGTTCGAAGTCGATCCCGAATTCCGCCGTCAAGGAATCGCGACGCAGTTGATGCAGCCTTTGTTCAAGCACCCTGATCACATTGCAGGGAGGCTGCCAATCTACGTCGAAGCCTCCCCGCTCGGGAAGATGTTTCATCAAAGCTGTGGTTTTGAAGTCCTGAGGGATGTGGAATCGTTCGAACGCAGAGCCATGTTGAGTGCTTTGATTCTTCGTCAACCAGTCGATGCTTGACTATGGGGATGATGCTGTGACATGCGCGGCAAAGCAATACTTCTCCTCATACTCCTCCGCAACACTTCCCAGATCCGCCGCGATCATGGGAAACATCCATCGCCTCCACCACCAACCCTGTAAATGGGACTTCAATCCCACCTCGCCTAGCAATCGATCGATGTAACCCATCATATCATACTGCAAATAGTTCCCTCTAGCTCCATGCGTCGGATACCGCCGCTTCATGAACGCATTCACCCATGCTATCTCCTTCCGCATGGCATCTAACGAGGGCAGTTGCACCAATCCATCGAACAGAGCGGTGGTCCAAATCGCTTGCACTTCTGCTACGCGGAAGCCGTTGGGTGCGTAGATATTGCCGACGAAGGCAATCGAGGGGTCGGATAGCGGGGCGATGTTGTTGTAGAGACGATTCGCCGTTGTGTTCGTGGCGAGACGGTTCTTGTTCGTCGCTGGGGCATGTGCCAATTTGGGGTATATGCTGAGGACTTCTATATCTGCTGCTGCTTCGAGACCGGCCCATCCCTTCTCATCCGCGGAGTCGGAGACAGGATGTGCGAGACCAAGGTCGACTTTTTGCTGGGAGGTGAAGAAGGGATACTCGTTGGTGAAGCCGGTTGCGCATATGATGATGTCGATGTGGAGAGAAGGCCCATCTTGTAGGGCGACTATGTGGTCGGCCAGACGCTCGATGTCATGGCGATGGACGTGGACATTCCTCGCGATTGTGTCCCAGAAGTCGGGGCGTTGGATTATGCCGAACGGTCCTGTGCACCAGAAGAGGCTGCGTTGAAATTAGAGGCAGGTCATTTCGACACTTTTCGCCATGGATTTACGCATCTACGATAAACTCACCTCACGTCGCTCTCCAGCATTTCAAAGCCCTCTCGCGCTCCTTCCCGTTCATGAAAGTTGCCTATCCGCTTGCACTTGGCATCCGCCCCATCCCAGATTCCTTTGACGAGATTCTCTCCCATGGCCGTATTGTGCAAGAACCGCGTCCACCAATTCGGCGCATTGAAACACGACGGACTCAACGTTGCAAAGAGTCTCGTAGCCGCCAGTTCTGGATCATTCAAGAACGGCCCTTTCGCGTTCTCGACCGGGTTCGTGAACGCCCCAGGACCGGTGCCAGACTTTCGAATGATCCAGTGGACTTCATTTCCGGCCTTAGTGAGCCCGTAAACGATGTCTGCTGCCGATTTTCCGGCACCCAAGACGGCGATTCTGAGATGAGATGACAATCCTTCCGAGAGGACCCGGTTGTAGTCTTTCTGATGCAGGATACGACCGCCAAATTCATCCTGACCTACGAACAAGGGCATTCGGGGAGTAGAAGTCATGCCGGTGGCGACGATGAGTCGTTTCGTCTACAATGTCCGCCGCTCGCCACTGTCACGCATCGCACCGTCGACCTTCCAAACCCCATGCAGCTTCCCTACTCTCTCTATCCCAACGCCGGTCCTTACTCTCTCCCTCAACGTCCTTCTATCATAGACATGCTCATCGAGATATTTCTCCAAGTAATCGGTCACATACCTCGCTTCGAAAATTCGAAAATATCATTGAAAACCTCCGCTTCCGGAGGCACAGACAGCGGTACGTCCGAAAAGCCTGACATTCGAATCCCACTCTGAGACCAGAATCCCGGGTACGCTCGCTTGCGACCCCATGGTCCTCCGACGGAAGATGACTTCTCGAGCACCAGGACGCGTGCGAGGGGGTGGATGGAGAGATAGAAGCGTGCGACGGCAATGCCTGAGAGGCCTGCGTAGATCGAACGGCGTGGTCAACTCTTATGGTGTCTGTGAGGATGGGGATTGAGCGGGCAGCGCGGCTTCTTACCGGCTCCAATGATGAGTAGATCGAGGAGCGGTTCGGAGCTCATCATCTTGCCTTCCTTTTAGGGTCTTCTCGTACACGACCACTGTGAGCTCGGTCTGGAACTTCGAGACGACCTACCAGTCGAGGTGGACGCAAGATCCGGAAACGATGGTCGACGCTGCCTGAGAGGTCGGCATATCTTTGACGCAGTGTGATGGGTACGAGGGTAAGTCGGTCAAGCGGAAAGAGGCGTAGAGATCGACGAAGGATCAGCTTCGACGAAGGATCAGAATCCTGTATCCCCTCTGCCTGATCACCAAGTGGCGGAAGCATTGATGATTGGGCAAGCCAGGTCTACTTCGATGTTTGAAGAGCCTTACTGTGTTCGTGCCTGAGGCGCCCCTGCTTAGTCATGCTCTGATCACCTCACGTTCAATCTTCTAATCTCGTTCTCCCTTCTTCTACCTCTCCCTCCTGCATTCGAGGTTGCAGACATGTTGTTGGGACACGTCTTGCCACAGAATCAACGCTCGCATCACTCTGTCATGAGACCGGTGCATTGGCGTTCCTCACGCCCAAGATGTTGTCTTCGTGGTACAGTATACGCTCCGTCGCCTTGCCATTTTTTTTTTGAGAACGTCCGGCAGAATTTCAGCGGACTCCCCACGACATGTAAGTATCGACGACTGCGCACCGAGGTTCCTGCTTCCTCCAAATCGCAGTTTGAGCATCACGCGGTCAATCGGCCCTTGGAGCATGCCTTGTCTTTGACATACTATTGATCACTCTTCCGTCCTTACCCTTGGTCTCGTACTCGGAGATACATTTCGCACCTCGACCTCCTCGCCTTCAACATGACCTACCGAATCCAACAACCACAAGCCCCAGGCCTCAGCCACGAAAAGCGCTGCTGGAAACAAGCATGGCACACGCTTCCCCACGATGAACGGGCACAATTGCGGCAAAAATACAACGATAAGAAAGCGTACTTAGCAGCCTTCCGCTTGGACGCGACCGACTAAGAAGCCATGTTCTACCTTGGTGTGGCCGCTTTCATCAGATTCGAGACTCAAATTTTGAACCGCCTGCAATCCCGCGAATACGAGCAGCGGGCGCTGCTGACTTGCACAGATGTGGTTCAGTGTATGGCTCAGGAATGTCTCCTACCAGAAGTGGTTTTCATAGCGATCGACTTCGAGGCAGACGTTCACGGCAGAGAGGTGACGGAGCTCGGGTTGGCACGGCTGGACATGCAGCTCCTCGAGCGAGGCATCCAGGGCAGTAATATTGCTACAGCTGGTCGCAAACGGCGGAACTACCTCTTCGGCAACTACATGCGGATTGATATTGCGCAGCTCCCGAAGGTGATCGCGGATAGCTTGAGTGGAGACAAGCAGATCATTCTTGGCCATGGTATAGCGGTTGAAGTGGGTTGGTTGAAGAAGCTTGGTGTTCCTATCGAGGACTTGAAGAAAAGCGTGGAAGTGAGTACAGCCTGGTCGTGCTCTCTACGAAGAAAACTTGCTGACGTACAATCCTACAGTCGTCGATACAACCCGCCTTGCCCGCGAAGTGCTCGGCTGTAGCCGGTCGCTTGAAAGTGTGATGAGCGCTATTGGGGTCCCGTATGAAGATAACACGTTTCATTGCGGTGGCAACGATGCGTTCTACACGATGCAGGTGTTTCTTGCGATGCTGGTTCGGAGGGCGGAGAAAGAAATGGCAGATATTTGGGGGAATGGAAGGCATTGTATGTACGAAGCCGAGGGAAATGGCTTGAAGGGCGGCTCCGTTGAAGAGAGATGTCAGGAGGATAATGGATGAGAGCCGGGAGGAAGAGGAGTTCGGGGGGTTTGGGGCTCTGTTTGGGGAGAGCAGGTAAAGAGTGGGAGCAGATCGAGGTGAAGTCCATCGTCGAAGGACAGCGATGGCTACTTGTACACCTCCCTGCGCGCCTGCCAAGTCAGCTATCCTTGTTCCTATCAAGCCGTAATTACTGCTGCCTGAGGCAGCTCTCGTTCTTCCTGGACCTCGTGCCAACAAGCCTCCGACATTCGTTTCAACTCCCTTTCCTTCGCTGTAAGCAAACCTCACTTATGGGTGATCTCAGGCCACACGCTTGACTGAAGTGTCGTTCAATTGCACGTTGCTGACATTACCAGAGTCCTCGCTGCAAGCTGGAAGTCTCCAGCCTCTGAAGGTGGGCATACAGGGATATGTCCTTACAACGCATCTATTTACGACCACATTGACGATGCCTCCCACGTTTCCTGACCGTCTTTCTCTTCCATCATTCGTGATGCTTCGTCGACACTTCAGATCACCGCAAAGAGCACCATCTTCTCCTCGACCACAAACATGGCATCTTCCGCCCCGGCTGTAAATGACCAGACGCCATTGTTGACCGGATCAGCAGAAGCGGCAATATCGCAGCATCCGCTGTTCTCACGAAGACGACGGGTCCTGCTCATCTTATCCGCTGCCATCTTTCTCGCCGATTTCGGCGTCGTTCTGGCTTTCGCGCCCAACATCGCGATCTATGAAGCCACCATTTGCAGGCAGATGCACGACTCGCGATCACCAACAGCGTGCAAGTCGGTCGCAGTCCAGAGCGAGCTTGCGCTCATCACCGGACTCAAGGACACCTTCGGTCAAGTCCCGGGAGTCTTGTTGGCGCTGCCATACGGATTCATCGCGGACCGCATTGGTCGTCGGCCAATCCTCCTTCTCTCCTTCGCTGGCATGATATTCGAAGAAACTGCCTGCCGTCTCATCGCTGCGTCGGCGGGTCTGGTTCCGCTGCGAGTGCTATGGGCCGCGCCCGCAATGCAGATATTGGGCGGAGGGCCACAGGTCTTGACCTCAATGTCGTACGCCATGTTGACGGATGTCTTCAGTCCGGATGAACGGTACGTCACTAACGCACATCGACTCGGACCAGCAGATTGCTGACTTGCGCAAAGGGCATTTGTCTATTATCAGCTCGCTGCTGTAGTGCTCATTGGCGAAATCTTAGCGCCGCTTGCAAGTGCTGCGCTGATGTGGCGCTTCGACCCTTGGGTGCCGTCTCTAACAGGGCTGGCGTTGATTTTCTTCGGTGCCATGACCGCGTGTCTCCTACCTGAGACCATGACCGTCTCCTCGCCGTCGGCATGTCCTGCTCTGACCACCAATAGCCCCGAGGAAGAGGTCTCCGCAACCATGGGTACCAAGGCCACGTGGATGAACACGGTTGAATCTGGGATCCAAAGCATGCGTACTTCGAAACCCATATCGAGCAACATTGTTTGCATGCTGGCTGCTTTCGCACTCGGACATACCGCCCCTCAATCAGTACAGCTCGTCGTGCAGTACGCCTCCTTGAGGTTTTCATGGAGCATAGCGCAGTCCGGCTTATTACTCACGCTGAAGAGCATAGTGACTCTGATCATCATGCTCCTAGTCCTGCCTCAACTATCAGAGATAGTTGGAAGACGCAGATCCGCATCCGCCAGAGATTATCGAATCTCCCAGATCAGCGTGTGGACTCTCTTCATCGGGGCAGGCGTAATGGCCTCGGCTGCACATGCGACTGTGTTTGCGCTCGGGCTTGGCATATTGGCAGCTGGCTGGGGCTACTACTCTGCGCTTCGCAGCTTCGCAGTCGCGTTGGTGAAGCCTACGCAGATTGCTACCATCAACACCGCGATCGCGATGGCGTCAAGCCTTGGTACGATGCTTGCCGGTCCGATTTTAGCCACGGCGTTCCGACGAGGGATTTGCTCCGACGGAGTTGTAATGGGTTTGCCGTACGCGGTCGAAGCTGTGTTGTTACTAGCAGCATGCTCTTTCCTGCAGTGTATTCGGAAGTCGCATGGCGTTGCTCAGTAGGAGTTCCATGACGGATAGAACAGTACGGCTGATGAAGCAATGAAAGGGCTGGTGAAGCGCAATTCCGAGAGGCTAGAGGATCTGGTGGTAGCTGGCCACATGCCATGCTGCTCCTTTTCAGCCAGTATCGCCGCGACATTTCCAGGTCTTATCGCTGTCGTGTTTCGGCGCACCGAGTTCTCGCATTTCATTTCTGTCTCGCTGCCAGCGCTTCCATCGGCTGGTCTTCTTCTCCTCCTTTGGCGGGGAAGGGCCCATTATGGCGTTCATCCTGGCTGCGGACGCAAATCCGGCGGAGGTCGAGGTCGATTGCGACATGATCGCGTCTTTGGACGCCTGGGTCTGCTCAGTGGACATTTCTTGCGTGACATAAGATGGCGCGCGCTCTAGATATCGATAGGCCGGCGGTGGAGTACGAGGCCTTTGCTCGTCTTTAGCAGCATCAGGGGATCTCTTGGTCTCCATCATGGACGCTTTCGCCATCCTCCTCAAGTTCCGAGTGGTTGGACTTGTCCCCGATCATGTCTGACGACGGCCTGGAGTCGATGGATCAGGTGTGAAGGAAGAGTCTCTGGCTGGGCTGCTTCCAAGAGGAGGTCTGATCCTATCTGTGTCACCAGTGGAGTCGTTACAGGGGTTCGAAGCACTTGGCGTTGCTGCTATGAAGGCGCAGCATTGGCAGACATTGCCCTTTCAGTCATCGCTGCCTGGCAACGCAGCGGTGAAGGCTCCATGGCTCGCAGGCGATGTCGCTTACCTCTTCGTGCCGTGGCATTCTGGCTTTACTGAGGTCGTGGCTGGCTTCCAATGTTCGTCTTTGACCAGCCGCGTGATGGACTTGCTGAGGGTCGCGCATCAATTTCGTCTTCTCAGCCCATGCCCTTCCTTCTTCTTCATCGCCGACTCACTCCCGTCATGATTCACGTCCTCTGCACTGAAGCGATGGGATGTTGTTCAAATATCCACCAGACTCGGAGGTGAGGTCGCCAGGTGCATTTGACACCTCAGGCAGGCCTTTTTTTCCTATGACGACGAGTCGCGAAGAGCATACTAAGGTACTCCACCTCAATACTTCGCTTTCCGAGGATGAAAACATGCTATCAAGCAAGCATTCACAGATCGAAATGCTTCGCGGTCGCTAACGAAAATGGCCGCATTCCTGCAGTACCATGAGCCCGGAAGTAAGTCTGGAACGATACCTTATACTCTCTCATTCACAACAACAAGAAGTGTTTCATCATGCTGACTTAGCCCGCACAAAAGTCGTTTCGATTCTGATCCTGATCAGCTTCTTCACCTTTCTCTGGGTCGCAGGCTACATTTCCAAAAGGGTCATCCGCGCCGGCATCATCGGCCCGATCGCAGTGGGAATCATCTACGGCGAGCCATTGGCGAACATTCTCCAGCACGACTGGCAAGAAACATTCCTCTACTTGGGCTACATTGGCCTGATCCTCATTATCTTCGAGGGAGGCCTCACTGCTCGTCTGGATCTGCTCCGCGCCAATCTCACCCTCTCGGTGTTTGGCGCCACGACGGGAGTCATCCTACCCATCGCGTTCAGCTACCTCCTTCTCTACCTCGGATTCGGATATGGAGCGGTGGAGACGTTCATCATCGGGGCGGCGCTCTCGGCGACGAGTCTGGGTACCACCTTTGCCGTCATTTCAGGAGCCTCCAAAGACGTCGACTTGGCCAACACTCGTGTCGGAGCCATCCTCGTCAGCGCGGCGGTCATCGACGACGTCACCGGCCTGGTCATGTCAAGCGTAATCCACGATCTTGGAGACCTGCAGTCCGGCGGCGTCAGTCTCGGATGGCTGATCGGACGACCCATCCTCGCGTCCGCGTTGATGGCCATCCTGACTCCCGTGTTGTCCAAGTGGGTCCTTGCTCCCGTTTTCCGAAAAGTCATCGAGCCTTATTTCCATCGCTTTGACCATCTGTTCAACATCATCTTCATGATCCTCGTCCTGTCCGCATTTCTGTCCATCGCAGCCTACGCGGGGACATCAGTCCTCTTTGGCGCGTTCCTCGCCGGATCGTTCCTCACCTACCTGCCATCTCGACATCCAGATGGACCATTCGTGGTGCTAAGTCGAGAGCAAGGGGAGCGAGAGAAGGGCAAGAGTCCCACATTCGTGCACACGTTTGAATACTACTGTCTCGACTTCCAGACGTATGTCCTGGAGCCGCTCTTTTTCGCGAGTATCGGATTCGCGATCCCGTTCTTGGATCTCTGGACTGGGAAGGCGATTTGGAGAGGCGTCGTGTATACTCTTCTCATGCTGATCGCGAAGGCCTTGGTTGGAGTCTGGATTCTCATCTGGACGGCCGCGAAGCGATCGACAGCCGGCGAAGGTAGCCGCGGGAACAGCAAAGGCAGATTGAAGAGTGATGAGGAAGAAGGCGAAGGAATGGGCGGACGATCCTCCCGAGATGACACAGAAATCTCTGCGGAGAGCGGACGCTCGTTGGGACTCAAGGCCGCTGTCTCGCCGGCCATACTACTAGGAATGGCCATGGTCGCGAGAGGCGAAATTGGGCTTCTCATCGTGGAGATCGGCTACAACAACACGGAATATGTGTCAAACGACGGATTCGTGACTGCCGTGTGGGCGATTCTGCTGAACACGATCTTGGGACCCATTGCCGTCGGATTGATGGTCAAGTACAAAGCCAAGGACATCGCGACAGGCGTGTGGGGCCTCGTGCCGAAACAGGGCCAAGAGGAATCTGCGCAAAGTGGGCATGATGACGGCAGGGACGTCGAGTAAGAAGAGACCAGGTAGAGCTTTTTGAGCTGGTGAGATGATTCAACATCGAGTTGAAACGCACCGTATAGATCACATTTGTGCGAGACCTGGACCGCCCGTTCGCCAACAATATTGTTTGATATCTGAGAAGCGGAGTAGCAGCTTTCTGAATCGCAGCTATCAAGACGTTCTATGCAGGAGATTCATTCCCGTCTGTCTAGCTTTCCTCTGGTATAGGTACACAGTCGAAATTCACTCATTCGACACCACCAACGTTCTTACACACTCGTCTTTCTTCTCGTACAACAACGTCAACCTCATCGCTTGACCTCCCTTCCACCTCCGTTACCGCCCAACAAATCGAGCGCACGACGAATATGCGGGTTGACCACGCGTGGCTTCATTTTGTGAGGGATTCAAAGCTTAGCTCCGACGAGCTTAGCCCAGTGCTCAGTGCTGAAAGACTTGGGCCTCTCAATTGGGGCGCCGACGGCACGGTCGATGATGAGCTGAGGCAGGACACCGATAGCACGGCTAACGCCGAAGAGAACAGTGTAGAAGTTCTGCTCGGTGAGACCGTAGTACTGAAGAAGCACACCGGAGTGGGCGTCGACGTTGGGGTATGGGTTCTTGGTCTTTCCGTGCTCGGTGAGGACGCCCGGAGCGATCTTGTAGACCTGCGAGACGAGCTTGAACATTGGGTCATCGGGAAGGTGCTTGAGGGCGAACTCGCGCTGGGAGACGTAGCGAGGATCGGTTTTGCGGAGCACGGCGTGACCGTAACCTGGAACGACACGGCCAGACTTGAGGGTATCCCAGAGGTACTTGGTGATGTTCTCGTCTGAGAGATCAGATCCAACAGACTTCTTCATCTCCTGGAGCCAGTTGAGCACCTCCTGGTTGGCAAGGCCGTGAAGTGGGCCAGCGAGACCGTTGAGACCAGCGGCGAGCGAGAGCATGGGCGAGCTGAGAGCAGAGCCGACAAGGTGAGTGGTGTGGGCAGAGACGTTGCCACCCTCGTGATCGGTGTGAATGGTCAGGTAGAGGCGCATGAGCTCGACAAAGTCAGAGTTCTCGGCGAACCCGAGGAGGTTAGCCAGATTGTAGCCGTAGTCCTTGTCCTTCTGGATGGCTGGGACCTTGCCGTCCTTGTAGACGTTGCGGTAGATGCGAGCAGCAATGGTGGGCAGCTTGGCGATGAGATCCATGCTGTCCTCGAAGGTGTGCTCCCAGTACTCGGCCTTCTTGATGCCGCGAGCGTAGGCCTTGGCGAAAGCAGACTCGTGCTCGAGCGCAGTAACGGCGAGAGAGAACTGAGCCATTGGGTGCAGGTCGGACGGGCAGCGGTCGAGGAGCTCGGTGACGAAGGATGGGACCTCGGCGCGGGCGGCCCACTCAGCGGACAGATCGCGGACCTGCTGCTCAGATGGGACCTCACCGGTCAAGAGAAGCCAGAAGAGACCTTCTGGGAGAGGCTCCTGACCACCGGGCGCCTTTGGCAGAACCTCCTGGCACTCTGGGATGGTGCGGCCACGGAAGCGGATACCCTCCTCGGAGTCGAGGACTGAACCCTCCCAGACGAGCGACTTGATACCACGCGCACCACCGTAGACCTGGTCGAGGGTGACCTCGCCGACGACCTTGTGACCATGCTCTTTCCTCAACTTCTTGATCTGATCGATCTTCTCCGGCAAGCTCGCAGCGAAGGTTTCCTTCAGGGACTAGGGAGAGGTATGAGTTAGCTATAGCTCAATGGGAAGCTCCCTATTCTTGGATCCCAACTTTGACAACCCCATCAGCAGCGATGTTGCCATTGATGACGCATTGTATGTGGTCTCCCTAGAGCTCACAAGTTGTACGTACTGCGCTTTTGCTGGACGAAGCATATGTGCGGCTGGCATTGAGGGCGGAGCGCTGGGTCCAGGTGGATGGGGCAGCCATGGATCGGCGGAGCGCCTGTCGCGAGACGCTGTTGATGGCCATCTTGGAAGATGATGTGCGGGAGGATGGGGGATGATATGTGTGAGAGGGAGAGAGGAGAGGATTGTTCGGATTCGAGAGCTGCGACAAGCTGAACTGCAGTTGAGACAAAAACGTTGTATCAGACCGAGTTCGGGCCATTTCGGGCGCAGACGCCGCGGAGGTTTGTCTCGGGAGTCGGAAAGTCTCCCGTCGTCTCGCCCTTGGGAAATCCTTTCGCTTGCCTTTGCATCTTTCCAACCACGACCTTGATCCTCTCTTCACACCTCATCAACGACATTCTCGACCATCACCCTTCCGACTCCCCATCATCTCCGACCCGAGCGACATCTCCTCCGACACATCATCATCTCTGGTAATATCCGCCCCTGCTGCTTCTCGCGCTCGTGTAGCTTTTGCGCGACTGCCGTGAGCCTTTGACCGCGCGCACCTCTCCTCTGCCGTGAAGAGCATAAGATCGCAGTACAGAAACCGGCGTACTCGTCTGAGAGCGACTTGATCTTGACCATCACGTGCGGCCATTCGCCATCATCCCGTTGCACGCGCCGTCCGAATTTCATCTCTTCTTGCCTTTGAGCAGAACGCAGTAGCATCCGCGACTTTCTGTTGGCGCCATAGACCGGGAGTGAAGAGCGAGCCTTAGAGACCATTGCAGCAGCGACTGCCAGCCTGTGCATCACCGGAAACACCTCACTGGAAAGTGCGAACCACGTGCTCGCTCGTGCAAAAGCAAGGAACATTCACTCTTCACCTTCTTCTACTCCTACTCGTGGACGTGACGAGCACTTCACCGACACAGAACAACAACAAGCCAGCGCAGTAGCCACTTCGGACCAATTTACTGACTCTCGCGCTGTAGTCACAGTGAGCATCTGTAGACCTTTGACCACGGCCTTCCTCCCACAAGGTCGGGAGTAGCGCGTAGCAGCCAAAACAACTTCCGCCAGGAGCACTCGACCGGAGCGTAGAGTAGACTTCGCCATGGCAGTCCCGTCCGTAAACGAGCTCGATGGTTTGCTCTCATCTCTGAACCAGCTGAAGCCACCCGGAGCCAGCAAAACAAAAATCTCGACCATCACCGCAATCTGCGTCCAGAACATCAAGGTGAGCTACCATTCCTGCATATGCTCAACGACTCCTTTCACTTCACCGCTCAAAGAAGCAAGACACTGATCTCTTCACAGTCCGAATCCGCCATCGTACAGTCGTTCTACCGCGCACTCAAGAAAGCTCCCTCCACCCACAAACTCGGCGCTCTGTACGTGATCGATAGCGTTGTGCGCCAATGGATTGAAAAGGCCAAGGCGGCAAAACAGGACCTGCACGTCGAAGGAAGAGGAGAACCAGGCACATACCCCGCCGCAGTAAAACGAGTCACCGAACTCATGCCGGCTCTTTTTGACGACATCATGAAGGGCGTCCCGGAAGACCAGAAGCCAAAGTTGACCAACATGATCACCATCTGGGAACGTGGCAATACTTTTCCCAAGGACATGCTCGCTGAGTTTAAGAACAAGGTGAGCGGCTCGTCAGGCCCAGTCTCTGCTACATCTGTCAACGGAGCCTCTACCGTCGTGCCTCGTAGGGGAGATGCGGATCGTGTTGAGCACGCGTCGGGTGAGAAGTATGCGGCTCCGATGCCGACTAGACCCATCAACACTCCCATTGGAACTCCACCGCGTCACGTGTATGACCAAGGCTTGCTTCCTGGAAGACAGGCTCCGCCGACCTCGAACGGAATAGCTGCTGCACCACCGCATATAATGTCGTCCCAACCTCAGCCACAGCCTCAAACTTTCCAACAGCCGTCACAGATGCAAGCTGCACCTGCGTCTGACGTGAACAGCATTCTAGCTGCGCTGTCCAGGGCTGCACCAGCTGCTCCGCTGCCTTCATCCTCTGCCGCTCCTCCGATGGCAGCGGCACCTCCACCACAAGCACAGATGCCAAACCAGTTTGGTGGGTTCTACGGCCAACCTCCTCAAACACAGGCAACGCAATACGCTCAGCCTACATCCTCCGCGCCGCCACCGCATGCTGCTTTCCCACCACCACAGGCATATCCAGGATATGGAGGCTATCCACCCCAGCCACCACCGTCTGTGCCGCAGCAATATTCCTTCCAACCGCCGCCACAGCAAGCCCCGCCTCCACAGGCCGACCCGCTTGCTCAACTCCGCGGATTCCTTCCAGAGAACATCATCAACGATCACCAAAAGCTCATTCCTGCGCTTCAGCTGTTGCAAGATCTTCAGAAGGATGGCGTGTCACCAGACAAATGGGGACCTGTCTTGAAAGCTTTCGAGGAGCAGTACCAGCCTGCGGGGCCACCGACACCAGCCTTTGCTCCTCAGCCAGACTACGGTCGAGGCCGCGGTCGTAGCAGGAGCCCACAGAGAGGCGGCGGTGGCAGAGGGAGCCCGGTGTACGGCTCATACGATGCCAGCGTGGCGCAGAAGCATGGTGGCGAATACAACGACTCTCGTGGTGCCAATGGAAACGGAGGTGGTCGTGGAGGACGATTCAGGCAGCGCTCACCGATGCGGAACAGTCCCGGACCAGCTGGCACGGGCGGCATGCAACCCAAGATCATCGGCTTTGACAACAGCTTGCCGCCAAACAACATCAAAGTGCTATCGCGTACCCTCTTCGTGGGTGGCGCAAATGGCACGCAGCCCGAGATCCAAGAGCTCTTTGAGCGCTTCGGAAAAGTGCAGACGTGCATCGCAAACCGCGACAAGCGCCACGCATTCGTGAAGATGACAACTCGCGCACACGCACTCTCTGCCAAAGCCACCATGGAGGAAATGCAATCCCGCAACGACAAAGACGTGATGAATATCGCTCGCCAGACCAAGTGGGGCGTCGGCTTCGGTCCGCGCGAGTGCTGCGACTACGCGAGGGGCGAGAGTATCATTCCCATCCACAAGCTTACCGAGGCGGACATGAAGTGGCTACTGACTGCCGAATATGGTGGTACTGGCGGCAAGTCTTTGGAAGGAGGAATGGTGCTGGAGGAGCCGGACATTGAGATCGGTGCGGGAGTCAGCAGCAAGGCCATGAGTAAGCGCGTTGGGCCAGCCGAAGCGCCGTCCAACAAGCGTAACAGGGAGGATCGTGGTGGGCGTCACGGGAAGCACAACAAGGGTGGTGGAGGAGGAGGTGGCGGCGGTGGTCGCGATCAAGATTATGGCGGCGGGTACAGCGGTGTCAGTGGTGGACCTCCGCCACAGTACGGATACATGGCTCGGCCTGAGCCTGTCGCCGTTGCGACTCCACCTGCTGTGCCAGGCTTTGGCTTCAGCTTGGGTTTGCCGTCCAACTCACAGAACACTTACCGATAGTGCGGTGAAGGGCAGTGCATGTTCAGGGTGCATTGGGAATGCTCACCGCTAGTGCGGCGGTGGGATGCAGTGCAGGGCCACGATAGATAAGCAGTGTTTTCAGAGCATAGCGAAGGGATCGTCGATGGCATGGTCGCATGGTGGCATGAAAGCGTGGGTTGGCTCTTTGACTTTGCGTTCTTGTCTTACCATCCGAACAGTACATTGGCAACAATGCGCTTAACAACAAACGTATCTTGAGTCGTATATTGAGTCCGCAGCATTTCGCATGACCACGGATCCCGATACACTCTGCACACCCTTGATAGCACTGCCTCGAACATGGTACAGTGCATACGGGATTCCCGAATACAGTTTGCAAGGAGGAAGAAATCAACGCTGACCAGAAACTCAAGCCGAACCTTGATACTCGCAGAATTCGCACCGCAGACATGGGAGATGGTTCCCACTCGACGGAACACGATGATCCACCACGGGACGAGAAAGATATTAAAGTCGCCGGCTTGATGCACCGCGAGGTCATCGGCGTGGCAGCAGACTTCGACTTCAACTTCAATCGCCGGGTAGGTAGGTCCCAGTCCCTGGTCTGTCAGCTCGTCTGACTCTATTCAAATCCCGGTATGCCACCATGGGCATCGTTGAATGACCGCATTGACAACAGTCAAAATACCACGAACCTTCCTTGAGCTGCTCCGATCGTTCCGTTTTTGCAAGGAAGTCCAGCAACGTATACTGATCCCGCTGCTCCTCTCCCATTTCTCTTCTTCGGTGTGCAACATCACATCAGCTCCAATTCCAAACTCCAGCGACTCAATCTCAACCCAAAACAAGTCAACAAACATGAAGCTCTCCACGCACCTCTTCTACCTCGCCGCCGCCCTCTTCGCAGGCCAAGTCATGGGCACGCCCGCACCCGCACCTGCAGCTGCAGCCGAGGCCGAAGCGGAAGCTGTCAAGTACCAGCCTCCTCCTCACGTTCTCAACAGCTGCGATGGCTGTAAGTTTTGTCGCAAACATTCAGCTTTCGCTCTCCATCAAGGTACTAACCATGCAACTGAAGCAATCTGCAACAAGTATGGTTACGGCGATTGCTGCAAAGGGTTCTCCTGCAAGAACAACATCTGCAAGAAGAATTAGGCAACTATTGGAGACCATGCCACCTTTTCGCCCTTGGACGGACAATGATGCGAGAGTCATGAGCGTGCATCGCTCTCCTACGACGAATGATTCCTGCGACATGAGCGGAGGGTGGATTTTCCAAGGCGGATCGTCAGTGCAGTGTCTCGGCCGGGTGTGAAGGGTCTTTTTCCCTTGGTTGACGCTGGCTTTCCTTCGAGTGTGGCTGCTGTTGTTGTGTATGTATGAAAGCATCACTGTCGTTATTGATCAATCCGGTACACACATTGCGCACGACTGCCTCAAAGTTTTTCCAGTCCACAAAGCTTTTCATTCTTTTGAGTCGGACCGCCAGTTGCCCCGTCTTGCTGTCTTTGCTCCGGGTAGATGAGGCATTTTTGTGAAGGCAAAGGGAGGGTCTGCAGTCAGTGAGGGAACCAGAGCCGATGACTAGGCTGAGACACCCTCTCGCAGTCGCGAGACGCCTTGATGATGATAAGATCTCCCACAGCCGTGGTTTGCCCATCGGCGGAGTGTCGGCGTAGTATCGGACCAGCGACCACAGTAGACCAGCAAAAGCGACTGCACCTATAAGACCGTACCGTCTGTAACTTACTTGGCTTTCTATACACCGTGATTAGCTCGATCGCTTTTGCAAGTTTCTCGCCCTGTCATCGGTCAATCGTAGTACCTTGTGCGAGTGGTCCGACTGTTCCCGAGAAGATCTTGATGTTGCAAGCAAGAAGTCTGAACATATAATGCCACTGTCCTTACACTTTCCATCTGCATTCAGCGCCAACACTCTCCAGTCGATCGACTGCCCTCGCCTGCAATCCAGGACACCAATACCCACCACTTCAAGCTCATCCAAAACAACATGAGGTTCTCTCTGCAACTCATTTGCCTCGTGGTTACCCTGTTCGCGGGCCAAACGTTTGGCGCAGTGCCAGCGGGACTCCAGCCGCGTGTGAACCCCTGCGGCGGCGGTCAGTCCATCTCTCGAGATCACCCGGACGGTTTCGTACGTTTACTGACAACGCGATGAAAAGATCCATGCGGAGAATATCTCCCTGACTGCTGTGGAGGGCTACATTGCAATGGCGACCACTGCGAATAAGCGGTCCAGCACCGCGGTCTTCATGGCAAGGGACACTTTTGCGGAATTCGCAGACTTTCGAATGGTCGACGTTTGACTCCTCAAGCAATGGATGGACGGCAAGGGACTGGAGCGAATTGATGGATCCTGGTCTACCAGCTCACCTGAAGGGATCTTCAACAACCGTTTGTACATAGCATGCTGCTGGAAATCAGACACATCGGAACGAACGCCCGCATCTCTTCCATCCTGTGCGCAAGTCGGAGACAAGTGACCGTGAACAATCGACTTCATTTGGCCCGAGATGAAGCGCTCGCCACTGAACGTTTGACTGTGCCAGCGTTGGACTAAGGCATCGCCGTGAGCCCGGCGCGAATCGATCGGCTCACGTGTTCTTCAAATCGTCTCGTGGTAGCCAACTCTGAACAGATGGTTGAACGTTCGTAGGGAGGAATAGCAGACCCAAGGCTGACGTCTGTCTTCGAGGGAGCAGGACGGTGTGACTGTGGACAGGGGTGTGAACGGATCGCGACGAACCATCGAAATTCGTTCGACACTTGACGTTTGAAACGACGATTGGAGGTGGACATTGTCGAAGTCTCGTCGGGCAACATGGACGTAGAAGACATGATGACATGGCATATTGCGCGGGATGCACGCGAAAATCTCTCGTTCCCCAATGTCACTATGCTGTCGTGATTCTCTGGGGCATCAACCCATCAACTGCGCAATGTCTTCCGGCGGCCACCTCGTCTGAGCAAAGCTGAGACATCTCTTGATACCTTGGAGCATCTTCCTGGTAACTTCGTCGCTGAGGATATGCGCCTGGTTGCCAGTCTTCTCGGTCTCGTGGAGCTTTTCTCGCGCACTGCGCTCATGGATACCAACCATGGTGACTCCAATCGGCCAGGCTGCTTTGCCGATCGACACTCTCAAGTAAGCATCGTTCGCAGACACGTATCGTTTCGTCTGCGCCAAGTGCACGATTTCCAGAACGGGCGCCAGGAGAACAGCAGGAAAATTGTCGGATTCCAGCTTCTTGAACAACGGCTTGAGGTTGTCTCTTGCAGCGAGGAAGGAATTGAAGGCCACCTTTCCAGTCGATGATTCTTTGACTTCCTTGCTCCGTCGTGCCAGTGCTGACTGCCACTCGGAAAGCAGCATGTCGAAGTAGCTTGCCAACTGCCGAAGCAAGAACTTGTGCGCCTCGGGGTCTTTTGGGACTGTTTCGGGCACTTTCATGTCTTTCTCCGGAACCAGCTCCAGCGTCGTGGGTATGGGTCCACTGGTAAGTTTCGGTGCGAGAGCTTTCTCCGTGAGCTTACGATACCGTCGTAAGCGTTGCACGTGTGTCTCGCCAAAGAGGAATCGCGGCTCATTGAGCTCTTGTAATCGTGCGAGCAGGTCTTCTTCGGACAGATCTTCCTCCCCTTCCTTCAGAACCGTGCCGTTCTCGCCATCCTTCTTCTCGAGCTCAGGTAGTCCAAGTCGCTTCCTCCGTACCCTCTCCGCCTCCTCTGCTTCTTCTTCTCGATATCGTTTACTCTCTTCTGCTAGCCGTCGCTTCTTTTCTTCACGAGACCGCATCTGCTCGGCTTCGTCCTCCTCCCGCTTTCGTTTCTTGTCCAATCTCTCCAACCGCGCCCGTTCCAGCTCTTCTTGCTCACGTTGGTAATCCGCCTGTCTTTGCGCCTCGACCTCTGAACGCTTCAGGTACTTCTTGCCAGCATCTTCCTTGACTGGTTTGGACGAAGACGCAATCTGCGACTTCATCAAGCTTGCGAAGTCCATGGTATCGGCTGTGAATGTTGGATCTCAGTGAATGAGAAAAGAGTGATGGAGGTCGAGACTTGCATGCTCCAACGGAACCTTTCCGCCCGGGCCGACGCGACTCTAGAAGCTCGAGTTCCTTGCCATTGGAGCACAGAACAACAACTTCTTCACCACGACCAAGTTCCCTTACACCACTCTCACCACCCATGTAGCATCGCGCTTCGACTACAACACCTCGCACTCATCATGGCGTCTCTTCGACCCGAAGCGGGCACCACAATCGACCGCGCGACGACGGCACCCTTCCTCCTCCGACTCTACTGGCGGCAGAATCGTCAATTGGATCCGTGGGAGTTCAGCGTGGCAGTGCCGTCCGACACCACAAACATTCCGGACTACTCTTCGCTCCTCCCTCGAGATGTCAAGGGACATATGATGCAAATCTACACGTGGCCAAACTGCACTCTCGCCGAGCTCACCACTCTCTTTCTGAGTGTACTTCCGGAGAACGTGATACCGAATCCTGCAGTCGGCACGCGATTGGTCTTCAAGCTGATCTTCCCGGACACACGTGCTACCATCGCAGAGGGAGGTCGAGGCAAATTCATCGACAAGCCGTTGGGAAGTGTGGTGATCGGAGGAAGTCGGGCAGAGATGGCAGACGATGGAGCAGAGAACGGAGATGTCACAGAGACCTTCGAGGGAGATGCGCACAAGACGCTCGCAGAAGCACGATTCGTCATTGGAGACTACGTTGCTTGCTCAGTCTATCCACCTGACCAGGACGGGCGAGTTGCACCGATGCCACCACCCACTTCAAGAGGTGGCTTTGGCGGCCCAAGAGGAGGTCCTCCACGGGAAAATGGCTTTGGTGGTGGCTACGGACGAGGAGGAGGCGGTGGTTACAGGGGTGGTTACGGAGGTCGAGGTGGAGGAGGATATGGACCAAGCGGTGATTGGAGGAGAGGTGAGCGGCCACCTGAGGGAGGTTATGATGACAGGCGCGGAGGCGGTGGATATCGCGATAGAGGTGGACGGCCGTACTAGGAGCACGATCTGTTTGACACATCTTTCAAGAGAGCCGGAACCCGCCGATCTTCACGGTCTCGCTCTCCATTCCCGGACTACGACCTCGACTCTAATCTGTCGTATCGGGATGGTTCAGGCTATGGCGACAGTCCTGCTCTCGCTCCACGCGATGCATATCGAGAGAGTCCGACCATGTTGCCATTGAAGCCTCCGCCGTCAGATGGTCGCAGCCATCGTCAATACAATAGGCATGCTCAAGGCTTCGACTCTCCACCGGTGTCGTCTCGAATGGTTGCCAAATCTATCGAACACGCTTCTAATGATGGTAGACTTGCCAATTCGGATGCTTTTGGCTTCTCGGTGCGAGGAAGAGCAACCGCCAGCATTCCACGCCACCCGACTCCCCCAGCACGCGTCACCCCATTCAATGCGATGCGCAAAGATTCCGAAGCAATCCACCCCGATAGACGTTGGTCGCCGTCTTTGTATACCTCTCGTCGCTCGCGAAGCCCGCGTGGAGACAGTCGAGGCCGCGCGCGCAGCGCTGCCAACGATCGCGAATTGCCAGAATTTCTTCGCAATGAGAATAACGCAAATGCCATGCCATTGGGCAGGCGGCCGATCCCAAACTCACGTTCCCCAATGAGATTGACAGGGACTCGCAGCACTCAGAAGCCAGAGCAGCGGCATGACAGTGTGCGTGCTCAACACCACGAAAGCACATTCGAAGCCCGTCCTGAGCCTGTCCCTACATTTCTGACGAAGGCCGACAACGCCAACGCCGTGCCACTGGGCAAACCTAGGATGAGGACCATGCGCTAGTCGGCATATGCGAAGAGATATAGGCGACGAAGCACATGATGAATCTGTGAGAGGATGGCGTTCAGTCGAGGCCAGATTTGCAATTTGCGGGAGGCACCCATATCAAAGTATCGGATTACAGTACGCAAAATAGACCTATACACGGCGGACAGGGCGATATCATCAAAGCTTCCAGTACAGTTGTTCTACATCACTGCGGCTACCTGCCATCCAGAAGAGGTATACTTTCTGAGCGCGTTGCACTTGTCCTCGTACGTCACCTTCTTCACCGAGAACCAGAAGTCAGTTACTCACCTCCATTCGAGCTCGCCGACGTCTCCCAGCAAATTGGGTGAAGAACACATCTGAAAGGTTGGCAGAAAGTGTTGTTCTCGGTTGAGCAGTTTTAGACAGCGCTAAGCTAATCTCGCATGTGACAGGCCTGCGCATCATCAATGTCTACCGCTCACAAATCCATTTCCTCCACCAGCGTGTCCAACACTTGAAACTCTCGAATTTACAGTGTTCCCGTCAAACTCGTCCAGGATTGGTCTCCCTTTCGCACCAGCGCTTCTCGGGCGCATGAAAGGTTTAGGCGAACACGCAGTCTGCAAGAGCCGGACCTCCCACGCCAGGGTTGCATTTGTGGCCGCCAGGTGGGCATTGCTAGTGAGAGAGACGGGAATATCAGCCACGGTGACAAACGGTGCAGAGAAAAGGGCTTACGTACGTTGTAGCACGTGTAGGCACCGCTGATACTCTTGTCGTCGTTGCTGCAGGTACCGAAAGGGGCGGTTGACGTGCTACACCGATCGGTACATGGCGTGCACGACTACGTGTTGTCAGTAATCGGTATGCGGAACGGGAACCACAAGGCTGGGCGGGAAGACTTGCGTATCCTGCGATAGCTGAGGAGGCCAGGGCGAGGAGGACGGAGAGGTTGGAGATCTGCATTGTTGTTGACGTTCTCTGCCGTGGCCAACGATGATCTTGGTGTTGTCGATGATGATGATGATGTTGTTGTTCTAGGAGTCTTGCGAGTCTTGCGAGTCTCGGGAGCCTCAGGAATTTCGAAAGATCTTGAGAGTTTGGAAGAGGATCAAGAGATGATCGGGTGCGGAGGTCGCTTTTATGTCTCATTGCCCTGATCGAACACCAATGCTCGAGGTCGTCGGTGGACCGGATATGGGCGGATGTCAATGCTGAAGCTGGGCCTGGCCAGTGTGACGACGACGTGCAGATAACAAGGTCCCAGGCTGTAAATATGTGCAGATGACAGGGCCCCGGGTTCCGAAGATGTACATTACGGATGGCCCAGGCTGCGCCCCAGGCTGTGATGTCCGGTGAGATTGAGAGAGTGATTGTCGGATCACCGTGGACCATGAAATTGAATCGGTACGCAGTCACGAGAGAGTGAGCTGAAAGCAAGACAAAAGAAGACGCCCTTGCCGCCGACTCTGCCCAGGAGTAAGTGAAGTCAACGACATACCGAAACAAGTGAAGAATGAATCTGAAAGACTGGCAGTCTGGCACATTGTCGTGATGGTTTTTGAATGAGCAAATTTTGGCAGCGCTAAGCTAGTCTCGCATGTGACAGGTGGGTGCACCAAATTTGACATCATTTGCTCAAGTTTCCTTGTCCTCCCAATAGCATACCACTTTCCATTTCCTCCAGTGTCCGGTCAAGTTCCACCTCCTTCGAACAGTATCCAATCCACGCATCTCTTGCCTTCACAGTGTTGCCGTCGGTCTCGTTGCGGGATCGTTCGACGGCGAACATCGGCGCAAAGTGGGCCTCAGGGGTTGCAGTTGCCGTCACGGTAGCAGGTGTGACCGCTGCTGGGGCATGTCTAGTTGTTCGAGTCAAGAGTCAGCAGATGGTACGAGGGGTGGTCTCCGTACCGAGGTGTGGCAGGATACGTACGTTGTAGCAAGCCACGACACCTGCTTCTCCCGGGGCGCTGGGACCGCAAGCACCATTGGGATAGTTCTTGCAGGAAGCATCGTCGTCGCATGGACCGCAGGTCTGCATGCTGTCAGTACGCGAAGGATATGCGTCAGGTTGGGCGGGAAGACCGACGTAGCCCATAACGGAGGAGGCGAGAGCGAGAATGACGGAGAGCTGGAGTGTCTGCATTATCGCTGATGAAGTTGGCAATATGATCGATACCGATATTGTGTTTTTGGCGGCCTCGTATTGGGAATGCTTTCGAAGTGTTGGAAGAAGAAGGAGGAACCGTCGGGCGCGAGGGCGAATCTTGTGTTGTCTCGTCCCCTCGAATCGAACGCCAGTGCTCGAAATCGCGGATGCACCGGATATGAGCCGACATCAATGCTCAAGCTGTCCAATGTGACCGACATGGGCGGACGACAAGTACCCAGGGTACAGCAACCGACACTTTCTCGTCACGAGCTGACAGCTTGACACAACTAGCCGCAGTTGTCACGAGAGATGTGACAAAGCCGGGAGACGCCAAGTCCAGTCGACATGCGGACAACGCGGCGAATCATCGTCTGCACCCGCTACGTCCGTTGCTAAATCGTGAGATGAACGAAACACAATGGATGTCGACCATTCGACGGCGGAAAGCCATCCACGCGTCACCAGCAAATCAAGGCTGTCTGAGATGCTTGTGCAGACGACATCCTGTTGCCCTCTATACCAGCCTCAATCCAAAGTCAGAGCTCAGGAGTATCCCCAACGACTCTTTCGATGCTCGCTTTGAGCTGATATTGACAATGTGATGAGCAAGTCGACGCATGCCTGGTAATCTGCATCCGGAAACATTGCTGACGATCAAAACTTCGATCCATGTCCTCCATCCGTGGGTATGAGCGATTTCTTGACTTCGATTGATAATTGAGCTCAGGAACGTCGGTATTTCACTCAGGGGCTGACCACCCTTGCTTCGGAGCCGGAAGCATTCAACATCCGACATGGAAGCGCATCCCTTTATTACGTTGCAAGGCGGACAACGCAAGCTCTGTGTCTGCACAGTACAGGGAACATGGAAAACAGGAATCACGAATGTGACCTTTGACAAGGGTAGCTTTCCATCGTCGCATTGTGATACATGGTCTGTATCGTCCCTCTGTATTGGGAATTTCGCTTCATATCCGTGCCGCATAGCCTTTAGTTCTTCTTCGAGGCATATCGGGGCGACTGCTCATCATACAAGTGGTACCCGTAGGTCTTCGCATCGTACTTGCCCCAGTTGTCGGCGTCCTTGACCTTCTTGCCCGCGGGCGAGCCGGCATCACAGTCCACCTCACTCAGACCGAGACATTCGGCCATCTTGAAGAAAACATCAATCGAGCTGTACACGCCGCCGAAGATCTCGGAGCAGGGTCCCATGGCGAAGACCGGAACGTCGGTTAACGAGTGCACGCCCTGATCATTGTTGACCGGCAGGGTGCCGTTGACGATGAAGCCGCCCTCGCTGTCTTCCGGGTTGACGAAGTAGTCGGTCGCGGGGAAGCCGGTGATGTTGGTAGCAGGCTCGCGAACGCCATCCTTGTGGACACGGTAGTTCTCGCGGTGATCGGGGTTGGCGCCGAAGCCTTGCGCGAGAGTGTAGCGTGGCTCCCAGTTGGAAGGGAAGTTGCTGTCGCTGTAGCGGAGGTTGCCGGTGTTGACGTATTGGGAGAGACCGGAACGCTCGTAGACGCCGACGGCATCGCGACGGTCGCGGTCGTTGTCCTGCGCGTCCATGTATTTGGTGTCGACGCTGCCGAAGACGTCGAAGCCGTGACCGTGGTCAGCGGTGACGAGGATGAGGGTCTCGTTCAAAGTACCCATCTTCTGAAGGTGCTCAATCGATGCCTTGACGGTGTCATCCAGCTCGAGCAGCTCAGCGAGTGCGCGGTCGTAGTCGAGGGCGTGCATCATCTTGTCGATAGACGCAGCCTCGGACATGATGAACCAGCCCTTGTCTCCGGCGCGGGTGTCCAAGATGTCAATAGCCTTGAGCGTCATCTCCTTGAGCCCGGGCTGAGAGTCGGCATCGCCTCCGGAGCAATCGCCTGCATCCTTGTTGCCCTTGACGTTGTCAGTGTAGACATTGCGGTCAAGCCACTTGGCCATGTTGGACTTGGAGAAGACTCCGAGGGTCCTCTCGCTGGATGAGGTCGCATTAAGCGCGGAAGCATTGTGCACAATGTTGTACCCGGCGTCCGCGAATTGCTGATAGTAATCAAGGTCCATGTAGGTCTTGCCACCAAGCTTGGAATTGCAGAAGTTCTCAGCACCACCTCCGAAGAGAACATCCGGACCAGACCAATCTGTCCAGGTGGTGTTCACGATACCATGGAGGAAAGAATCAATAACGGCACCGTACTGGCTTCGAGCTCTGGTGTGAGCAGTAAGGGCGGCGGGAGTTGCATCTGCCAAAAACGCGGTGCTGACGATACCAATGTGGCCAGCGTACATACGATGGAAGATCTCAGCGATGGTCTCGACTTTGGGATCGTCAAAGGGATCGGGACTTGTGTCGGCGTAAACACCTAGAAGTGAATGGCGTCAGTCAATGTCGCACGAATACCGAGGCGGAAAAAGATCTGACGTCGCCCGAGACGTTCTCGAGCTACCAGGCAAACTTCATACGCTCAATGGACTTACCAAGAGCATTGACGGTCGATTTGTGGCCAGTGTAAAGCGCAGTGGCGGAGTTGGCAGAATCGGTAATGAAGGAATCAAGGGAGTGTGTCATCTGATGGCCAAGTGTTCTGAACTTGTCCAGAGCCATTGTACTGATGTACTTTCCGTTGATCGTCTTGTGAGCAATAAGACGAGCCGCGGTGATCATGTTAGTGGTCATGCCGTCTCCCACAAAGAGCAGAATTTTCCTGGTGCGGCGGACCTGCTCGATATCGCGGACGTGCCAGAATGCAACAGTCTTGGTGTTGTTGTAATTGAGAGTGACCTCGTAGTCGCCAGGCTCGTACAGAGCCACTCGGCGCCATGCTTTGGAGGCGACGTTGACCACGGAAGGCTTCTTCGCCTTCTCGGCGAAAAGGTCTCTGTGAGTAGAACGTCAGATTTGCGGGTCTGTCACTGTAGTCTATAGATTTTGCATACTCAAACCATGTAAAGTTCCAATTCTCAATGACAGGCTCCTGGATCGAGAAGAACTCGCTCATGGACTTGGTCTCGCCATTGACCTTGCCAATCGTGAAAGTAAAGTTCGCATCTGGCACACCGTTTGTGGCCTCGGAGCCATTAACTGGCGCGTGGACCTCAGCACGAATGTCGAAGTACTGTCCGGCGAGGAAATCCTGCTGGTCTGGCGGCGTCACACAGCCCAGGGTGGGACATGTTCCGTGACGCTGGAAAGTCTGCGCGGAAGCGAGCGATAGCAGAGCTGTTACGGCGGCAGCTGAGTAACCGGTAGCACGCATGGCGACAGAGGTCCAGCGAATGGAGGCAGAGGAGGTGAGGTAGAGGCAGCAACCTTGATGTCCCTAGATGCGGACCTGGCTAGATTAAATACATCAGTAGAAGCATGGTCAACCTTGTCTCAGCCTCATGCGCTTCGCTCCTCCAGAAGACATTTCGCCTAATAAGGCACAGCATGAACTGTTGGCTTTTCCCACTTGACGTACATGGCCGTCGGAGTTCCACGAAACAAGCACCGCAGGGCATGCAGCGGACCCTCGCTTGAACCACCGCGTGCGATTCTGCGAGTCGCCCAATGGCCAGGCACTGATGAATGAGGGGGCGTCGAGCGGACCACTGCCCACTTGCAATCGCCAAGGTCGACCGGCAGCACTTGGCATGCTTTGGGGGAAGATGTAGCGTGAAGGTTAAAGGCAAAAAAGCAGATGGATGGAGAAGAGGTTGGGATAAACTCAAGGCACGTGGGGTGGGCGGGCAGTTGTGAATGGTCCCGTCGTAGCCTCGTAGGAGTGCGTGCAGCGTGCTTGCATCTACGCCAACATCTCGGAGGATTCCTTCCTTGCCGCACCCACGTGCTGCATGGCGACTGTTGGAGCATGGCATGTCTCTCTACCTAGAATTGCAATGCATGCAGCATGAGCCGATAGGCGATCAATCGCCAAGCGGTCGTTGCGCAGACCAATGGAACATCGAGAGTGACGCTACTTGAGGTCGCTTTGGATCGACTCGCAGAAGCGTGAGATTTGTCAGGAAGAGTTGAGGGGTATCGATAGTATAGTATAGTCATTCATAGTTCTCGTGCCTTCATGCGGTCGCTGCTCAGAGTCGACAGAACCTTCAGCCGTTGGTTCGCTCCGGTCCATGCTGCCTCCTCGCGATGCAACCCACCCGTCGCCCGGAACTCCTTTCCAAAACAATCAATGACCTAGCAGGGTATCTATAAAATGCGTATTATCTGCAGGCGCGGGAAAAAAAGTGGGAGCACACCGAATGTACAGTGCCTCATCATCGTGGTCAACATCAGAATCCATCCATGCCATCCCCAGATAATATCTCGCGGATTGCATAACGCCAGGCGCCATCGTCAGGTCTCGGATTGCCGTTCACAAACCAGGCGTCGCACTTCTTTCGCCATGCAACTTCTTCCATCTCCTGCAATTTTATGAACCGTGGTCCAAGATCAAATTCTTCGTGGACTTCGCCTACTCCAGGAGCGTTGCCGGATCCGGGACTTACCAGGAACTCACCTGATCCAGACACCATGGCAATCGGAGTGTTCTCGTCTCGAAGATCGTCAATACCGGCAAACGCATCTTCCTCGTCCTCGGTGGGAGTCGGTGAGAGTTGACCTGACACATCTCGGCCGCCTTTGAATTTGAGCCATTTCATTTGTTGAGGATCGTAAACCATGCCGTTCTGGACCTGGACGTTGTGGCCGCTGCTGGTTGGAACGTGGGCAATTAGAGCTGGTCGAGAGGGCGAGGATGACGGTCCGTGGCCAGCATCCATGTAGGAGGTCGCACGCTCGTGTGATGTCGGTGTGGGCGTCTCCGGAGGAGGCAGGTCGAATTGGGATAGTGTATTCTCGTTCCCCTCCCACCGTAAAGTCTGCGGGTTGTAGATCATGCCTTTCTCGCCTGATGCTTGTCAGTTCGAGTCCCATTCGACATCCTTGTTACAACTTACATTTGGGTATGTGCGAGCCTATGCCCGAGATGAGCCCAGGCCGTTTAGTGCTCTTCTGTCGTTGAGCACTGGGGCTGCTGAATGGACTTCGGGCGGCGACCTGGGCTTTCCAATTCGTCGTGAGTGGCTGAAGAGGACCTTCGCTGCGTGCACGAGGGTTATGTCCAATTCGGGATTCTCTGGCAATCCTACTTGCTGCGGTATCACGCAGGTAGCTCGGCGTGGGCTGTTGATTGTCTTGAAACCCCTTGCCAGGACTTGATGGCGTCTGTGGCGCTGGTGTCACCATGCGATCCGAGACGGTTGTAAGTGGTCTGGCAGGGAAGCGGAATTCACTTCGACTTTGCGTTCGGCGTATGCTCTGTTTGGGTGGCCCGCGAGCAATGGGTTGCTTGACGAATTTGCTCTCCTTGGTGCTGGAAGTTGGTAGGTCGTCAAAAATTTCGAGTTCAGAGCCGTCTCCGAAATTTCGTTTTTTAGCCGGCTTGGTCAGTGTTCGTTTCGAAGCTGCTTCCCTCGCAAGCGACGCTGGAGCCATATTCTCCCTATTCCGAGATTGGCGAGACGGTGTGTCTGGGGCTACCTGATTTGAGAGTCGAGAATGTGGTCGAGGCGGTGGCGAATGTGCCCCTTGTCGACTATGTGGATCAGAGTCTCGCCTCATGTGATACGGCATGGCTCGCTGTTGGGCGGCATAGTTGGAGGCGCCAGACTGCGCAAATGGGGCCGGAGGCTTTACGAAAGTGCTAGCGCTGGGCTTGTTCCGTAGGACGGGCATCGAACGCTTAGTACGAAGAAGTTGCGAAGAGGCAGTAGAAGCGGCGGGCTGGCGACGCTCTCGGACGGCCTGCGGTGCGCCGCTTTCAAAGACAGGCTCGAGTCTCGTGGTCTGCTTAGTACCCGAGACTGGACGTGGAATATGTGAGCGATTGAACACGTGTACTGGTTTGTCAGTAGGCTTGTCGTGGAAATTGATGGTCGTGGCTGATCGATGGGGTGCGTGCATCGGGCGGGTGCTCTTGACTTGTACATTCTTGTTGGTGCGTTTCCGCACGTCCAGAATGTCACCACTGGCGAGATCAAAGTCGTCAAGAAAGTCGTCACTCTCGTCGGAGACCAGCTTCGACTTCTTGTGGATGTTGTGATTGTCCATGGTTGCTTTTTGCTCGATGATTGCAGAGTTGGGCTGGGAGAGATCCGACAACTCGGCTTCTGTAGCTCGCCTCTTCTTCAACAAAGCATCCAGGTCGATAGGTCCATCGGGCAGCTCGAGTCCACCGAAGTCGTCGGCTTCGCTCTCTGCAGTCACAGATCCAAGACTCGGGCTGATCATTGATGCTGACTCGCTCCGGTCCCTCACATCGCGCCTGGTACCGGCGAATCGTATGCCTAGGCTTCCTTCCAGGTCATCAAAATCGTCCATCTCTTCTCCCGTGAATACAGCCGCATCTTCCGTCCGCGGCTTCAGCTTCAGAGGCACGTCAGACATCTCCAAGTCCTGATCCCAATCGTCTCCCACTCGTTGTTTCGACGTCTTCTTGCCCAGTCGTTTGATAGTGCCTCCGAGAAGGGCACTGGTAGGAACGTTGGCGGGAAGTGGGATACCGGCTTGTTTGGCCGATAGGATTGCTTGGTTGGTGCTCTGCTCATTGTCGGGCTGTATCACGACGTTCCAGTCCTCATCACCTGCGACGGACTCGGAGTGGACACTCAATCGCGATGACATGCTGTGGGCCGTCCCTGTGCTTTGTCCCGCAAAGGCCTGGAAGTCGCCTTGCAAGTCCACATCGTCGTCCCAACTCTCCATGTCGCCCGGCGCGGCGGCCATGGCTGAAGGTGCGGCAAACGCGAAAGATGTGTGTATGTCAGTGTGTCGTGTCTACGTGTGGACTGGGTTCGATGCCTAGCTCGACTCCCGCGGGCAGACGGGGCGGCGTGGGAGGCGGCGGTGCGTTGTGAGGGCGGTGAGCGTCATGTGCGGTGCAAGAGAGGGTGGTGATTGTTCCTGTGAGAGAGAGCTCGGTCTCACCACGTTGGTGAAAGGTACCTGGAGTGAAGTAGTCGGCGGCTGGTCTGCCGCGCTGCATGGCCCACGAAAGTTTGACGCCGGATGGCAGGGGTCCTTGGCCTTAGGCCTGCAAGCCCTGGTCCGATGAACAGAACCGCCAACATTAATTTTGATTGTGTCCGACCGCATCGACATGGCACAGACGATGACAATCTCAAACACATGGTCTTGGAGCTGTCACAGATCAGAACAAAAGCCACTACGTAAGTCACGGGCATTCACGAGTAACTCCCGTCACGTTGGAAGATGACCACTGTCCTCGGAGTCGGAGCCTGAGAAGAGAAGGCACCAACAGGCATCAAACATCAAACATCAAACTACCTTAGCGACCTTCACGGCATGCCACAAGATCGACCGCGCTCGTGCACAAACCACAATTCACTCGCACCGCCCACTCCACTTTCATCTCGTTAGTCGTTCCTGAGAACCAAATACCGTCGTCGACCCGCTGTATTCCACCGCCAGCCGAAAAGGATACGAGAACCACCACCACATCATCTGACATCCGGCACAGCGGTAGCTCCATCCGCACGTCATGGTTTCATCGATACTTCGTGTCCGCCGGCAAGAGAAGCAGGCCCATCCCGGACACCTTCTAATACACATCAACCACATTGGGCCGAAGCCATTGGATCTCAAACTGATTGGCACAGACCACGCACATCTCTACCACGCTTCGCTGGAGCAATCCTCCCTCAAATCTCTTCAGGCCTCGAATTTCACCGGTGACTTGCAACAATGGAAGACAACAATCGCGTACGCTTTCTTGCACCAAACTCCCACTGGACCCTTTCCGGACTTCCTCAGGGGAGTGGGGCTAGTCGCGAAGATCACTAGGATGTCTGATGAAAAAGGCACGGTCACGATCACGGTTCGCAGAAATATCGGTGGTATCACTCAGACCCTTGGCAGTCTCGACCTCGAGCAGGACGACATCCGCGAGGAGGTCGGATTTGTTGAATGGGTTGATGTTGCCGCGGCGACCGCGGACGATCTTCGTCTTCAGTTAGACCAGTCTCTGGCATCGTCGTCCACGCAACAGGATCAGATCACCAAGCTTACGGCCGAATTGGACCAGCTCGTCACGGCAAAGCGTGAGCACGAGGACGAATTGCTGAGCAAGTTCGCGGCCCTACTCAATACGAAAAAGCTCAAGATCAGGGATCAGCAGCGGCTGCTTTCCCGCGCCAACGTGAATGTCGAGGCGTTGGACGATGTTCGCAGTGCCCGTGGATCGAGCTCAAAGGCATCACGGAAGGCCGGAGCGTCTCGAGGCGCTAAGCGCAAGGCCAAGACGGGGTCTGCTGCTGAGAGTGAGGACGAGCATGTCACAGACGAGGGTGGCGATGAAGACAAGCAGCAAGAGACTCCCAGCAACTCCGATGAACAGGCCACGGAGGATGACGACGAAAGTGACAGTGGGTTCGCTCCTGCACCGCCAGCATCACAGTCGTCCGCTCGTGCCCTGCGCAGTCAGACGACGACGAAAGCGTCTCAAGCGCAGAGTGGTGATGCCATGGAGATCGATGATGAAGCTGACGTACCCCCACGACGAGAATTACCGTTTGGTGGGCGAAAGACCACGTGGAAGGAACCTACGCCTCCAACGTCGAAGAGCATCGCGCCGGCAGAAGATGGAGGTGATGATGAAGAGACAGACGATGAATTATGATCACGATGTTCTCGCATTGATGCTCGATACGATCATGATATTGATGAGTTCGCTTTGAAGCAAACTGATGTTCCACATGACCTTTTCTTCGTCCTCTGCTTGATGTTGCCCGCAACTCGAACATCCTACCCGTCACTCCTGTCTCAATCGATGAACCCGATGCTGGCGCCATGGTCTGACAACAACGTGGCTCATCGAAGCATATTTATGGAAGCTGGGATATGTAGCACTGCAGGCAAGATTCCGTTCCCTGTGCCGGGCAAGGATCACGGTGGGCCAAATATGTTCCCACCGGGCCTGCTCCCACCCGGCTGGACCCCAATCCAATTCCTACCAAGGCGGCTTTAAATGGCTCACCATCAGGACGGCTTGAGATGTTCCTGATCAGTCTGGTCTATCTGACTGCGAAACACCCTCAGCAGCGCACTTGCCATCGTTGCCCATGTTTCATCTCTAAATTGTCGATTCCGTTCATGAGTCAGGGACCCGGTGCTGGTTCGCTCATTCCACCGCATGCGCGCTTCCGCGCAGTCCAAGGGCTGTGAAGCTTCACAGGCCCTTGTCCAGCTGACTGACGTGAAGGTAATGCTTTTTGCTCGCCGTGCAAGACTATCTTCTCCTTCTCTCTGAGCGCAAGAGGCGTGATGTTCTGCCCTATGCCGCCGTTGAAGTCAATTGTCGGTGTAGAGTTTGCTGGTGTCTCGGAGGGCGTCGAGGTGCCGGGACCAAGCGGACGTGGTCTAGCAGTGGAAATGGCGTCGCTGTAGAAAGAGTCGAAGTTCCATCAACATCAGGTATATCATAATGCTTGGTCTTGCAGTTGCAGTCGGCAAGTAGTTTGCAAAGCAACATCCCGTCGTGAAGCCACAAAACATCCTTGAATGATTGTTCATTGTTCATTGTCCTTCGCGTTCCGGCGCATTCGGCTAGCCGCAGGTCTCGACGACATCCAGACTGCACCCACTTCACTACAACGGCTCGGGGTCTGGACGGTGAGAACTGGAACGGTGAGAGCTTTCACTCCCTCGTGTTGCACACTCACGTGCCTTGATTCATTTCCACGGTCGTCACCACTTTACATGCACTTCATCATGGTATTCGAATCCATTGTTCACTCGCTGACGGGATCAGCACGTGCTTCCAGCAGGTGAAACACGCCCTCCACAATAGCTTGACCTTTCCACGACAACAATCAGAAGCACATTTGCGCCGCTTATTGTTACGGAACTTCCAGTCGACCTCCCAAAACCCTCAATGCGACCACCTCCATCTACCTGATGTCACCACTGCCTCCACCACATTCACTGCGCGAACATGGCCGCAGCCACCGATGCGCCGGCCGCTCCTCCGAAATGGAAGCCAACAGCAGACGAACAAGCCGATCTTGACGCCATGAACGCCGCCATTACGCGCATGCAAAAGCATACCCCGAGAGACCCGTACGTGCTCGAAATCCCGCAAGACGTCGAACCGCGTTACCACCACCCCCATCCCGCAACGCGGCGACAATGGCTGGACAAGACCCCCTTTGTCGATGGCGAGCACGAGATCACGCAGTACCAGACCTTTCACTTCTATGAGCATGGCAAGGAAATGTACGTGCTGCACAGCAGTCGCAGGGAAGAGCGCGCAAGCAATCTCTCCACGCGGCCGGCAGCGAATGCGATGAGAAGTACTGCGCCTAAGAAGAAGATCACGCTGGATGCATACAAGAAGAAGCAGAATGGGGTGGGATCAACGCCGGAGCTGAAGGCGACAAAGGCGAGTGACGCGCCGGCCAAGCAGGCGGCGGTCAAGGGTCCGATTGAGAGGGTGAAGGCTGAGACGGAGGAGATGTTGGCTGCGGTTGCAGAGGATGAGGTTCTGACTGGGAAGAAGGGAGATCGTGCAGCGTCCACAAATGATCTCAAGCGCAAGCGGGAAGGTGTTGGAGCAGTCCAGAAGCCGGACGACAACAAGGGAGCACGTGCGCCGGTGGAGGCTGCCGAGCCAGCTGTGAAGAAAGCGAAGCTGTCAGGTGAAAGAGCTGTAGAGGACAAGAGTGGTGTGAATGGAAGCAGGCTGGCACGTGCAGTTCATGAGAAGGCTGGAAAGTCACCAGTTGCGCCGGAGGAGAACGGTCTACCACCACGCATGGTCTCGCCAGAGTATCCTCCAGCAATGCCTCCGCGACTATCTCCTGGAATGGAAGAAAGGCCCAAGTCGAAGAAGGCAGAAGACCTTCCGCTTCCGAAGCGCCTCACACCGAATATGCCCGACAACATCTCAAAATCACTACAAGCCCGCGAACAGTCTTCTGCCGCGTCAGTTGTAAAGTCTTCGTCAAAGGAGAAAGGCAGAATGAGTCCGATCAGGAAAGAAGCCAGCAAGATTACGAAGCACAAGTCACCAGTTCCGCGAAATGGCTTTCGTGCTGGCTCGAGTTCTCCGACTAAGCGATCATCAGCACAAGACAGAGGACGGCCTACGAGTTCTATGGCACGAGACAAGAATGCAGAGCTTTCGCAGGACGATGAGATTGCGGTGGGTAAGGCGCGGAACTCGAGGAGAGCTGTGTCTCCACAGCCAACGACATCGTCGAAAGAGTCACTCATGGTCAAGATGAAATACAAAAAGGCACATGCGATTGACATTGCGCGTATGTTGAAGATGCGGCCGGCTCCTAACAAGAGCTTGTTGCCGTCTCCACCTCTTACCGCAAAATCTGTCGAAAATGGCGAATCGACTCTGAAACCTGCAGAGAAGACGAACGGCGAGCGTAAGGAAGCGACAGCCACGAAGGGTGTTGCCCAGAGGGTCGGACCTGCTGCCGCGAGAAAGAAGCGGCAAGCAGCTGCTCTCCAGGCTGAGAAGCAAGCTGCTTCGGACAACAGTGCATCTGTCGCCAAATCTGTCGCCATGGACAAGCAAGCCAGCCAGGACAAGCGATCAGCACACGAAAAGCCCATGACTGGAGAGAAGCGTCAATTGCCAGATGATGAGAAGCGTGAATCACCGACCAAGCGCAAGAAGATGGAGGGTCCTGAAGCCCGGAAAGAAGCCACAACCCCAGTACCGCGGGAACCCGATTCTCCCGCAGGACAACACAAGTCACATCTTCAAGCGACGCCCACTGCACGGAACAACCTTCTAGCAGTACACATGGCTCGAGACAAATCACAAGACAGCAACAGCACTCCCACACCATCCGCACCCTCGAGCACTCCCCACCTCACCTCGCAACCCGTCGGCCAAGCCCGTCCACCCTCCAGTGCTCCGGTCACCAAAACGCCGCGCCAGCAGGCATGGGAGACCGAGCAACGCCGGCTGGAAACCCTCGGCCGAGACCTCAAACACGCGAGTACTGCTCACCTCCATCCCACCCCATCTTCCGACCCTTCCACCATTCCGCACACCGACCAAAAGCTTGCGGCCGTCAAAGCCGTCGAGTCTTTCCTCTGCTACCTCCTCGCCTTCACCTGCGCGGACGAAGCTGCCATCGCGGCCGAACCTCGCCAAGCCCCTCCTGGCCACCTCTGGCGCAGTCTACTCGGTTTCTACGGATTTGTACGGCGCAATAGCGAGACCTTCCCACTCCTTTTCGGCTTGGCATCCTCGCTAGGCGTGGTCTTTAGCTCCCGCATCGTCGAAATTGCCACGCAGCTCCCTACCGAGCCTGGTGCGACGAGTAAAGTTTTGGAGTTCAGCGCGCTGCTGCAGCGGGCGGCGAGCGATGCCGAAGCAAAGTTGGATATGGATGTACTGCAGGAGCAGTTTCCGCGAGCGTGGAGCCAGAGGGCGAAGAAGCCTCTGCCGTCGCGGGAGAGACTCGAGCCGGGAAAGCTGGGCGGCTCGTTCAGGTTGCCGTTTGGAGTGGCAACATCGCCTATCCGGGCGGCTAGAGCGGGACATCTCATCTTGCAGGAATGGATGGAGAAAGAAGGTATTGCGTACGAGTTGAAGTTGAAGCTGAAGGCGGCGTAATGATTTGGCTAAGGCTTGAGGGGGACTACGAAGGGGACGGACGAGGCATGAGCACATTGAGGCGTCCCGCCTTGTTGACGACGGTGAGCTGGGGAATCGTCTGCGAGAATTGGTGTTCCATTGGGAGTTTTTTTGGCATTTTTGCACTCTGTTACGACGGTCGATACCCCCAGATTCGCGACAGGACAGCGACGAACTTTTACGATTATTCTCGATGTCGCCGCGGGCATCATAGTACTGAATATATGCGTTGATGCATGCAAGGCATCTCTACTTGTCTTGTTTCTGTCCGACGGAGTACATCGATCAACTCGACGAGAAGGCCATGCTGTCCGTCATCGTAAAATACATCCTGATCGGGAGTAGTGAACTCCACTTTTATCCAGAAGCTGACCAACCAGAAATTTGTCTTCGAACCTCACGATGGAGCAATCTGATACGCTTGGTGCCTCTGGACTTTGGGCAACAGCCTTCTTCATGCGATTTTGCGGTATGACACAGACAAGCGTTGTGCGGAGTCTCCAGATTCATCCGTCAAGAATGAATGAAGGCGGCGAGATCGCAAAGGAATGGCACGCTCTGATACTCCTATGCACCCCCTCGTCTGAAGAGACATCACGACCATTGTATCCAACATGACAGGTCGATCCGCCCCAGCTACTAGGAGGAGTGTGAAGAAGTCACGAGGCGGATGCACACGATGCAAAGCTCAACATGTATGACCAGGACAATGTCTGGATTGGCTCAAACAAGATGGCTGACATCCTCGCAGCTCAAATGCGATGAGAAGAAACCGGAATGCGGACGTTGCGAACGGCTGGGAGTTGGATGTCCTGGGTACGCTCAGCCTTTGAAGTGGTCGTACAAGCATGAAGTCGACCAGCCGCGTTCCAGCGCTCAAACTCCTGCGACTGCAGCAGCCCAGACACCCCGAGAGTTCCAATTCTCACCTTCCTCCGCAATGGCTGAGCTAGACTGGACGGACTTACTGTTCCAACCCATGCTGGACAGTGTCCCTCCAGCTCCTACCGAGACAATCTTGGAGCCTGCGAGACATCTGGACTGGAACCCAGCAACACCAGTCAATGCATGTCCGTCCTGGGCTACCGCAGTCGATGACACTATTCCTCAAAACGATGCTGTGATACGGCGTTCCACTTCAAGCAGGAGCCCGGTCAGGTGTCAGCAGAGTATGCTCCACTCACTACAAAATCGCAGGCCAGAAGTTCAATCCCGGGTTCCGAGGTCGCTGAGCCATCTATCCACTGAGTTGATTTCATACTATTTCAAGGAAATACCGAGGGTGTACTCCATGTTCGACTCTATGAAGAATCCGTTCCGGTCTGCTGTCTCGGAACTCTTCGGCCATTCCTTGATCGTGAATTTGGCCGCCCAGAGCATGGCAGCTGGTTTCCTTGTTGAGGTACATCCTCGCTTCGCGAAGATCGGGCGGAACCTCAGGCGAGAAGCCATGGAACTGATCAAAAAGGAGGAGAACACGGACTACAAAGCGTTGTTGGCACTCTCGATGTTTGGACCGACTGGAAATTGGTTGGATGCCTCGGATCTTGGCGTTGAGTTCTACAATATGGCGCGAGATCGGGTCGAAGCAATACGATCGTCTGGCACCGGCATGGTGGCCAATGATAACAATTTCAAATTCTTTGACGAGGGATTGGTATTCTGGGAATGCATCTTGGCATATGTTGTTGATGGCAATCTCATCCGGCCAGCGCAGCCTTCTTTGGAGATACCAGTACCCGACATGTCCATGAAGCGCGCAGCTCATCCTTGGACCGGAGTGGCGCGAGAAATGGTGCAAACTGTCGCAGACATCGGGCGACTCGTGCGGGCGCACAGAAGTCGTTTGCGAAAGCAAAAGTTTGTGACGCAGGTCTGTCTGGATCAACTTGGACACGATCTCCTTGTTGCCAAGGAGCTTGAAAAGCGCATACTGGCGTATCAGCTTCCGGACGAAGAGAGCATCCTCGACCTGGAAGATGAAGCCACCCCGGTCCATCATTTGATCACAATGGCGGAAGTCAATCGCTATGCTGGTCTGCTTCAGCTTTATCGCGTCTTTCCTGATCTTCTCACGGAGCGTCTCGCCACTGAAGATGGCGCAATGAACCATTGGACAGGGAATCCAAATACGGGCCTTCAAACGAATCGAACCCGAAACAACGAATGGCTGACAGCATTCGCAATAGAAGCTCTCCGCCTGCTCGAGTCCGTTCCAATCGAATCAGGGACGAGAGACTTCCATCCCTTCATGCTGGTGCTCTGCTCGAGCGAATTGACGTGCACCGGCATGAATGAGCTTTCCGCATCGAGCCTGAGCAACCCGCACGATGAAGAGATGGACGAGACGTTCATCGAAGTTTCCATGGTGCGCAAGTTTGTTCTCGATCGATTGACGACTTGTCTGCGTTTGCTGCCTCCGACACCGATTCGTGTGTGTATCGACATTGTCAAGGAGACATGGAAACGGATCGACGCTGGACAAAAGGATGTTTACTGGCTGGATGTCATGATGGAGAGAGGGTGGGAGACGATTATGGCATGAGGAGGTTACTCTTGTGCCGAAAGTGAATAATGCTTTCGTGAGCGTGCCAGAACAGTCTCGTCACCCAACGAAGACTTCACGCGGAGTGCTTTTGTTGTTGAATCTCCTGAAGTCACCAGGCTTCGTGGCACAGCTCAAAGGCATGATTCGATTCTTCATCGCTGGCATGACGGAGAGGAAATTTCTTTGCGCTGGCATGAAGCGCGGCACGGCGACTTGGATCTCGAAGACCATGCAAGTCATAGCAGCCTTGACGCTGATCTTGCTTGTCACTCGAATCTTCTGGCCGCTGGGTGCCGGATGTGTTGCTTCATGGATGAGAAAGTGATCTCGCCCAGGGGAAAGAGGAGAGCAATTGTATCAGCGTCAGATACATAAAGCGGCGCCGGCCCTGATGGGAGCGGAAAGGAGTGCTGTCGCAAATGTACTGCGCGGTGCCTTGGAAGAACGAACGACCTCTGGCGACAAGAACAAGCCAAGAAACGGCATAATTCTGCCGAAAACGAGGAGTCCCAGAGCTCGACAAGATGCAGGCTTCAGCTTGAGGAGTCCGACAGAATAGGACAGTTTGAGGAACGCGCCGGATGTCGTAGCGTTCTAAGAACGAGGTGACTTGAGATACGAAGGATATTACTTATCTGTGATAACGAATGTCATGATCAAGTTCGAAAGTCTCGGCTGCTTCACCGCCGACAACTCTCCTTGCTACAATGCTGGAGTAATGCAATTGAATGGTCCTTTTGCCTGGACTCTCGTATCATATAGGTTCAAGATCGTATGTACACCCTTTGTAGTTCACAATTAATTATGCACGGCACAATTCACTGAGCATGGCTAGTCCGGCAGATCATCGGCACTGCTCCCTCTGGCGCGGAGCCACTCCTTCCGTAACAAGTCCTCGCATTGAGCCCGCTTCTCCACTTCTGCGTGTCCACCGCAGTCATTGTGTGCTCCGGCAGGCAATAAACGAAACCGATGAAGACTCCCCGAACATCGGCGAGCACGCTGTCTTCCGAAATGCCTATTTGATCAAGGATCGAATATGCCGAATGCCCGCCTCTGGCGTTCAGCTTACATCTTCCTGCAAGGTGTCTGATCAGCGACTACAACATTAACCGCATCAAGAGCCGTCAAATTCGACGCGATCCCCTCCTCATGCTGACTGCTGGACTGCTTGAGTAGCCTTCCGCCCACGGCGAGATCAGCGGAGTATCATGGCACAGGCGATGCAAGTCGCAACGCTCACCACTGGCTGGTCCTTCAAACAAACAGATACCGAGGACTGGCTCGACGTCGCAAGAGTACCGACGAATGTGCACTTGGATTTGCTAGATCAGAAGAAGTACAATCTCAATGCCCTGAGTCATCGTTCAAGCTGATTTGATTGACAGAATTGAAGATCCTTTCCTTGGCTTCAACGAGCTCAAATGCGAATGGGTCGGTGAGAAGTCATGGATGTACAAGGTCTCACTACCTCAAGTTTCCGAAACTCAACCCGGCACCAAGCACGTCCTCGCATTCGATGGACTTGACACGTTTGCCACCGTCAAGCTCAATGGCAAGACGATCTTGAAAAGCGACAACATGTGGATCATCCACCGGGTCGATGTGACTGATGATCTAAAGCCGAGCGAAGAGAATGTGCTCGAGATTGAGTTCAAGCCAGCGCTGCTCGAAGCTCGAAAGATCAAAGATGCACATCCCGAGCACAAGTGGGTCGGCTTCAATGGCGACATGGCTCGCTTGGCAGTCCGCAAGGCACAGTACCACTGGGGCTGGGATTGGGGTCCCGTTCTGATGACCTGCGGCCCATGGCGACAGGTCCGTCTAGAGACGTATCAAGCCCGAGTTGAAGACTTGAGAGTCGACTATGAGGTGGACGCAAGCTTCAAGAGGGTCAGCGGCTCTATTACTGCTCACGTTGAGGGCCATTCTGGAAAGGCAGTCGACTTTGAAGCCAAATTTGATGGCCAAGTCGTCTTCAAGAGTACCGCAGCAGTGGACACTAAGGGCCAGGCGAAGGTTGAGTTCCACATCAAAGAGCCCAAGCTGTGGTACCCTCACGGCTACGGAGAGCAGCCAATATACGGCATCACCGCAACGGTCACATCTGGCGAGTATGCCCTGCATTCTACTTCTAGGCGCACCGGGTTTCGCAAGGGAGAGCTCATTCAAGAGCCGGACGAGATTGGAAAGACCTTCTTCTTCCGGATCAACGGCATCGATGTGTTCTGTGGGGGCTCGGACTGGATTCCTGCCGATAGTTTCACACCTCGCATCACCGAGGAGAAGTACCGCAAGTGGCTGCAGACGATGGTCGACGGCTACCAAGTCATGATTCGCGTCTGGGGAGGCGGTATCTGGGAAGAAGACTGCTTCTACGATATCGCTGACGAGCTGGGCGTTCTGGTGTGGCAGGACTTTATGTTTGGCTGTGGCAACTATCCTACCTTCCCTGAGACACTAAAGTCGATCGAGGAGGAGTGCGTCTGTCAGACGAAAAGGTTGCGACATCATCCCTCCATCGTCGTCTATGCCGGCAACAACGAAGACTACCAAGTGCAGGAGCAGTGCGGTCTGACATACGATTATGAGGACAAGGATCCTCAGAGTTGGCTGAAGACTGACTTTCCGGCTCGCTACATTTACGAGAAGTTACTGCCGGATGTGGTGGCCGCTCACACACCGCACGTACCGTACCACCCAGGATCTCCTTGGGGAGATGGTAAGCCAACGACAGATACAACAGTCGGTGACATGCATCAATGGAATGTATGGCACGGTACTCAAGAGAAATACCAGATCTTTGACACTCTCGGCGGACGATTCAACAGCGAGTTCGGCATGGAAGCATTTCCGCATATCGAGACAATCAAACATTTCGTCACGGATCCCACGCAACTGTATCCGCAAAGCCACATGATAGACTTCCACAACAAGGCCGACGGCCACGAACGAAGAATCGCGACATACCTGGTGGAGAACTTCCGGACAGAAACAGACCTTGAGAAGTTCATCCATCTGACTCAGCTGAGCCAAGCTGAAGCCTTGATGTTTGGCTATCGAGGCTGGCGGCGGCAATGGGGACAGAAGAGGTTCTGCGGAGGTGCGCTCTTGTGGCAGCTCAATGACTGCTGGGGTGTGATTTCCTGGAGTATTGTGGACTACTTTCTTCGCAAGAAGCCTGCATATTATGCGGTGCGAAGAGTTCTTGCGCCAATCGCAGTGGCTGTGAAGAGAGCTCACCACGATTGGAGTGTCGTGCATGCGAGACCCGCCAAAAGTCTCGACTACGAGTGCTGGGTGGCCAGCTTCAAGACGACTGAAGTCACTGCTACGGTTGAGCTGCGCTACATCAGCATAGCCACTGGAAAGGAGATCAAAGACAAGGTTATCAAGAAGGGCATCAAGATTGTTGCCAACGGCACTACCGACGTCCTCAAGGGCACGATCGACAACGTCAACGAGGAAGCACATGTCCTCGCAGCAAGGATATGGGTGGATGGAGAGATCGTTTCTCGAGATGTGGACTGGCCGCAGCCACTGAAGTATCTCGACCTCAGCGATCGAGGTGTGGAGGTTCGACCAGAGGGTAATACCATCACTCTTAGTGCACAAAAGCCAACGAAGGGTCTCGTTTTCGAGGAGAGGGAAGGGGTCCTTGTGAACGACAGTGCGATCGATATTGTCCCGGGTGACGAACAACTCGTCCAGGTTCGTGGCCTTGGTCCCAATGATCCAAGTCTGAAGTGGACGTACCTTGGAAAGCTTTGAATTATGATTATGAGGAAATAATCAGATCCTCAAGATTGTATGTGAAGATAAATATGCCGCTTGCCTTGAGCAACGTGATGCATGTAGCATGTAGAACTCACTTGTGACTGGCCGTCCAACGAACACAACGAATCGCCTCCCATTGCACGTTTCATAGACTGTCACTCAACCTCAGGTGACGATGCAGTTTAGTTTACAGCATGTTGTCACATGATGCCCGGGTCAGATCGTTCCGTCCACGTCGATCATCCCAGCGGGGCCAGCGACGACCACAAACCCTGGTATACGTTCGCCGTCATCCTGGATTTCTCGTGCATAAGCCCAAGCGAACAACTTTGGAGCATTGCGAGGCCTTGGAGATCTTCCTTCATCAGGACTGCATACTAAACCTTGCGACTCCAAAATGTCCGCTCGCTCCTGGATGCATCCGACTGAGCACTCTAGAACATAAGCCAGGAGGAAGACCGCGATGTACCACACATTTCAAGCTGCGCCGTCCTTTCCTGCGAGTGGAGACGGTAGCAAAGGAGCCCGACCACCTGGTAGCTCTTCATCGCGGCGAATCTCCACTACAAATGCATGCATCGAGGTACGAAAATGGAGACTACTGAACACGTCTATCAGACTGACACCCTGCAGTGTCGACGACGTAAAATCCGATGTGATGGCAATCAGCCTTGCGGCCAGTGTAATTGGTATCAGCATCCGGAGCTATGTGCGTACTCGAAGCCAGCACAAAGAGTCATTCCGTCACGAAGGTATGTCTTGCCGTCATATACAGCACTGCTATAGATCAATTGACTGCTTCTAGACTGGTCGAGAGACTTCAATCCCAAGTCGAACAATACCACTCGCTCTTCGCTCGACTATTCCCTGGCAAGGAATTGGAAGACATCCTGTCAATGTCGAGGGAAGGCCTGGTCAACCTGGCTGTGACCCTGCCAGCGGCCAAACTCTCTCTGCCTTCTGCAGAAGCCCCGGACCGGAATCAAGTGAGGTCAGAGACAGTCGACTCAGAGACAGCCGACAGTCTTGAAGCTCTCGAACAGGCGCCCGAGCAGGACTCCACGTCTGGCGAATCAAGAATGCTCCACGCGAAGATACAGGCCATCTCTGACGATGTCAATGGACTCTCGCTTTCAATCGATAAAGCTTCATCATACACGGGCGTTTCCTCCATCAACGCGGCGATGAAGGTCATCCTCAAGACAGCTCCTTTCGCTTGGGCTTTCATTTCGCAGCCCTCCGCACAAACATCCAATCCCAGTCGTGCAACTACTCCACCACCACATGTGCGAGATCCGGACCCATATTACTTGCCTTCCGCGGACGTCGGCGAAAAGCTCATTGAATCATATTTCGAATATGTCCACGTACAGATGCCAATGGTCGACGAGGAACAGTTTCGACATGGCTATCTGTACGGAACACGCAGAGATCCGGCTTGGCTATCTTTGCTGAATATGGTGTTTGCCCTCGGGTCCTTAGCTGGATCAACGTGCGACAACGAGGAACACATTGCTTTCTTCCAGCGAGCGAGGAAACATCTCATTGCAGAAAGCTTTGCAAGCAGTAGTCTATTCGTGCTCCAAGCCTTCGGTCTTCTGTCAGGATACTACCTTCATTGGCTGAATAGACCGAATGAAGCAAACGCGATCATGGGTGGGACTCTCCGTATGGCGACTGCGCTCGGTCTACATAGAGAATATGGCCATGGAAAGCCCGACAAAGGCACCGGTGGAGAGATATCGGCGGATATCAGAAGACGGACTTGGTGGACACTCTACGTTCTCGACTCTTTGGGCAGTATCAGCACCGGAAGACCATCTCTTGGTCGGAGCGGACCAGGAATAACGACTGAAGTTCCAAGGATACCCGAGCAGATGAACAATGCTCAATACCTGGCATCTCTGCGATTGCTACCGATCATCCACAACATTTCCTTTTGTAAGATCGCAACAAAAGTGCAAGATCAACTGGCCGCGCGAACCTTGATTGAATTCGACGAGCTGTTTGCGATCGATGCGGAGTTGGAGAAATGGCGTGAGGACATGCCTCCAATTCTGCGAGATGTCGTCGAAAGATCTGGCTCTCAGCAACGGCAACACCTTGGGAACAAGGTATCTTACTCGAGCCTGCGAGCATCTTCAGCATCCATGAATAGTACTTTCGATTTCTCACGGCCACCAGAGCGGGACCGGACTTCATGTCCAGAAATGCTTAAGATCCCACGAGCAGTCATGCATTGGCGATACCAAAATTTACGAATTCTCATGCATCGCCCAATCCTTCTCGCATCCGCGCTTCAAAAGACTCCGTTTGCCAGTATGAAAGATGAGGAAAAGCTAGCTGTCAGCCGATGCCGATTGGTCGCTGGACAGTCCATCAACGATATTGACGCGACTTGTCCGGAGAATCTCATCGCCGGTTGGAATGCCGTGTGGATGGCCTATCAGGCGGTGATGGTACCTCTCGTCTCTCTGTTCTCGGTGCTCAGCCTTGCAACTCATCGACCAGGTGATGGCGATCTCCAGACTCCAAGCGGCAGCGAAGGCTCAGCTCCGTTGCCAGGGAGCGACGATGATGTCGAAAAGTGGAAGAGTGAAATTGAAACGGCGATCGCATTCTTCGACCGCATGAATCAGTGGTCAGTGGCGGCCAGGAAAAGCAGAGACGTTGTACAACGTCTCTATAATGCTACGAGGTTCATCGATCAGCCTAGCGCTCAGCTGCACCAGAAAGTGCAGAACCAAGAACAGTCGGCGCTGCCGCCGACGATGTTGCAACAGCAAAGCCAAACGATCCAGCCTGCGGAGGTCGACTTTTCAGCGGGACGGCCGATTCCCCTTGACCCGTCGGATCCGAGCGACTTTCCTCGCCAATACCATCTGCAGGAGTACGGCGCACGGCAGAGGTGGGACGTGACCGCAAGTAGCGGAGCGGCAGTCATACCGGACGAGTTCTTCTGGAACGACATGATGTGGGATACGTTGCCTCAAAATATGCCAGATCTGCCGCCGAATTTGGGCGAGGGGATTGATGTCGTAGACTCGTGGCAGAATGGATATGACACTGGACCAGATGCTCAATCCTGGAGCCAGTGGCCACAAGATGGCACGTGAAAGAGCTTCTGGCTTGCCAAGGTCATTGTGTTGAGCAAGATGCGTCATCGGCTGTTGATGTCTTCATACTGGCTACATGCAGGTTTCAGGACCGCTAGGCAGAGACGGCCTGCTGGGCTGCAGTACTCTTCTCGCTCTGGTTCGCTGCCGCTTCCACAGCGCCGCTCGCAGAGCCCGCAACGTCAGAATCCGACTTTGGCGGTTCCTCGCCCTCGGCTTTTGCCTTCTCCCCATCCACCTCCTTCTTCTTCCTTTCCTCTTCTTCTGCTCGTCTCGCCGCCACTTCTGCCTCGGCTCTTCGTCGGTCTTCCTCCTCTCGTGCCCGCACGTATGCCTCGCCAACGCCGGGCCACAGACTCGCCACAAGCAACGCGACGGATCTCTCGATAGGTCTCAATCGCTCACGCACCCACTGCACACGACCATTGCGTGCATCTCCTCTTGCACGATTGGCTTCGTCAATCAAGCGCTGTGCGACTTGCTCCGGAGTCGGCATCTGCCCAGCTTGAGCCGGCACACCCGCCGGCTGCTGGCCCTCCTGTCCGGCCTGAGCAGGGCGGGGTTGTTGACCGTGATTTACAACACCTTCCCACCATCGTCGAATCGGACCATCACCCTGAACACCGATTCGAATGAGCCAGAATCCAAGACCGATGGCCATGAGAGCCACAGGTCGACGCCAGCCCATGTTGGAGCCCAGGACGAAGTAGCTGAAGATCAGTATGCGAAGTGTAAGCCAAAAGTGATTGAAAAAAGGCCCCAAGGCTCCCATTGGATCGGGTTCTACTGGGGCTGCGGCTTGTGCAGCTGGCTGAGCTTGAGCGGGAACGATGCCAGCGTTCGGCTGGCCTTGTTCGGGTGCGGGAGGGTTTGCGGCGCCATCGAACGTGGCAGACGTTGGGGTCGGGCGCACACCGGTGCCATCGCTGGCATGTTGCGTCGGCAGCGAGCCAGTGTAAGCGCCATGCTCTGGAGAGTATAGAAGCGCCCGAGGACCGGTTGGCGAGGACAGAAGATAACACGTCACTTCTCCTGCGCTGGGGACAGGGTTCACTGCTGGCTGCTGAGCTTGCCGCATTTGCTGTGCTCGTTGTTGCCACGATGGTTGGTCAAAGGGCGACTGGCGACCTTGCATTGTCTGCGGGCCGCCAGCAGGGCTTGCTCGTCTGACCGGGCCATTGTTGACGGTGCCGAGATGTAGGGGGTCGATGTAATTGTCCAGAGCCTGTATTTGCTCCAGTAGTCTTGCGTTTCGAGCGTGTTGCTCCGCGAGCGTGGTATCATCACGCAGCTCTTCCAGTATCTGTCGCATAGCCGCGATGTTATCGCGGGCTCGATCGAGGGCCGACGTGCCAGTACTGGGTGGCTGACCTGGCATGTTGAAGAGATTGGTGGCCTGCATAGGCCGTAGTCCGTGGTGGAGATGCGGCGGTGGCATACCGCCTTGCGGAAAGGTCATTGTTTGTTGGTGGATCGTTATTCGTTCGCCGCTGGGTAGGACACCTTGGATGTGTGCGTGTTGTGTTCCAGCTCTCGGACGATTCTGTGCGTTTTGTTGTGCCTGCGCTTGCGACCCGTCCATCTGTTGGCTCAGATTTGCTTCACCGGTCGGCGCATGCAATCTGCTGTTTTGTCCAGCTTCTTGCCCTTGCTCTTGTTGCACTGGCCGTGGAATGCCTGTTGCAGCAACATTTGGCTGGCCAGGCCATCCGTGAATCTGTAAATGATTACCCCCGAGTGGTCCGTTTGGCACTGCAAACGCTCCCGCTTGGGGTACCACGCGCTGCTGGAATGGATTGGTGGACAGTATCCGGGCATGCATTTGTTGCGCTTGAGCAACAGCAGCCTGATGTTGAAGGGCGGCTTGTTGGAGCACCGCTGGATCCTGATGTGCTTGCGGTGTCGCCGCTGCTTGTCCTGCTTGTCCAGCTGCTACAGTCGGCGGGATCGTGGCCGACCCTGCGCTGACTGGTCGATGAGGAGGGACCTGCGCTGTGCCGTCGCCTTTCACGAGTAGATGTACCACGTACTCGTTCTGTGATGGTTCGCGCCGGATGTTCAGCGCTTCCGCAAGTGTCACGTCATTGTCCACGAGTGCTCGTCCTGCGTACAGTATTCTTTGTCGCTCCGGTGTCGGGTGCGTAGGCAGTGCCTGCTGTATGCGCTCTCGTATCTGCCCGACTCTTGATGCCACAGGAATGTCACTCCCGAGCGTGAATTCTTCCGCGCCGCTTGCGACATGGCCCGGTGCTACCTTGACGCGGAGAGTGATCGTCTCTGGAGGATCCTGTGGAGGGGCCATGGTTGAGGCGACGGTAGGATACCGTTTGAGAAGCGATCAGCAGTATAGGAACACAGCGCTTGTGATCGGGCAGTGAGCTGCTGAACGCGGTCAAGCGCCGAGGTGGTGATTGTTGAGTTGGGGTTCGGCCTCGGTCGTGGAGGACGTTGACATTGTAAGAATGGTCGTTTCAATTCATATCAAGTCGTGGTAGGGTGTTCGAATGCTCGACGTTCGAGGTTGAAAGCTGTCCAAGTCGGAAGGTCGTCCGGGTGCTGTCCCATCATGGAAGTTACTGGCTAGTGCGAACTTTGTAGACCACACCGGCAAGACGTCATGTTCTCTTGAATGCTCCTCGAATTGCTTGCGTCGCATCGGCCCATCCGACAACAGCATAACGGAGACCACGATGTATTGACGCGCAGTTCGAAAGAGAGCCTCCACCACCTCTACCGCCGGCATGTCCACCATCTCCCGCAATACGTTCCGACTCGCCCATCGTCCATCACCCTCATTCTACAAGCCTCGAAGGCAAGCTTTCTCCTCGACCGCCCGCCAGCAACGTAAGTCCTCCTTTCGCTCGCGGCTACGGGAGGCATTGCAAGCAACTCCAGTTGTATGGAAGCCCATCCCCATCGGTCTGGGAATTGCATTTCTCGGCGCTATCCAATTCTACCGCATAAATGAGCGAGAGCGGCGACGCGAAGAGGAGGAATGGAGAGTACGGCAAAGCAACGGCGAAAGTGACGAAGACTCCATAGGAAGCCCGAAACGTCGTCAGCGTATTCGTCCCAGTGGACCATGGACCGTCCAAATAATGAGCACGATTCCGCTCAAGGCTTTGAGCCGCTGGTGGGGTTGGTTCAATAGCATCGACATACCATACTACTTTCGGGTTCCAGGGTTCAAGCTATATGGCTACGTCTTTGGAGTCAACTTTGACGAGATAGAAGAGAAGGACCTACACAAGTTCCGCAATTTGGCAGAGTTCTTTTATCGGACGATCAAGCCGGACGTACGGCCACTGGATCCACATCCAAACGCCCTCCTAAGTCCAGCAGATGGAAAGGTCGTACAATTCGGTGTGATTGAGCGAGGTGAGGTTGAGCAGGTGAAGGGCGTCACCTACAGCGTGGATGCTTTACTCGGCTCAGATTCCAACGCAACGTCGGCCAAGAGCAATACAGTGGGAGACAAGGATGCGCCTAAGCCATCGGGAAAGAGGACAAGAGATGGCGATCAGGAGACGATACGTGACGATGAGGAATTTGCGCGAGTCAACGGCATTTCGTATACCCTCCCTAACTTGCTGTCCGGTGGTGCTCCTCCACGTAAAGGCCGATCCTGGTGGAAGATTCGGGAGACAGACCCGGAGACGCGCGAAGGTGGAGGGACGAGCGGTACATCTGTGCCGACCCTAGATCAGTCGACCAAGTCCTCGAAGAGTTCAGAAGCGGAGGTCTCCAAGGATCTCGCCGCATCACAACGACCCTGGTACTACCCCGCAAAGGAAGAGACACCGACTGCGCTGTACTACTGCGTCGTCTACCTGGCACCCGGAGACTACCATCGCTTCCACTCGCCCGTGTCATGGGTCGTGGAGAGCAGACGTCATTTTGCCGGAGAGCTGTACAGTGTTTCACCATATCTTGTTCGCACGCTACCCGGACTTTTCACCTTGAACGAGCGCGTTGTGCTCTTGGGACGGTGGAAGTACGGCTTCTTCAGCTATACACCTGTCGGAGCAACGAACGTTGGTAGCATCATCATAAACTTTGACAAGGAATTGCGGACGAACAGTCTGCTGACAGATACGCTCGCGGACAAGGCGGCGGAAGAGGCGGCGGAGAAGGGTGAGCCATATTCTGGGTATGCAGAAGCTACGTATACTTCCGCATCCTCTGTGCTTGGTGGTCATCCGTTGAAGAAGGGTGAGGAGATGGGAGGGTTTCAATTGGGTAGCACGATTGTGATGGTCTTTGAGGCGCCAAAGGGAAGGAGGCCGACTTTCGACGAAGGCTTCCAAGATGCGTCGACGAGGAAAGGCGGATGGCAGTGGAATATTGAGAAGGGCATGAAGGTCAAGGTCGGGCAGAAGTTGGGATTCGCAGATGTGGATGAGGAGTGAACATGCTCAGCAACGGCACTTCGATGTACTTCAAGGGTCATACCAGAGATCCGTACCCCCGAAATGTTACGATCTACCAGTGAGACCATTCATTGCCAATATTGACCTTTCATTGGAATCCGTATATCACGCTAATATATGTACTCGACAGGCCAGGGTCTTGCAGGGCTTTTGCGAAAGAAAAGGCAGTATCACCTGGCGTTTGGAGTGTACGCGACTCTCCAGTTGTGATCGCTTTTCGCCCTCATACTGCTTAATCAGATGAAACAACGCTCATGCAGTTGTGGTACCCCCCCTCGGGATGCAGCTGACTCCAGGGCAACAGTCAGTGCGCATAAGGACTGAGTCGACGAGCGCTCCTCAAAGTAGATCCCATCTAGGCTCCGTGTCGTTGCGGTATCGCTCTGCGAGCTTAGAACCATGACGCTTCTTGAGACGCTCATGGCGAGTCTCGGACCGTTTGAGAACCTCACGGCTCTTGCGCTCAGTTGCCGTCTCTCCAGGTATCTCTGCCCTGCGAAGTCCTTCTTGGTGACTGAACACTTGCAGCTTCGTCGGAGTCTGCTGTGGATCCTCCACGAGGAGAACGCGACGCTTGCGAAGTCCGGTCATGTTCTGTGCGATGGTCCAGCGCTGTCCTTGACGAGCACCGAAGCAGTGGTTCGACTGCACGCAGAACTGAGCGAGTGTCCGCTGGCCGATCAGAAGATGGCGTCCGGTGTAAGAATTGTCGACATAGGCGGAGATCTTCTGGTCGATGCCGGCGATGTAGAGATGAATCTCTACAAATTTGTTGTTGCTGATAAGCGACCCGTCTGCCTGTCGAAAGCTTTGAGGCTGACAGTCACGGACTTTCAACCTCGCTTTCCGGGCTGCCTCTGGACTGATGAATGTGGCAGCCGCACCGGTGTCGAATAGCATCTTCGTGACTTCTACGCACACTTCGTTGCTCACAATCATGCCGGTGGTGTAGAAGCATTGTCCCAAGATACCCTTCGGAGCCGGGTGAATCATACTGCAGGCCTGAGCATCGGCCTGGTAAGGGAGGCGATGGACCTCGCTGTTGTTGTTCACTGACGGCTTGTGTGTAGTGCTTGGTCCCGCAGCACGGCCGCTGACGTTGGAAGGGATAGGGCGCGGACCATCTGGGTCACAGTCGTCGAGGAGCATGTCCGTCTGGTGCGCTTCAATGTAGCCATTACCACCGGCTTCTGACAGCGTATCGTGCAGAAAGCCACCGAGTCGCTTCTTCTTGCGGATATGTGAAGGTGGCATAGAATCGTTGATGTTGGAGTATAAGAAATGGAGAGGCTCCTGCTTGATGTACTCCATGATGATCGAACGCGATACGTTTGAGTGACGGCTGTCCTGTTCGTCGGAGACGCGAGGGGAGATGGTGGATGGTCTGGCAAGTGAGCTTCAAGGTACTGGGTACGGATGTGTAGTTGCTGTCGTTGACAAAAACGAGCCGGCCGTGTTGGAAATGCTCTAGGTGGTCAAGAATCAGACCACTCAGCATCATGTGCACTTTCGATCCCATCAGCTGCTGATGTCTGAGTTCTGAAGCGAATTTGAGTTGCGTCCCATGCATGCGCCTGATCGTCTCACAGATCGTGTGAATGGTAAAGTCCCGGACACGGAAACTAACGAACGCATGGTCGATGAATGTCCTCGCAGTATGTCGTCGGTAAATGGTCTGTCCTCGTCTTAGGGCCCCGCAACAAGTGTGCCAGCTGCGTACTCTCATTCACTTCACTAGCGGGTCTGAGTCAGCCGCGCATGTGAGCTTCGAATTCTGCCCCTCGCGACAAACGCAGCAGCACCAGTCATGCACAATTCTTTGCTGACCCTCACCTTCGGATCGAAAACCCCCAAAGTCAGGACGTCCATTTTCAGAGTAAGGAAACATGGATGACCCATTCGGATACCCCGAAGCGATCCGAGCGCCTTCGCCAGCCTGGATGCCTCGAGCAAACCTCGATTTCCGTTCAGAGTCGAGCGAGGACGGACTGATGCTGGAGCTGGCTTCACCCATCGTCAAGCGACGACGTTTCTATCGTCCGACGCCTCGAGAGGGACCAAATGCCATTGCGCACACCACCACTGCCGCCGATGCCTTCGTCCCCGCCCCTGACACGGCCCGACGGGACAGCTCCCACGAAGATGACATCGTCCTGGATTTGGCACCACCCACAAAGAAACGCCTGCTCCGCCGCTCACCGTCGCTCGACATCCTCTACAACATCCCGCGCTGTAGAGCTCCAGGTCCAGACGTTGGACTTACCAGGAGAGCCGTTGCGCGCAAAGCCGCAGCAGCCTTGCCCTCGGACACCCGCCACCTCTACGCGCGCAGCAAAGTCTTCGCAGTCACGGAACTGACGACCCTCATCTTAGACCACCTCCCACCGCGCGACCTCCTCGTCCTGCAATCCGTCAACAGCAAATTCCGGGACCTCATCATCACATTACCGGACATCGGCTTGAAACTCGGCTTCACAGAGAAGCAACTCCCACCCGGCTACTTCCCCGCCGAGATGACGGCCTCAACCCTCGAGTTCTTCCCGAAGTTCGTGACGGACATCGGCATCAACCCCTTGACAGGCATGGGCTTCGCAGTGTTCGACCGCGTAGACCTCGAATTCCATCCTGATCCGCAGGGATCGTGGCGGGACATGATGCCATTCCAGCCGGCTACGAAGTTCATGAAGATGCGAGGGGCGGAACATTATGACGACGAGATTCCGCGAAGGATCGAGAACAAGGAGGAGGGCGTGCGGCTTGGCGATATGGTCGATGCGTTGCTGAAGGAGCATGCGGCCGATGTGGATCTTTATATTGCGCATGGTCAGGGAATGATGCCGTTGTCGTTCGTTTTTGAGATTACGGAGGAGATCATCGAGGTCGAGAACAATGCAGACTAAGATGTTGAAGGCGAAGTTGGAGAGTCGATCGAGTACCTGTTGGACAGCGAGGGCAGACTCGGTACCCGATGTGAGCAGTTGAATGTGGTGGAACCGAAAGTTGACTGATGCGGACTTACATACCCTCGCCCTCCATCGCATTCCGTGCTTTCAGACCGGCGGACTTGAACATTCAGTGACTGTTGGTCAGCTCAGACAATTCGCGGTCAGAACTTACTTGGGAATTTTCGGTGTTCAATGCTGATAACTCTTGTCATTCATGCTTGTCCTGGTAATCATCAAACTTTCGCAATGCTCGCTGGAACGCTTCGAGATCGAAGAAAGCAAAGGCAGAAGCATACACTCTCTCTCAATCGCCCTCGTGCGTGACGGCCATGTCCAGGACCTCAGCTCTCGCCCTGCCCTTCGTCTGCGCACTGATGAAGTCGCTCAAAGTCTTGAAGCTTCCAGGCTCGACGAATCCCACACATTCCCACTCTTCTCCCATAACATCTTGGCTCTCGACTTGCTCGACTAGGCTCAGAATCTTGTCCTTCACTGTTCCCGTGGTCGCTTCCTCGCCTTCTGATTTTGGTGCGGATTTCACAGTCTGCTTCAAAACGGTGGTTGGGCATGTGATCCTCAGCCTCATTCTCGCTCTCGCGACTGGGATCGGTTGATGTGCGATCAATGCTTTCATCGCATCCAGAGCCTGTGACTTTGCACTTCTCGTCGTCACCACACCTGTCCACTTCGCTCGTTCGACTGCCTTGGCCTCTGCATCTGCTTCCGCATTGCTTCTCGCTGGTGTATTTGAGCCTGAATCTGTTACTGCCGCGCTCTGATCCCGACTCTTACTTCGATCGCCGCCTTCAGCACCAGCTCCCTTGCCAGCTGCTCTGCCTGCGTGTCCACTCTTGCTGCTCAGCTGGTCCAACGCCTTCTCGATCATTCCGGTAGTGTAGACTCTCTTGCTCTTCGGATCCACCAATCTCCCCGCCACGATCTCGATGACCTCCTTGTGCACACGCTCGAGCTCTTGCGATCGCTCCTTCTCTCCCACTTGGATCTCGCCCTTCTTCAAGATCTCCAGTACTATTTCATCGCGGGTCATGCCAGGAAAAGCTTTCTTGAGGTCATCGTTCGGTGCGACTTGTCCTTTCGACACATTGAGGAAGACATTTGGTATTTGCAGGACGTTATCGAGATCGGTTTCGTTGCCGGCACGGAATGAGGTCACGGTGTTCTTGTAGCAGGCGACTTCGAAGCGCTTCTTGCCCTGCGGTGGAATTGTTAGTTTTGTGCAACTGCCCGATTTACGTGAATCATTCTCACCTTCTTCATGCGGACCAAACTGACGTTTGTCAGCTTGATCTGGTTGGAAGGCTGGTTGATCTGGGCGGAAGGCATGTTGGGTTGCTGCCTTGTCTGAGGATCTTCAATGCAGGAAGATTTGGTGAAGCTCATCAAGAACTGCGGTCTTAACAAAAGTTGACGGCAAGACTCAGAATGACGCAGAATCGCTAAATGGGATCCGCGCGAGCATAAAAGCCATGGGTGCTAAAGGACAGTCCAACCCATCACGGTGAGGGGAAAGCTCAGCCACCTTGGGTTCCTCTTTCATCGACCTCCAAGTCGTCTCCTAATACGATTTGTACGTTTCAAGCATCACTTGCTTATGCCTTGTTCCGAGATGTCAGCAGTTCAACGTATTATATTGCAGGTAGGTATCTATTGAACGAATCTGAAATCCACGTACATGCTCGATATCATCGTGTCAGGTAGAACTATACCTCAAACCAGTCAGGCACGAAGACCTCCAGCCACCAAGCCGATCGATAAGAGCGGCGCTAAACCCGCTTTAAGACATCATCGTTCCCGGCGCATGACCTCGTGCTGGACTCTCTCACATTCACTTCATCCCGTTTACCCTTCCATCTCCTCTACATCAACCTACCATCCCATCAACGCTGTTCGGTCTCATCATCGACCATCAGCTTCTTTCATCTCACGATCGACTACCTCGATCCCGAAGTAGTCCATCCCCCGAAGCTTCCGCACTCCCCGCATCAACTCACAACACTGCCGCCTGAAACCGCCACTCCGTCAAGATGAAGGTCGCAGCGTCGGCCATGCTCTTCGGAGCCGCTGTGGCAGCCGTGCCACAGCAGCAGCAACCGCTCATGCAGGTTCCAGCGGCCGTTCAGGATGCTTTCAAGGCCGCCACCGATAAGGCATCGTCTTGGAGCAAGCCATTGGACAAGCTCAACCACGAGCTCAAGCATCTCACCGATGAAGCTCGACAGACCTGGGACGAGGTCGCCATGATGTTTCCCGAAGCCATGAGCAAGGCATCGTTCTTCAGCACGCCCAAGAAGCACACCCGCAAGGAGAAGAGCGAGTGGGATTTCTACACCTCTGGTAAGGAGACCGAGGAGATGTATGTTGTCAACTCGGAGGGAAAGAAGGAGCGTGAGCTTGATGGCGACCTCGAGAACTTCAACCTCCGCACCAAGAAGGTCGACCCTGCGAGCCTCGGTGTGGATAAGGTCAAGCAATACTCCGGATACTTGGACAACGAGGAGGACGACAAGCATCTCTTTTACTGGTTCTTCGAGTCTCGCAACGACCCCAAGAACGATCCTGTGGTTCTCTGGTTGAACGGAGGCCCAGGATGCTCTTCTCTCACCGGCCTCTTCATGGAGTTGGGACCTTCCTCTATCGACAAGAACGGCAAGACCGTCTTCAACCCAAGCAGCTGGAATGCCAACGCTTCCGTCATTTTCCTCGACCAGCCTGTCAACGTCGGATACAGCTACTCTGGTAGCGCTGTTTCCAACACCGTGGCCGCTGGCAAGGATGTCTACGCTCTCTTGACTCTCTTCTTCAAGCAGTTCCCAGAGTACGCCAAGCAGGACTTCCACATTTCAGGCGAGTCGTACGCTGGCCACTACATCCCAGTGTTCGCGTCTGAGATTCTTTCTCACAAGAAGCGTAACATCAACCTTCAATCCGTCCTGATCGGCAACGGTCTCACTGATGGTCTTACTCAGTACGAGTACTACCGCCCAATGGCCTGCGGTGATGGTGGCTGGCCCGCTGTCGTCGATGAGCAGACTTGCACTAGCATGGAAAACTCTCTCGGCCGCTGTCAGAGCCTGATCCAGAAGTGCTACGACTCCGAGTCTGTCTGGTCTTGCGTTCCCGCCAGCATCTACTGCAACAACGCCCTCATCGGTCCATACCAGCGCACTGGGCAGAACGTCTACGATGTTCGCGAGAAGTGCAAGGGCGGCAGCTTGTGCTACGATGAGCTCGACTGGATTCAAGAGTACCTCAACCGGGACTCGGTCATGAAGGCTCTCGGCGCCGAGGTCAGCAAGTACGATTCCTGCAACTTCGACATCAATCGCAACTTCTTGTTCAACGGCGACTGGATGCAGCCATACCACCGCTTGGTGCCGGATATTCTCAAGGAGATCCCAGTCCTCATCTACGCTGGTGATGCTGATTACATTTGCAACTGGTATGTTCAAACTTTTCTCGCCGATTGATCGATCATCTGCTAACTTTACTTCAGGCTCGGAAACCTTGCTTGGACCAACGCCCTTGAGTGGCCTGGCCAAAAGGCCTACGCGAAAGCGCCGATGAAGGACCTCACTCTTACTCAGAGCAAGAACAAGATCGGGTCCGTCAAGTCATCGGGCAACTTCACCTTTGTCCGCATCCACGCCGCTGGCCACATGGTTCCGTACAACCAGCCTGAGGCGTCTCTGGACATGCTCAACCGCTGGTTGGGTGGTGAGTGGTTTTAGATGGGGAGCCTGATGGGAGCATGATAGAATGTATCTATAGAAGGTGGATATAGGATGAGAAATACTGGTCGCTGCTACGCGGCTCGTACAGGAAGGCGCGCGAGTCTGCAAAGATTGAAACAGCACGAATGCAGACCTTGAATGCAAGTGGCAAAGCCCAACAACTGTCCATTTGAAGCAAAGTGAGAGTGATTGCGGTCGAGTCGAGTGGATCTCCTCTTTGTGGTCGAAAAATAGCTGCGATCCGTCCCACTCTTCGCCCCGCAAGTTTATCTCTCCCGGAGATTGCGGGCTTTGCGATAAGCGCGCGAACGAGATCTCCAACGAAGACGCGTGTAGCTGCAATAGCAGGCGTGAATATCGAACATGTGTATATCCTAGGCGTGTTGATGGATCTCGCTGTAATAATGGATGGGATCTCGGCTGGTTTGAAGCAGAAGTTCAGGTGGTGCAAGAGTCAGTCCATTCAAGTGATCCCGTCAGTGCGCGAGGGAGCTGGTGACATGTGACCGAAGTCACGGGCACGGATTAGACATTAGACGTAGGCTTATCGACGACACCGAACAACCTAAGCCCTCTAGTCTCTACCTTGTCAACTCTTCACCTGTCGACTCACCTATTGTTCATGACCTCGTTCTCTTCCTCTCCTTCAACAACACGAATCTATGCGCTTTCTCCTCTCGGCTGGCACGAGGAGATAGCACTGCATAACATAGCTGACCGGTCCCGACGTGCTGCATCCGGCGTTTAGAGAAACAGCTTCGGATCGCCGCTGCGGTGAAGCTCCAAGCCGCCAACTCCAGCTCGACCACAACGCATCTCTCTGAGCTCGCCGCTACACAGCCACGACCAACCCTATCGACATACCGCGGCCGTCGCGATGTTCTCCGAATGTAAGTTCGATCAGATTCGCCGTGCACACATTTCTCCAAATGTCAGCAGGCAGCTATCAGCCGTCATTGCTCGTGTGACTAACTCGTCGTGCTCTCAGATGCCTCACGCTTCCTCCAGCAGTCCAACGCACGCCTCTCCTTCACGCAACAGGACGATCCTCGAACTCGATCACGAAATCCACTCGACCGACGACGGATGGCCAGTAATTCACGATACGTCCAGCGTCCCAGCATGTCGTCACATCCATATCAGAACCCGGCGTCATCACAATCACGCTTCCCATTTGCTGCGAGACTTTCACGGCAGGATCCACAAGCTCCGTTGTTTCACAGCGCAACGGACGACTTCCACGACGAGGACGAGAGCGATGAGCATGAAAGAGAGGTGGCGGACTTCTACGCGCTGCAGCGGAGCAGACAGCATTTCGGACCGAGCAATCTATCGGAAAGCTCTGAGTTGGAAGAAGATGGCGTAGAAAAGTTGGAGGAGACACAGTTGGGCCAGAACCACGACAGAGATCGAGGAAGACTCGGTGCTCCTTACCAGGCTTCGTCACGAGCAGGGAGCAGGCCCGAGTCAGAAGGCAGCGGACCAAGCGCGAAAGGGAAAGGACGCCTGGTGGACGTCAATCTAAACAGCACAATCGACGAAGAACCGCCCGAGTCGCTCGCAAATCTCTCGCCTTCTATCGACCCGGAACCATTTCAGCCTTTTGGGTCTACTGGCAAGACGACTCGCTCCAGCGCATTCATTCCCACAGAAACGGAAGAGGCAACACAGATGCTGCATCCACGACCATCTTCCCCCGACCGCGAAAGCGTGCCACCGACTGTCATCTTACCTTCTATCGAGCCGCCCAAGCATGACGCATTCTGGGGAACGTTCTTCACAATCGCGTTTTGTACGATGATCGCGGCGTTCGTTCTGGTCTGGCTGCAGACTTCTCAGCCATCTGGTAAGAAGCCACTGGGAGACACGATCTACAGCGTGCTCAAGGGAAGCACAAATATGCTCATGTGGGACACTTTGATCGCAGTGGTGGTGGCACTCACTTGGCTGGCTCTGCTACGGAACCACGTGCGTGTTCTGATGTTCGGCATGATTGTGGCTGTACCTGTCGTTCTCTTTGCATTCTCGCTGTACCCATTGGTCAATAGCTTCAAAGGCTCATGGCACGGCGCGTCCATCCAGGACCGGGCGATGCGATGGCTGTCGGCGGTTCCAGCGATGATGGCTGTATTCTGGACGTGGAGCGTTCTGAAGAACCGACACAACCTGCATCAGTCGATCAATATCCTGGAGTTCTCCGTCAAGATCCTCGCGGCAAGTCCATTTCTGGTCATGTTTGGATTCGCGACGCTGGGTGCGGTGGTGGTATTCGCATGGACGTGGATCCTCATGTTCGAACGGGTCTTTCTCTCTGGCGCATTCGTGGGCGGGAAAGCAAGCTTCATCCTCAGCGCGAACAGCTGGTGGCTAGGAGCTTTCTTCGTCCTCCAATTCCTCTGGACACTCGGCGTCATTGCAGGAATTCAACGCGCGACAACCGCAGCGACCGTCAGCCAATGGTACTTCCATCGCCTCGTGGTTCCTCAGCCGTCCAGCCGCGACGTCGTGAAGGCTAGCTTCCTCCACGCTACAGGAGCGCTGTTCGGCACAGTCTGCCTCAGCACCTTCATCTCTCTCCTCATCCGCCTCCCTCTGATCGTCGTTCCAGGTCGCCTCTCCGGCGTTCTCAACATGTGCATCTACTGGCTCATCCCGACGAATCTTGCCAGCCTCACAAATCCTCTCACTCTCTCCTACGCCGCGATCCATTCACAGCCACTTGGCATCTCCGGTCGTGGCTTAGGACAGCTACACTTTATCAGTCGCACCAATCCGAGTAACACACTTGGCCCCCGCAACTTCAACCCCAGCGATCAGACCACGAGTTCTCTCCTCCCTTATCGCCTGGCGAAACTTCTGCTGCAAGCAACACGCTGGGTCATGTCGTTCTCACTTGGTTTCCTCGGCTGGGTGCGTGCCGCACACATGATCCAGATCGACGGCGGCATCCGCGGCAGTCTTTATGCGTACGTCGTGGGTCTGTATGCCGGTACGATAGGTTTCGCGATTCTGGGCGTGGTGGAGAATGTGGTGGGCTGCGTGCTGGATGCGACGGTGATTTGCTGGGCGAGCGAATCTGCGGGTGGGCGGGGAGAAGCGCGATTTTGTCGCGAGGCGGGCGAACTGTTTGGGACGGAGGAGAGATTCAGTCTTGGAGATCGTGGCGCGGGGATGGTATGAAGGAGGAGGATGGTCTTTGAGATGCATCCCCGGCGGCTTCTCCGGAGGATTGGATAGCAGAATGCGGCATGAGCGGAGGGGGAAAGTAGATGATTATGCATCCATCATGATGGCTATACGATCAGAGCGAAAATAGAGTGAGCTTAGAAGCTCCCAAGAGGCAGCAAGCAGACTCCAGGAGTGAATGAGATATGATTACGTCCTATATTGCCCGAGCTTTTCCAGCGCGACGGAATTATCATGCACCGTTTTGAGGCAGAATCGAATTCGACAGAGCGAAATCAGATCAACGCCATTTGCGTCCAGGTCGGTTCAAGCACCACCCTGTATGCCTGTCTGCCCAAGAGTTCGGCGCTGCTTTGCTGTCCACGTTCACAAGGCAGGTGCTTGATGCGGGCCTCGCTGGCTTTGATCATTTTTCTTCTTACAGAAAGCCAGTTATGCTTCCTCTGGAGTTGAGATGGGGACATTGTGAAAATATCCATGGCCTCGCAATCGGCCTGACTTCGCCGAGGAGAACGCGGCTTCACTCGTCGAGCTTGCTCCGTCGACATCGCAGGGAAAGTGCTCCTGAGATCGGCACGGACAAGACAGATTCGAATTTCAGGGGCTCGACACGAGAAGACCGGATGGAAGTCTCGTTACCTGTTCGCTCGGACTGCTCGAAGTCTTCTTGAGTGAGCTGCAGCGACACCGTCGAGCTCATGAACCCCAAGTCAAGTGCTTCATTTTCAGAGAGCGATTTGTAGTTCAAGAGACTGTTGCGCAATGATTTGAATTGGCTCGTCTCTGCTTCCCGTGCTTACCATGTCGGCAGCTCGCCCGCTCTTCTTGCTCGATTTCCTCTAGCGTTGGACTCGGCGACACTGTCATCAGAAGGATAGCCATGGTCTCACAGTTGCCTCATCACCCTCCTCTGATGTCGGATGTGGGTCAGCGAGTATCAAGTGGTGTTTCTTCGTTCTTGCTTTGGACACTCGTTTCGGCGACTCGGGGCTGATATGAGACGCGGCAGCACGATGCGTACGGTCGGCGGTATCGCAGATCTTGAGGCACCGTTTAGAGAGTCGAACTCGGAGACCTTGTACTCCCTCAACAAGTCTTTGTTGAGACAGGAGGCTTTGGATGTGGTCTTTGTACCATGAATATGATCTTCCTTGTCGTGTTGGAACCTCATAAAGTCGACACGCGAAAGGTGCTTTTTCGTGGACGTGGAGTCGAATGGAAAAGGATACCTGGCGGTCGGAGATGTCCTGCTAGGTGACTGTAGAGTGCGATTAGGTAGACCGTGGACGGCCAGGTTAGCCGGGATGGCGATCGTTCGAGACCAGACATTCCCTCTTACAGTCACTCACAGTCGAGGCCAATATCGACTGGCCTGGCCAAAGGAACTCATTCTTCACCACGGAGATTGAGGCGGCCCGAGGAGGCGAGTTTGGAGGTGGCGGCGATGAATTCGTGTCATTGAGTGCCACAATTCCTTCTACGGTTTCTCAAGCTCTTTCGGGTATCAAATCTCCTCTCTCTCTTTCTCACTGCACGGCCAAAATCATTTGTGTACTTTGCCAGCCATCGATCGTCTCCGTTCGCGACAATCTCGCCGGTCTCACAATCAGAGCCATCTCCATAGTGCCCGACAACAGCGGACACACGACAAACTCCACCGTCGCCTCGGCCTTGGGAGCAAGCGGAGGTAGTATCCTCTGCAGACTCCCAGCAACAGCAATGTTCTTATCATCATCCGTAAGTTGAGGATTGCGAGGCACCAGCTGCACAGACAAAGGCATCCCTCGGCTCGCGCGGTTCGACAACTTCGCTTGGATGGAAACAAAGGAGCCAACTTTTATCCCAGCCTCCGCATCGGGCAGCGCGACCGACACATGGATTGGGTGACCACGTACAAGCTCTGCCGATTCGAGTGGAAGCGTCAGACTTTGGACATCGACAACACCGCTGCGGCCATCGACGTGCCACTCGAGCTGAAGCCTGTCAAGAAATCGCCTGCAGGCTTGCTGAGCATCGTTCTCGTATTGAGAGTTCGCAAGATCGTGTGACATGACCTGGTGAATGCGACGGACCTCGCCTGGCGCCAGCTCTCCTTCCTGACTGACAATCTCTCCAGCAGACATGTCGACACCTTTGACAGCGCATTTAAAAGAGACGGACTTCGGCCACGCGTTGCGCAAATCAAGCAGAAGTTCCACAGCATCGGTCCAATGGCCTTGCGGCCACACAATCTCAATCAGTGGAACTTGCAACGCCGCATTCACGGTCATGGCGACTGGCACAGAGACCAGTCGGGCATACTTCATGCTCTTAGAGTTGGCAGCGTAGTAGAAATTCGCGACGGTGGCCTCCGTGCCAGCCTTGCCTCGGACCTGGAACTCGAAAGCTCTACACTCGCCGGGTCTGACGATTATGCTTGACTCAGCTGAAAGTCGCGCTCCCACAAGCGTCAGCACATCTGCAGTGTCGACCATATCGAAGATGGAAGCGTCGATAGCGGAGGTGTTGCGCAACCTGAGCGTCAAAGAACGAGTCTCGCCCTCGAGAAGCATGAGCCCTGTTTCGAGGTGGGAGCTGTCCTCGAGTTCAAGAGTTGGAATGGAGCTGATCACTGCAATCGATACGACCGCACCATTGACTCCAGCACTCTTGAGATCTTTCTCGTCCCCCGGGCTGGCTTTGCGACTTCTAGCCTGCACTCCAACTCCTTTAATGGTGAGTTCTGGCTTGGCCGACCAAGCTGAAGCGACGATAGGGAAGACCTGAGGAGCGCAGCTTTGCATGCGGACTCGACAGCCGATTATCTTTGTGGCTCCAACGTGCTGTGGCCGAAGCAATATAGCAACTTGCTGGAATCTCAGCGGACCAAGACTGACCGGCTCATGTTCCGACGGCAACCCCAGGCCATCAGTCACCAATTCTATCCCTTCGACATCCACAGGAATATCAAACGGATTCTGCAGTGTGACTATACACCGTGCTGGCTCTCCTTGCACGAGGACGAATATTTGCTCCACCGCCGTACCGGGCCTGCTGGCGTTCGGATCGTACAGCAACGGATTGCCAGGCTTGAGTTGAGCAATCGAAGACTCCATGCCGTTGAGCTTGGCTCGATCGATGACAGCCCTCGGTCCAGTTGGTTGCATTACCTCAACGCCACGGACCAAGAATGAGTCCCAGTAGTTTGCGTGAACATCAGGCAGCCCGAGATTTCGAGACACAGCCACAGTACGGTTGATCACGGTCGCAAGGTGCATCTGCTCTTCTCGAGGGAGTGCATTTGCAACAGACTGGGGTGCAGCATCAATCGCGGCGTTGGGTCCAGCGAACCTCAACAGCGTTGTCGTGAAGAGCAAAGTCCCGCGCGGATCGGGAGAAGCCTCGCAGAACGCAACAAGGGCTCTGAGAAGATCGACACTCATACGCTTGCTGCCAAATTCTTTCGTGTCGTGGTATATCGGCGAGTCGGAGCGTACGCTTCGTGGGAAGGATGCTCCATAGATGTGGCACAAGTCGACCATGAGCTCTGAGATGCCGGCGCTTTCCTGGGCAATGGCAAGGAGCGTATCGACACCAGCGTCCGTGGACAGACTCGCTGCAGGATGTATGCCCATCTCAGCAGCTCCCAGCTTTCGTGCTTGCATGAGTGCTCCGGTAAGTTGCGCGACCAGCTCTTTCATGACCATGGCCTTCTTCCGGTCCAGTCCGAGAATACTGTATGTCGAGGCCAGGCCAGCAAGAAGCCTAACGTGATCGCCCGTGGGCAGCCCTTCTGTGCTGACCGGGAGAGCATGGGCGAGATGCTCTGCGATCGAGATTTTGGAGAATGGTTTCGCCTTGTCGAGGACATTTGTTTTCGCTGTCTGCGACACATTGCTGTCGACTTCATTTGTACGATCAGCTGTCACAAAGGACTGTAGCTGATCGAAGAGCAAATCGCCGTTGCTGTGGTTCAGAGCAGCCAAGAGCTTCGAGAATCGAATACTGGCTTCCGCAGGAATCAGGAAAGGAAGCTCCAAGACACCTTCGCTGGACCGATATAAGCCCAGGATTTGCTTCACCATCTCAGGAATCGCAAACGAAAGCCGACTTCTTCCAGAGCCAGCGGTACCATTTTCCGCCGACTCTCGAGCTGTACCGGTCGTTGTCGTGCGGGAGAACCGGCTCGTACTTGTCCTCTTACCAGCTGGGTCACAGAATGAAGGTATGACGAACTCCACGCTCGACCATGCAAGCAGCATCATGCACACCAGCATATTCTCCAGGCCTTTGGCGTGCCAGAGACTATCAGACACTTTCTGGGATATGAGAGTATGTTCACTGAAGAGGCGAAGGGCCTCACTCCAATGCCCAGACATCATGTATATCGAACCTACGACGATACCGACGCGAGACCTCCCTCTGATGCGAGTCTTCTCTTGCGATGTGCCCGAGCCAAAGCCTTGAACTACGATTCGATCTGGGCTCGATGCTCGCACGCTGCCTCTGCTTTGATTGCTGCGGTCACTACCTCTGCTGTGCGCGCGCGGTCTTGATGCAGAGGTGGCATTGGCACCAGGTATCTGATCGAAAGATGTAGCTGGTGCAGGAGGTTGTCGGCCCAGTGGCCCTGGACTAGAAGCACTGCTTTCTCCGGATATGCGTGGGGGCGTCCCATGCCCGGAGCCTGGCCTCCTCTCGCTTTCCCTTAACGAGCCAGTTCTTTGCAGGCCTTTCGCCGTCTGTCCAGGTGTTTGTATCGTTGGCGATGCTTGCACGGCTTTCGCATATGTTGTAAATTCGACGAGAAATCGTGCCGACAAGTCGCAGACCGCGTATCGGAGCGAGGTATCTTTCGGTGTTTCTGCATTGAGGATACGAATCGCGCCGGTCATGCTGTCCACATTCTCGTTGTCGCCTTGTTCCAATAACACGAGTTGTCGATGGACAACCCGAGGATGTCGCTCTCGCAAATATGCGGCCGCACCTTCCAGCTCTTTCTTACTGCCTTCTCCTGCATTGTTCAGACCATCGACGATTCCCAATATGATCAAGGGTTCCCGGAAGAACTCGAAGGGCGAATAATGTTGCTGTTGCTCTGTGGGCGCCGCGGCGGAGAAGCGGTACAGCAAGGATCCCCGCGGTGAGGCCTTCGGAGACAGGAAGAAGTCTTCACTGTTGCCTCGCTGCTCTACGTCGGCCAGAGGAATGACACTGGCTTCACTTTGCAACCGACGCACAAGCGATGAGAAGCGTTCACGCTCTATCTGACCGACAGGCAATACCAGCACGCGAATGCATGCTGGCGCCACGGGCGAGTAGTGATCCATTGAGGCGGCATCCTTGTCAGAACATGTTGCTGCAATGCTGGTATCCGGTGTCCGAACTGCTGCTCCACCGTTCGTATCTTCTCTGCGGTCCTTCTCCTGTTGGACTTTCCCAAAATTGACCGTCAACCCGATGCCAGGCATTGAAGATCGCCCCCAATAATGTTTGGGTAGGATGCGGCGAGGTCCGCTTTGGCGGCAAGGGCTCGGCAGCGCCAATCACGCCTCTTCTCTCACCCGTCTGACGTCGGGGGAAGGTTTTCTCTGAACCTCAGGTCGATAGCGAACGCATGCAGGGCATCGTTTGTCCCGCCAGTATGCGTCTTTCCATCCGTCAATTCTCGTGAGAACAAAATTTCGTACGACGGAGGACTGTCGACCTTGGCGGCTGTCAAAAGATGGTAGTGCGAGCTCAACAGCACTCTCCTCCGAGTAGCCTTGTGGACGATGCTAGGACCTTCAGTGAACGTTCATGGACGATCAAGATGGCCTGTCCACTCCAAGGCCGGCCTCGAGCCTCTCGGGAGGCACAATGTCAAATCACAATAGGTATGTGAAGCTCTCTCACGCCATCCCGTCCCGTCCGTGGTAGAATGAGTAGGAAAGGAGCAACCAGCAAGGCCACCGTTTGGGAGCACCAGAGTCCTCTTGATCGGCACGGCACTGTGATGGTCAAGTCAATGGTCAAGAGTATGCTGGCTGTTGGTATTCTGCCTTGACTCTCCGTCTTGGTTTGGACGAACTTGGCGCTACTTCCAAACAACGTGGGAGGTCCCGTGCTTGCCCGCCACGGATTGCAATTGCTCTACGAAATTCTACCACGGTCGACCAACATCGAGAGGTGCTTCATGTGCTCAACCTCGTTCTGACGGCCTCACAGCGCCATGCTATCTCCAACGCCGGTCACCTCGCATGCTCGCATCACCGTCTCTGGAAGATTCGACCTCCACGACATAGAGCCACACGAGGCCTCGCTCTGCCAGCGCCTGACGAAGGAGGTGGAAGATTGCGACTCTGCCAGCAACACCGCCTTGCAAAGCACACCGACAGCTCCATTACACCCCTCTCTCGCTCGTGTGCTTCGATCCGCCGCTACAGCTGTCCAGTACCATGCCAAATGGTTCGCTCCCACTGCACTTGAGCGTCTCCTAGAGGCAGTTTTCGAGGCGGCTAGTCGCTCCTCGTCAACCACCGATCTCTACGCAGCGCTGCACCTCGTCGATACAATTGGCATCTATTCACTCCTGCCAAGTCTACCTTCCACCTTGCGCTTCATCACCTTCTCCTACTACCAAGGGAGCCGCTCTAATCGACACAGGCGTCTGAGCCAGCAATCATGGACTTCGGCGCAGCAAATACTTGCAGCACATCTCGGTGGGCAATTCCCCGACACGATACTCGAGATCGTTCGCAACAGTTCGGGGTTTTACACCCGATACGGCTTCGGCGCTATTGTTGGTGCTCTCATGCTGACGACCGAGCGATTTCTTCCCATCGTCGATACCCAAAGTTTTACGATATGGCCAGACCAAGTACTCATGAGCCTTACGGCAGTACCGATCGAAAAAGATGGGATTTTGCGCGAGCAAGTTGCGAATCTGCTTGGCAACATGTTGCAGCAAGAGAGCGTTGCAAGCAAAATTGATGGTTTGAGCCTTTGGCTTGAATTAACCCGCCGATGCGTGTCTCATTCCCTCGACAAAGACGTCGTAGACTCCGTCTTCCAAAGTCTGGGTCAGAAAATGGCCCTTTTCGAGCCGCTTCATCATCCTACCATTGCACAGCTCTTCGTCGAAGCTCATCGACCACTCCCCGCCGAGCTCTCCAACCAGCTGATGATGCCATGGCGACGATCGCTCATGCTCGAAGACCACGCCATATGGGATCAGGGATACCAGGATCTCCTTGGCAAATTGTGCAATTCGATACTGTACACCGTTGAGCTGGAAGCATTCATCGATATCAGCGTGCTGGCCTACTTCCAAACCGAGAGCTCCGACTTGCGCCAACAATATATCGACACCCTCGCAAGTCTCCTTCGCAATCTAGATGCCGAACCTGCAGTGGTGGATATTCTCGCAAAAGGCATTGTCAGCATCTTCACCCACAAGACACACAAAGAGAAATGGGAAGCGCAGAGGAATCGGACGTTCCCTATCTTGTGCGAACTTGCAAGCCGGAGTGTCGTTGCGACCCGTCTATTGCTTCGCATCCGTGTAGACGCCGCTGGCGTGGGCTATCTCGAGCTTGAAAATGCTGTCAATGCTGACGTTCAGGGCACTGCTCGGCGACAACTCCAATCCAATGTGTACGGACTCGATAGCCTCTCGATGGGTGCATGGGTCAGCGCTGTCCACGACATGATAGTTCGAGCACCCAAGAGATGGGATGTCTACCACACAATTTTGACGGATCTAGCACCTCAGCTTCGGAACCACGCACTGTGGCGCACCAAGACTCAGTACATTAACAATCTGCGGGAGTCCATTTGCGAGCTCCTCAGTGCAGATTCGTTCATCGAACCCCCACCAGAGACCGGACTGAAGAAGTCCTACATCGTGGCACAATTGGTACAGATGCTAGTTGCCACGACGAGCTATCACCAACATCTTCCACGGAGAGACATCAAGTCAGCGGTCATCACGATTATCAATGTTGCAGGCTCTCGTGATCACACTGTCAGTATCCACTGCATTCACGCCCTCACCATTTGCTGCTACGAGCTGCCCGAACTCATGGCCGGGCTCATGGACTCGATCATCAATAAGATGGCGAGGATGGTCACACAGAGATACCTCGCCATCTACGTGCTCGAATTCTTCGCCGGACTTTCACGCTTTCCCGATCTCCAGAATAGGCTTCGGAGGGAGGATTTCAAGCGCATTTTCGGCGTATGCCATAGCTACCTTCAGTCCATGCGTAGTACCATGGCACTTGAACGTAAGCGCACTCCGACCAGCGAACACAGCGCGGGCGGTAACAGCACGTCTGGAGACGACTTGGGCCAGTACGTATACGCTCTGGCCCATCATGTCATCACGTTCTGGTATATGGCCTTGAAGCGTCACGATCGTCATGGGTTGAAAGAATTCATTACCAGCTGTTTGAGCTATACCGACTCCGACGGAAAGGCGCAGATTGAGAACCAGGGTCTAGTGACCATTGACCTGATGGACCGAGTGGACGCAGAAGAGCTCATCACCGCACCACTGACAGAGTACTTCGATGAAAACGACGGCCGTACCGTCACCTGCCATCGCGTCACTGGAATACTGCTCATCACGACCGAGACGTCTTTGCGGACAGGCAAGACCATTGTCACCATACGGCGGCCATCCGGAACAGCCCAACGTCTCATAGCATCCCAACCAAGCTTAGATCTCAACGACACCTCCGAGATGGAAGACATCGAAGCCCGCATCACAACATCCGTTACAGTGGAAACCGACATGCAAGACTTCATCAACGTCTTCCCCGACGACATCACAGGACGTACTTACGGAAAAGTCGCCATTCCTCGCCCATCATCAGCATTGGGATCGCTGCAGATTATCACCCTGCCCGAAAACGATGCTGCCGTCACCCGAGCCATACAAGCCTTCGATCGTACATCTGCGCTCGACTCGCACAAGGCCGGTGTCATTTTTGTGGGCGAGATGCAGACTACCGAAGACGAAATCCTCCTCAACATTTCTGGCACCCCCGACTACCGCGAATTCCTCGAGGACATTGGCACCCTCCGCAAGCTCAAAGGAGCATCCTTCAACACCCAGGGGCTCGACCGTGCCGAGGACGCGGACGGCGAGTACACCATGGTGTGGAACAACGAGGTAACGGAGTTGGTCTACCACATCACGACCTTCATGCCCAACGACGCCGACCCCCGTCTCGCGGTAATCAACAAGAAGCGTCACATTGGCAACGACTTTGTGAACATAGTCTTCAACAATTCCGGCGCCGCCTTCGCCTTCGACACGTTCCCCTCGGCGTTCAACTACGTCTACATCACCATCTCTCCCGCCGAGCGCACCAGCTTTCTGCAAGCTAGGGAGGCCACGGCCGCGAAGAAGGACCGTTTTTACAACGTTCACGTCCTCACGCGGCCGGGATTCCCGAGCTTGTCCTCGGCGGGAGAGGTGAAGGTGGTGTCGGGTGACTCCCTCGGGGGCTATATCCGCAATCTGGCGCTGAACGCGTGCATGTTCAGCGCCATGTGGCATGGTGACGCCCCGGGGGAGTACCCGTCGTCGTGGAGGCAGCGGTTGGAGATGATTCGGCGGCTGTACAGCAAATATAAGCTGTAAGGAAAGGGAGGAGATGCCCGGGGTGGGGTTGGTTCACCACCCAAACAAAAGTTTTTGATTTTTTATGATACGAATGAATGAATGAGGATCTGTGCCAACGGTTCCTTTTCTGTGCTGTTGAATGTCGTATTCCGTCGTGAGATCGACTCGATGGCGTGTATGTGTCTCCCCAAGTCGCACTCTCCAGAGTCTGCCGCTGTAGTCGTTCGTATATGTTCAGAAGCGAGGAGAGCGCCTGGGAGATGTTGTCAAGGATACCGTATTCATTTCTATGATACAGTCACCTTGCGCAGCCGGTCGGAACCCACTCTATTCCGCTGTATCCTTGTTCGGGCCAATCCAGTATTGTACTCGAATCCACAGCTAGAGGACAGCTAACGAGGGAGCATATATCCTTGTGCGCGATCAATTTCTGGCCAGAAAAAGCTCGTGGAGGGCTTCTTATAAAAAGGCTAGCTACGACCGGCTGCGCAATGTGACTGTAGCACCACCAACTGCAACAGTAAAAAGTCCAAGCTATCGGCACAACATTTCGGTGAGCCCAAGAAGCGTCTTCAAGGAAGTTTGCGTATTCTGTAGCACTTTCCTTGGATCCGTCGCGAAGTGACTTAACACCGGACGTCGAATTCGCGATATGCATGAGTGTCCAGGCCCAGGAGTTGGACATCGTAAATCTGGCGATCAGAGCTGTCGACGAGAGTCTTTCGGATGTCGTCTTCGACGCAATCTAAGCAACCCTGCTTGGCATACTTCCGAGACCGGGTTGTAGAACGCACCACTTGCTGAGAGCGAAATCCTTGCGAGCAATGCTTGGAGGGAGTTCCCAGGCCGACTGTCACAGCAAATTGTTTGATCAATTCAACCAAGAGGACCAACAAGCGGAATGTTCGACAGCAGCAGAAGGCACACATGATGTATTCACCTGCAAGGCCCGCCAAGAGCAGCCAAATCCAGCGCTAGCTTCCTTCCCATCTGAGCCTAGCTCTTTTTTCCGGTCCAAACTCTCCGTTTATTGCTTTCCCAGGATGTTCTTTCCTCGTTCCTTTCTCCCCGGTTCAAGTCGACTTTGCAATCACGGCAGCGGCTGATGACACGAGGTGAGATGGCCCGCGAGGCCAATGGCACGATGGACAGACGCCCGGCTGCCAGGGTTGCATTTACATGATGCAGAGGCCGGAGCACCACCAACGAGCACCATGTGTCGCACCTGGCTATGCAGGCAGTCGGTGGTCTGGCCACGATAAGGTTGCGATCGCTGCTGCTTCTTCTGTTATTTGACGTTTATTATACGGTCTCTTTCCCTCTCCTTCATTCATCGCACGACACGCCGGACGGCTCATAGCAATGATGAGCCTCTTCCTTCGGGCCTCTGCCCTTCTCACTGTCCTTCTTGCAGTCTCTTCATCGCTCGCTCAGGTCTTCCCTCCACCTACGGACCTCATCAATGGGACCGGATATCTCGGCCTGCCCGTTCGCTGGAAAGAAGTTCCTGCGGGCATATGCGAGCTCACCGAGGGCGTCAAGAGTTACACGGGCTATGTCGACATCGCCGAGAACCAGCACATCTTCTTCTGGTTCTTTGAGTCTCGGACTGTGGATCCTCAAGAAGCTGAACTGACCGTGTGGATCAATGGCGGTCCGGGCTCTTCGTCGATGATCGGCCTTTTCCAAGAGCTGGTGAGGAACTCTCCATTGCTGTCCATCGCGGTATGGCCTGACTGACATTATCTAGGGACCATGCACCCTCGATGGTGACCTCAATCCCGTCAATAACCCGTACTCTTGGAAGTAAGAAGAGCGATCAAACGCACTATCGTCAGGGACTGACCGAGGACAGCAATGCGAGCAACCTTCTCTTTATCGACCAGCCCACTCAAGTTGGATTCAGTTATTCGACGCCTATTTTTGGCTATATCGACGAGGATACGGGTGATGTGGTTCCACTCCCAAACAACACTTGCCCGGAGAGCCAGACTGGGAAGTGCGGCACATACTCCGACCCTGATCCAAGTACGACCGCGAACTCCACCATCTCCGCCGCTCCCGGCATGTGGAAGACGCTGCAAGGATTCATGGGCGTCTTCCCGCAGTACTCGAGATCGGACTTCAACTTCGGCTCGGAGTCCTACGGCGGCCACTACGCACCCATCTTCAATGAGTACATCGTGTCTCAGAACGCCCTGATCGACAACGGCGAGCTCCCGGGTGCTCATCACATCAACCTTCGCACTGTCCTCATTGGAAACGGATGGTACGATCCTTTGATCGCATACGCGGCCCACTACAACTTCAGTGTCTATCCCGGTAACACCTACGACGTCGCTCCGTACAACAGCACATTCCAGGATCAGATCCACGATGCCATGTACGGTCCCGGCAATTGCTACGACCAGACTGTGGACTGCAACACGAGCGGTAACGACACGGTCTGCAGGGACGCCGACAACTTCTGCTTCTTCGAAGTTGAGGCACCTTATCGGCAGGTTGCCGGCCGGGATGAATACGACATACGATTTCTCGAGAGAGATCCGTTCCCGAATACTGGTGACTTTGAAACCTACCTCAATTCCGACAAGGTCCGAAAGGCCATTGGAGCCTACACCAACTGGCTCAAACACGCCGGTCCCGTAGGCGATGCTTTTCTCGCGACTGGCGACGACGACCGAGAGGTCGGAAGCGTCGAGGCGATCAGGCAGCTGGTCGAGCAAGGCGTGTACGTCGTCATGTACGCGGGCGATGCGGACTATAGCTGCAACTGGGTAAGTTGGAGAGTGGATTCTCCACCAACTTGCAGCGTCGAACCTTTGTGACTGACATGAATTGGCGCGTGTAAGCTCGGCAACGAAGCCATCGCCGACCAAGTCAATGCTCCGGGCTACTGCGAAGCAGGCTACACCAACATCACCACCTCTGACGGCATCGTACACGGTCAAGTGAAGCAGAGCGGCAACTTTGCCTGGGCTAGAATCTACTACAGCGGACATCTGGTGAGTTGCAAAGCTCACCCTGACACATCTGTCCTACACCTCAGATCTACATACTAATGGCAAACCTGCATCCAAGGTCCCATACTACCAACCCCTCCTCGCCCTCGAAATGTTCAACCGCGCCATCGGCCAAAAGGACATTGCGACCGGCGAATCCGATCTGGCGGGCTACATCACCGTCGGCACGGCGAAGAGTACTTTCCGTGAAGGCAATGCGACCGTATCGTTTGAGGTTTTGCCGTTGGGTACGACGTATAATTTCACGACGAATGCCGCGAATCCGCCGCCGAGTGGGAATGGAAAGAGAGACGTGAGCAAGAAAACGACTGGCTTCTTAGGGGAGAAGGTGAGGAAGATGTTCAAGCCGAATCGTTTGCGGTAGAGGCTCAAAGAGTTCTGGTACGGATACAATCGGGCCGATCAGAACGGTTGAGATTGGAGGATATGGGACGGTATTGTGGACGACGTGGATATGCGATGTCAAATCTTTGTTCATCATGCATCATATTCCGTGGTGATTTTCTAGCCGCTAGTGTACGCTTGTCCATGCTTGATCCGAAGCAAACTCGCATTCACTTCTGACCAAAGACATGTATCTGAACTCAACGCTCGCTTGCTTGCCATTCATTCCACAATGTTTGCTTTTCTGGACCAGACTCAAATGTGTCGGATCGATTCGCTTAGGCGTTGCCGTCGACCTTGGCGATGTAGGCCAAGAGGTCGATGACACGGCGGGAGTAACCCCACTCGTTGTCGTACCAGGAGACGAGCTTGACGAAGTTCTTGTTGAGCGAGATACCGGCCTTGCCATCGACGATGGAAGAGTGAGGGTTGCCGTTCAAGTCGCTGGACACAATGTCGTCCTCGGTGTAGGCGAGGATTCCTGTGAGTGAGATGTCAGCTGTTGTCCTCGAGTAAGCGATTATCATGAGGATGTCTCACCCTTGAGCTCGCCCTCGGAGGCCTCCTTGAGAGCAGCGGTGATCTCTTCGTAAGTGGCGCCCTTCTCGATGCGGCAGGTCAAGTCAACAACGGAGACGTTGGCGGTTGGCACACGCATGGCCATGCCGGTGAGCTTTCCGTTGAGGTCTGGAATGACCTTGCCGACAGCCTTGGCGGCACCAGTGGAGGATGGGATAATGTTCTGAGCCGCAGTGCGGCCTCCACGCCAGTCCTTGCCGGAGGGACCATCGACGGTCTTCTGGGTGGCGGTGTAGGAGTGGATGGTGGTCATGAGACCCTCGATCATGGTGAACTTCTCGTGGATGACCTTGGCGAGAGGAGCCAAGCAGTTGGTGGTGCAAGAGGCGTTGGAGATGACGGGAATGTCGGAGGTGTAGGTCTTGTTGTTCACACCCATGACGAACATGGGAGCGTCGGCGGATGGGGCGGAGATGACGACCTTTTTCGCGCCACCCTTCAAGTGGGCGGAGGCCTTCTCGGTGGTGGTGAAGACACCGGTGGACTCGACGATGTATTCGGCGCCGGACTCCTTCCATGGGATGTTGGCCGGGTCCTTCTCGGTGTGGAAGCGGACGTTCTTGCCGTTGACGATCAGGCCCTTGTCGCCGTCGACCTCGATGGTGCCCTTGAACACTCCGTGGGTGGAGTCGTACTTGAGCATGTAGGCCTGGATGCGGTGTCAGTCAGATGCTCGCCGTTGTCGCTGCTCTTCCTCACGAGGAGGGTTGAGTTCACTCACAGCGTAGTGTGGCTCAATGAAAGGATCGTTGACAGCGACGACGTGGACATCGCCGTGCTCGACGCTGCACAGGTATCAGTTTGTATGCCCTCATTTCCATGCTCATGCTTCCGAGACCTACGCATTGCGGAAGACAATGCGGCCAATGCGGCCGAAACCGTTGATTCCGACCTGGATGGATGAGTATCAGCGACTGTTTGTCCTCGGTATCTGCCAGCTCTTGCTACGCACGTTGACGACCATGGTTGCGGTTGTGTTGGATCGGTGTGGTGGTGTTGTGTCTGTGATGAGTGGTGAGCGGAGGGATCGAGGATGAGGCAGCGGGAGATGGCCGTGGTGATCGTACGGGTTGATTGTTGATGTTCGGGAGAAGATTTTGCTGAGTGCTGAGAGGTGGAAGTTGGAGGGGTGACAACACGCCTACCTTGAGAGGTCCCTGAGATGACGTTGAATGAGAGAGAGCAATGGAGACTTGCACTTCTTCTGTTTCTTCAGACGGCCGAGTGTCATGGAAATGATGAGAAGAATATTTTATTTCTTCCCTCTCCCTCGATTGTCTGCTACCTTACATGCCTATTCTTTGATGTATTCCCACATCTCCTACCGCTGGCCCGTACGACCCTCAAAGTGCTCCCACAACCAGATGCCCACCTCAGCCCTTGTACAGCCCCTCGGCGGGCAAGTCCTCCGTACACTTCCGTACACTTCCGCCAGTCCTCCTACTTTCCCCGGTCCCTCCCCGACCATGCATATCATTCGGATCGCGGAGCGATACTTGGCATGTTTCCTGACCTCACATGCTATTGTACAGTCTGCAGAGTCGCTGTCGACGCTCTATACAGTGGTCATCAATGTCATGCCATCACAGTCGGTCCGTGGACAATCGCCCGAGACGGAGCCGGGGTCGTGAGCTGACCGCCGGTCCGGACTGGCCAAGCCTCAACGGAAATGGTTTCCATTCTCAGTTTCTCATTTCAATTGCTATGAACTTCGTGCCGATAGCGAGCAGGAGACAATCAAAGGTGAAGAATCTGCCACGTCTCGTACACTGGAGAAAGCCTCCAAAGATCAGGAGCGCCTTGCTCTGCAGCCATGTCATATTTTTCTTGTCTTCCATCGATTCTCCTTCATATCGAGTCCACATTGGGCTGAAAGCAACAATCCTCGGGTTCAGCGTCCTCGCCGGTCTCCCGACTTCTCTTCCGCTTCGTACTGCTTGCCGTCCACAGAGCTCAGTAAGGTAGGTCTGCTCGTGCCACTAGCCTGGTGTCCAGATGGTGTGTGATAGTTGGTGCAAGTTTGCTTGTTGCAGCGGCTATCCCACGGGCAGGGCTTGACCCAACAACGCCGACGAGACAACCTGCAGTTCTTGCACTGGATACCGTCACAAGTTCCTCCATCGCCAGAGAACCAGCAAGGTCCACAGACTAGTGCTCGGTTGTCTGGGGATTTGTTCTTCGTCACTCTGCCTCCCTGGACGCGCGAAATGCTCCCGTTGTCGAGAGCTGGCCCGGTCAGAGTGTCTCTGCCACGCGCATGCGAAGCTACTCTGCTAACAGCTGATCCGATTACACTCAAAGGTTTGTGCGTTGGTGCAATCGGAGTCATTGGCTCAGTAGACTGAAGAACTACGACAAGTCAGAGTTGCTGAAGAGGTCAAGCTGGCGAATACTCCATTTCACAACATACCCCGGGCTGCTTCGGCAGGCACGTCGCTGTGCATGGCCGAGTGCAAAGAATTGTTGTCTCGAGGAGGGCGCGCTGCGGGTGCAAATTCATCGTCTGGGAAGGGTCTGGCCTCGAAGCTTCTGCTGTCATCGCTGTTCAGGTTGTGCTCAAGCACGACGGGTGTCGTCCCGTCCGCTGGATAGAGCACCACCAGGCCCTGGGCAACGCCCAGAAGGCAATGGTTCGCTGTGGGCCGTAAAGCCATTCTGAAGAGCTGGCCGGTGGTCGTGTCAACCAGACTGGCCCGCGAGACTTTTGACTTGATGATGGCCATCGAGACATCAAACAAAGCGTCTTTGGCTGCCTGTGGTGCAAAATCGACCGCAATGGCTAGCAGATCCACGCGCGCACTTTCTGTGCCCTGCATGGCGGCCATGAGCAATTCAGCGACGACTTGGTGCCACGATACTTCGGGATCTCCGGGCGTTTCTTTCAGCTTGTCCATCATGACATATATTTTCCGCAGAGCCTCTTCGAGTCCTCGTGGACGGCTTGCCATGACAAGCACCAAGCGATGTATAGGATCGGGCATCGCATCTGGCTGCTTCACAGTCTCCATGTCTGCCTTGCGTCCTTGGTGTGGTGGAGATTTTGATCGAGAGCAAAGTAAGTTCAAAACATCGACGCGGCGCGCCTGGCACCTGCCGAGTCCGACATGACGAGCTGATGGACACTTCTAGTCGGGCAGCGTTTGTCGCCCCGAGCGGCGATTCGTCATGATGAAGTGACGGCGGTCAGGGAGTCGTAGCCCTCACTTGAATACGGCGATTTCGCTGGGAGGCAGGCATCGCTATGGCTAAAGACCTGGTAGAGTGAGAGTGATCGAACGCAAAGACGGGGAGAGCCATGAATGTGACATTGGCCTTTTGACTGTTGTGGTAATACTGACCTGCATTGAGGCAGACTCCGCGCGATCTGTATGGCATCTGCCGACTTTCAAGTGCCATCACACTGCTGCTTTCTCACTTACACAATCGACTCAGTCTGTATAACAAGCACATGATACAATTCCAGATAACTCCTGCTGACCCTAAACATTCACCATCACCACTCTGCCCTGACTCCATGATAAGGAGCTCGACACATAAACAGGAAACTCTTTTCCAGACCGCTGCCTTTGGTCCATTGGTGAACTCCATTTTTCCCATTTCCCTTTGCAAAACATACAAAACCCCCCACAAAAGAAAAACAACAGACATCGCAGAAGATTGGCTGAGATGAGGCGATAACACAAAGCCGGCCAGCCACCTTGCTCGTGCAACAATAAGAGGATGCTGCCAAGATGAGGGACATTCGGAAATCGATGCCATCATCCAACGGTGGGGGCTCAGGGGAAGCAAACCCAAGGCAAAGCATGGGCGTAGAGGGCGGACAGACAAGCATGCATGTGCGGCAGCGTAGATTCGGAACAAAGCTGATGTCCGTGAAATGCTTGGAGACGCAAGTGCCGTGGTAGATGTTGTGGTGAAGATTCAGCGATAGCCGCCTCCGAAGCCACCGCGAGGGCCAGTGGGACGCTCAACGTACAGACGCTCGCCGCCATACTGACGGTCGCCACCCATGTAGCCGTTACCGGCGCGGCTGAGTGGAGCTCCAAGAGGAGGGCCTGGGCGAGTGGCGACGGCCGGATTGCAGCAAGCCATGGCGACGCGAGAGCCGTACTTGGAGCCGCGGAGAGACACCATGTGCTTGCGAATATGAGCGGACACGAGCTCACGGCGGGAAGGCTCGCCGTAGACGAGGATATACTGGATGAGGTAGTTGCCGAACTGATCGCCAGCGATGTCGATGAGAGGCATGCGTGGGCGATCTGGGCGAGCCTCACAGACACGGTCCAGATAGCGGTCCAGGAACTCGTTTCCGCCAATCTTCAGGCACTTCTCCACGACCTTGGAGGCGAATTGATCCAGACTGTACTCGGTAGCATAGCGGATGACATGATCGACAGCGCGAGTGCGGTCAGGAATAGACCCATGCTCGCAGATGTGCTGAATGCACCAATTGCCGAATTGACCATGGGCGACGACATCGATACTGGCGAGGACTTCGTTGACGCACGGACGCTTGTCCTCTTCCAGGCAGTTCTCGAAGATGTTCTGAACGACCAGGCTGCCGGTCTCGCCCAGAGCGACTTCATGCCACATACCACGGAGAGCTTCGTTGACGAACTTCATGATCTGCGGTGGCGAGTCGCTCCAGCGGAGCTCGAACAACTTCTGCCAGACATGGCAAGCGTAGCGATGAATGACCGTCTCTGGGATACGGCGGAGGAGTTCATGCACCATTATAGCCTTGTACTCTTCCGGAACGCAGTCGAATGCCTTCTGCACGACGTGGCAGCCGAATGCATCCATGCTGAGGTTGAGGGTGTTGCCACGGATGGCCTGGGCGATGAGGATGATCTGCTCGGGAGATCCATGCTCGAAGCAGCGCTGAACGAGAAAGTTGCCGAAGCGGTTGACCATGAGTGGGTATGCTTGCTCGATGATGGCTTGCACGATCTCGACTTTCTGCTCGGATGTAGCGACTTTCAACTTTTGCTGCAAAAAGATGGAGGCTTGTTGATCATTATTGCACACAATCTTGTCCACGACGTACTTCCAGTTGCAGCTCATGTGGCGATCGAGAAGGCGGCGATAGTTGAGAGGCTCCGTAGTGCTCACGAAGGTAGGAGTCGCGCTTGCTTGCTGCAGACCATACTGGCGACCTGTGCCAAACTCAGACGCAGTTGGTGAGAGTCTGGTACCGACAGGTGCAGGCTGGCTGCTCATGGCACCATTTGCCATGCCATACGGTGCTTGGAAGGAAAGCGGAGCGATCGGTGGCGGAGCTTCGTAAGCTGAGGGGTGGCCGTATCCTGACTGCGGGCGATTGAAGCTCGGCATGCTGTCGAACCTAAGCAATAGGTAAGTCAGACGTGTGTTCGTAGTCGGTGAAATTGCAGTGTATACTCACGAGGTCTGCACAGAGGTGTTGAAGCTGTTGCGCTCAAACGAGTTGCCTGCGCTTCTACCGTATGTGCCCCGTGGGACCTGGCCATTGGCGACAGGCAGCATGTTGTGGTTGGCGATGTTCGCAGCAAGATGCTGAGCAGTCGGGAATGGAGAGCCAATGGCTTCCTCCATGGTATGCTGTGCGAGGCGCGACTGAGTGAGCTGAAGGTCCATCTGAGCCATGCGTTCCTGAGCCACTTCAAGCTGCTTCTTGAGTTCTGCGACTTCACCACCTCCTGGACGACGGTCGCGACTGGCGTGGTCAGACGGCGGAGTGATGGCATACGGATCGGTGGGCGAGGAGGATGCGCTGCGCTGCTCATTCTCCTGGAGGTCCCGCTTCTGGCGTGAAAGCAACTCCTGCTGCGCGTTGAGTTTGGCGAGGAGCTCGTTGACCGGAGTCTCCATGCTGCAGGGCTACCAAAGTCAGGACGTGAGGGCGGATGCGATGTGAAGTGTGTAAATACCTTGTGCACCAGAATCGGACGGCTGGCCGACATCGTGTTTGTCTGCGGCAGAGGCATCAGGCTGGTGGTGCGCTTCATGCCATGCTGTAATTCCGTCAGAGAGCGATGCGACCGAGTTTTGATGGCGGGACGAACCTGATGGTGGGTGTTCTCGTCGTCGAAGATGCTGAACAGCGCCGAAGCCTTCTTGGTGGGTGGCGAGCCGGTCCACTCCATCTCTGCTGATGCAGTGGGTGGAGGTGCGGGTGAGATGCAGAGAATGCGCCGGTGTGGTGAAGGTAGATGAGATGAACGTCGAATGAGATGGACGTCGAATGAGATGGACGTCGAATTAGATGGACGTCGAATGAGATGAAGGTGACGGACGGCGGTCGGTGATGTCGCAGTCGCAATGAGATGGTGACTTCTTGCTGAGATTGGTGGTTGCCGAGCGATGTTGCAGGTCAAGATCGGTTCGGGGATTGGAAGGAACGTCGGCGAAGGTGCCCGTGAGAGGCCCGAGTTCCTGTTTCAGGCCCCACTCAAGCCCGAAGTGGAAGGAGCGAATCGTGGCGCAGTGAATTTTGAGGTGAAGTAAATGCACTCCACGTGCTACGAGAACACACACACACGCACACACACGGAGCATACTGATAAAGAGAATAGTGATGAAGGAACGCACCTTCACCTTACTGCCAGAATCTCAATGACAAAATGGAACGAGAGAGAGAACAAACCTGGGCGATGCGCACAAAACCACTCGGACGACCATCCTGTTCATTGTGACAGTATTTCGAGTCTGTCCATGCTATTCTCGCTCCTTACGCAAGCAACACGTTCAGCTCTGTGCCTTCTGTCCGAGGCCACGAGCACGCAGCCACTCGCGTACGTTCTCGAGATCTCGCTCCTTGTACCGAGCGTTGCCCTTGATAGTGTCACTCACAACGGCCAGGCCCCTGTCGTAGCCGGTGTTGTCCTTGTCGGCGAAGAATTGAGCGATGTCCTTCTCCACTTCAGCGTCGGAGAACTTGATTAAGCTGACGCGGAGGAATCTCTCCAACACAACCATGTTACCGCCCAGCTTCTCTCTGATCATCGGCCAGTTGGACTTGATGTACTCCCAAACGGCCGTGCGCACTTTTGAGTTGTTCGCAAGGGATCCGCCAACGGTGTGCAGATCTTGAATGGCAACGTTTCCATCAAAGGCAAACTTCAGGTAGTCGGCAGCAAGCTCAGGGGTTTGCACTTGACCCAGAGACTGCAGGGTGATCTCTTTGCCGTCAATCGAGGTGGTGGTAAGGTACTCTTTCTGGATCGCTTTGTAGGCATCCTCGCCGCCACTCTTGACCGAGATCCTGTAGACCGGTCCCCGAAGCGACGGGTGAATGGCCTTGGCATCGCCTTGCACGAACTTGTCAAATTCCTTCTTCGCCTCGGCAACGACAGCCTCATGACCAGCGAGTCCAGCAGACGAGATGAGAAGAGCACGAAGCTGCCCAGTCAAGTAATCATCCGTGGGACGGAATTGCCAGCCGATCTTGTCCGTGGCGAGAGTGACCAGCTTCAGCGTGTACTTTCGCAGAGCCTCCGAGACCTCCGGGTCGGACGAGAAGGTGGACCGAATCTTGCCGAGACTGGAAATCACTTCCGACCAGACCAGATAATTCTTCTCGATCTCGAAGCCTTGAAGGAAAGTGAGCACGGCTGCCGTGGTACCTTCACCTGCAACCGCAAGTGCCGCAGCGTCGCCGACAAGACCGATCTTGTCTTGTACCGAGAGCTTGTTGAGAACTTTGCTCAACGCTTCGAGCCTCTGAGGTGGCATGTTGGTTCTGTAGAACCCAGTTTGGTCTTTGTTCAGCTTGTAGACACTAGTGTCAATATCGCGAATAGTATCGGACTTTGTGGTCAACGGCTCGCGCTGGGAAAGAGTGGCTTCGGGTCCGGTCTGCAGGCCAAGGGGAATCCACCAGGTCGTTTCGTCCTCCTCAGGCTTCACTTCACCCGCAGTGAGGAATCTGGATTGCTTGACGGTGATCTGACCAGGCTCCTCTGCAACGGTCACGACCGGGAAGCCGATTTTCCGGATCCATGGATCCATAAAAGTCGTCACATCCTGGCCAGACGCTTTGCTCAGCGCGGACCAGAGGTCGTTGGTGGTGGCGTTGGCATACGTATGCGCCTTGAGATAGTCTGCAACTCCCTGCAGGAATGTCTTCACACCGAGATGGGCAGCAAGCATGCGAATCACTGAACTGCCCTTCAGGTAGCTGATGTGGTCGAATATTTGATCGACTTCGAGAGCATTCCGTACGGGCACTTCGATAGGGTGACTCGTCCGCAAGCTGTCAAGCTGGAATGCCATTTGCATTCCCTCGCCCACAAATTGTCCCCAGCTAAAACAGAAGGGCGGAGGGTCAGCAAGGGCTCGAACGCAAAGGGTATGAGGCTAGACTGAGACCTGCTGGCATATCCCGAGAGATAATCTCGGACAGCTACAAGTCTTCTGCCCTTTGGTTTTCTTACACATCCCAGTCCGGGTGAAGATGATCGACTGCATACCAGCCGACCCAGGTAGCGAAGCCTAAAGAGTCAGCGAGGTTGTCATGTTCATACACAGGAAGGAATACAGTACCTTCGTTGAGCCATAGCTCGTTCCACCAGTCCATCGTGACCAGGTTGCCGAACCATTGATGGGCAAGCTCGTGTGCAACGACGTACACAACACGGTTGCGGTACTTCTGGTCTGACGCATACTCATCAAAGAGGACAGCGGTCGTGCGGTAGGTGATCAAGCCCCAATTCTCCATGGCGCCGTGAGACTAGCGAATCAAGGTCAGCAAGTGTGCGAGTGGACATCTGCAATAGAGTAGGACGTATGATTGGCTAGAAGCCAGTCAGACTCGCTGTCACGATGAGTGTATGGTGTTGATAAAGGTCGGTCGGAGACTTGAATGGCAGACACGGTGGCACGGGGTATAGTAAGAACTTACGAATTCATGCACAGCCAACAGATCCACCTTTGGCAGAGGGTAGTCGATTTGAAAGATCTGAGACATCGTCAGCGACTGCGATTGACAATAATTCACCAAGTATTGGCTCACCTCCGAGAAGTAATCCACGACCTGATGTGCACTCTCCAACGCAAGCTGGCCTTGGGCTTTCAATCCCTTGGTGGTGTAGACACGGACGGGAAGGGTCTTTCCATTGTACTTCCGCCTGGTGAAGTCCTCAATATACTCAAAGTCGCCAAATGCCCATGCCAATAAGTAGGTCGACATGACAGGAGTCCGGTCGAAGCTCACGACCTTGTATCCATTCTTGCTCTTCTTAGTCTCCTTCTCGGGCATGTTGCTGAGAGCGACCAGATCTTCAGGGATCTCCAGCTCGAAGTCAAACGTCGCTTTGAGGTTGGGCTCGTCGAAGCAGGGGACTGCTCGCCTCGCATCAGAGCTCTCGAATTGTGTGGAGAACATGTAGTGGTTTTCGCCGTCTCTTGCAACTCCCTTTGATGCCTCCACGGTGGGTTTGTAAGCACTGCGATAGAATCCAGCCATGTGGTTGTTCATCGTGCCCTCATATTTTATCGACAGCACAGCCTGCGAGGATGCCGGCAATTCTTGGTCGAAGGAGAAGGTGCAACGCTGGCTCTTCGCATCGTGCGTGACGTTGGACGCCTTGATCGACGAAGAGTGTTTGCCCGAATCTGCAACAACCTCGGCGGAGTGGATCTTGAGCTCAAATGTGTTCAAGGTGATGGTCTTGCTAGCTTTCTTCACGTCCAGATCAATGTCGACCTTGCCTTGGTATGTCCAAGGCTCGCCGGATTGCAGGTCGAAGAGGCTGATGGCATAGTTCGTAGGTTTGACACTGTTAAGATAGCAATGTCAGTGTAGTCTGTGCGAGGAGAATGGCATTGCATACTCGTCAGGGAGGACATCGCGGTCTGAGGCCATGGCGACGAGCGTACTGGATGCACTGCTTGAACAATGCCTGATTTGTGGTGTTTGTCTGAAGAGGGGAGCGGTGCTGGAGCGTCTTATGGTTTCCAACAATGTTCCCTGACTAGACCAGCAGGGCAATGGAACAGTAGTAGGTCCGGCGATTCGGTGATGTGTCCCAGAAAGGAAGCTGGTAGAGATGACCGAGTGTTTGCGAACCCCGCCAAACGTTGTCCCTCCTTGTGGTTGCAATTGCTTGACAAGCCGCAGCGAGCCGCGAATGCTGAACATCAAAGCCGAACAGCACACGATCGAAGCATTGATTCCACAGATCGACCAGATGCTCGATGCAGGGACAGAAGCTGTGAGCTACGGTAAGATTGCGAGCGAGGGAGGCGATTCTCAGGTACCGTAAAGGCTAAAGAAAGTCTCCACGGCGGACTCAGCTCCGCTTTCATCCTTGGCCGTATCATGTTTGACATGGCGCTGGAACCAAGGACGGGTTGATAGCTGCAGAAAGTGCACTTTACAAAGGATAAGGAGAGGTGCCCATACGGGTTTGAGGAATACAACCAGGAAGAGCTGTTATATCGTATCCCGTATTAATCATAGATTGTGTATGTTCACGCTCCTTTAGGGTATCTCTCCATCGTTCCGCCTTGCCCAATGCCAGTGTCAAATGCTAGACGCCTCCTATGCTCTGGTTTCCGTCATCGTACTACTATGTCCATATCTTACAGCCGTATCGTTGCCCCAACACAAGGTATCCTGAACTGGAATTTCTCCAACAATCCGCGCAGCCACTCAAACACGTTGCTTCCATTCGGTATGCTGGCGGCAACCATTTGCACAGGCTCGCCAGACACCACATTGCTCTTTACACCACCCATCACCGAGCTGACCAGCGATCCACCTGTTCCGTTCAAAGCCGACAGTGCCAGGCTGGCAGTCTCCATAACGGCATCCGAGAACGTTGCATTGCCGCTAAAGAGGAACGTCGCAGTCTCATTGATCGAAGTCGAGGCATCGGTCCATCTTGGTTCGAACCAGTCCGCGGAGAAGTCGAGTAGTGAAATCACAACGCAGCAGAGGAGGAACGTGCAGTATCTAAGTCGGAGTGTCAGCGGAGATCTCTCGTGCTGACGTCGGGTCGAGGACTTACACGCAAGGCCGACTGAGCCAGAAGTGTCCAATGAGATATATCAATGTGTATAGAGGCGACGCTGTGCTAAGGAAGACCAGAAGAGACACCCAGGCTGAAACAGGTAAGTTAGTAATGCTCTCCACGAGGTCATGCCGGGTTGTCTTACATCTCAAGCAGAACATCTCGAAGGTCAGGTGGGAGGACTGCGCAGTCTGCGCTTATTGCATCGTATGAAAGGTCGAGAAGAGAATTGCGTCCCAGGATGCGGTCCAGTCGCTGGAAAGATGTTGGCAACCTGGAAGTGCTCGCGTGTGGTTACTCTCGAGATGACGGCAGATGGTGCTCGAGAAGTCGTGCCGGAGTAGATCTAAGCTTGCGGGAAGTCCGCGAGCTTATCTGGCCTTCCAGGTTCCCTTCACGAAGGTACTGCCCCTCGACCACTTCGTGAAAGTCGACTTACTAGATGGTAGAACAAGTGAACAGTAAAGTATTCGGTCAGGGCGCACTTGCGACCAAAGAGGCCCTTCTAACACTACAGCGTCTCTACCGAATGAGTAGCATTCCATTGTGGTCAAAGCCGGCACTCTTCATTCTCAACGGATTGAACAACTGCTCCGTTGACAGAGCACGCCTATGGCTTGCACTGCCGCTTTGATGGACAGTCAGCTCGAGCTGACGTCCGACTTATCATGCTAGTTGAACGTGGCACGCGGGCGGACGGCGAGTTTCCAAATGCTCCAAGAACTGCAATATCATTGAAAGGTCGTATTAACGTCATTCCTCTCCTCTCAAGAGGCAGAAGCAATCGTGCTACGAGCAGAGCCGCATCTCGCATCAGCTGGATCGTTGCTGGCATGACCTCTACTCCAGACTCCTGTCCGCCCACATGCATGCTCCATCAAAGTCGTCCCATCTGTGCCAACCAAATTGGCTTCCATTCTCAACAGCACTGTCCGCTCTTCTTGTCTGCCGGCATGTTCGATGGGCCTAGCGGAATGGCACTGCCTTGGCCTGGTCCCTGGCTTGGCTCCCCCTGGTCGAGTGCCTTACTGCTGACAATGCGGTAGATCTCGGCCAATTCCTGCTGGAAGGCAAGTTCGACGTTGGAGGCATCCAAGGCGGAGGTCTCGATGAAGGAAAGGCCGTTCTCGCTCGCGAATTGTTTGGCGTCGTCGGTGGACTAAATCTACGTCAGCTAACTTCTTGTGGATGTGCGGAGTATTGACGTACGACTGCGCGCAGATGACGAAGATCTGACTTGTTACCCACAACTGCTACATGTCAGCTTCCTCATTATCCTTGCTCGTACTTCTCCCGCTCAAGACTCACGCATGATGACTATGTTTGTGTCCGCATGATCCCTCAGCTCTTTCAACCATCGTGTGACGTTCTCGTAGGTCTGTTGCTTGGAAATATCGTAGACGAGTAGTGCACCCACAGCGCCACGGTAGTAGGCAGAGGTGATGGCGCGGTAGCGCTCTTGGCCGGCAGTGTCCCAGATTTGCGCCTTGATCGTCTTGTTGTCTACTTGAATGCTGCGCGTCGCAAACTCGACGCCGATTGTGGACTTGCTGTCGAGGTTGAACTCATTCCGGGTGAATCGCGAGAGCAGGTTCGATTTTCCGACACCAGAGTCACCGATCAGCACCACCTTGAAGAGGAACTGTCGCCGAAGGTCTTGTCAGTATATGCGCGCTCGTCGCATGAGTCGTCTCGGTGAACGTACATCGTATTCGTCGTTCGCCATTTTGTGTTGTTCAGGCAGCGCTTAGGGTGGAGGGGTATTCAGAGGAGGTGACACTCGCAGAAGTGTGGGGCGCGAATCGATGGGCTCTGGGGTCGATGCTGATGGTCTGCTAGATAGGCCGGGGGTGGAGGTCGTGATGTCGAGATGTTGGTGTTTCAAGGAGAACGTGTGTTTGTGCCTGCCACTCTCCTGCATGTGGTCTCATCAAAGAACCGCCCGGGCAGGAACGACCTCTCCATTCAGGGTCTGCCAAGAGTCTCACGTGCATTCGTGTTAGTGACGAGATCGACATTCTTTGAAGTTCAGCAAAGACGGATTCATCAGACATTCTCACATACAACTCGAGCTTACAACGTCGCGGTCAACCGGATCTCTTCGAAGTTCGAGTCTGACTTCCAGAGAACGTCTGCGGGTTGGAAGACAACCATTCGAAGTTTTGGACGTTTTGCATGCCTCAAACATGATATAGCACGGAAACAACTTTCGATAGGCCCAGCCGACTCGGACGACAATCACCCACAACGTGACAAGATAAAAGAGCCTCAATGGCCGATTCGGACGAAGAATACGACGGCCATGGCTCAGACGACGAGATTGCCACGAATGGAGGCCGTGCTATGCCGTCAAGGTCCAAGGGCAGAGCACAGGCAAGTTGGGAAGCTGGAGCGACACGGGCTTGGGAGCTCAAAGAAGCGCCGGACGGAAGCATCGAAGGCGTTTTGGGGGGCATCGAAGAGGCCGGTAAACGAAAAAGGTACTTGATCTTTGCTAGCGATCCTTCTAGTAGAGATACTGACTTTGCAACAGGCTTTTGAAGGATACAACTCCGCTCCAAAGAGGCATCATTCGACACACTATTCTGATGCTTGATCTCTCGGTGGCGATGCTCGAAAAAGACTTGCGTCCGACAAGGCATCTACTTACCATCACATACACCATCGCATTCATCCGTGAGTTCTTCGAGCAGAACCCAATCTCTCAGCTCGGAATACTGGGCATGCGAGAGGGCCTGGCAATTCGAGTGAGCGATATGTCAGGTAACCCAAACGACCATATTGCTGCAGTGCGAGCATTACGTGGGACAGATCCCAAGGGTAATCCCTCGCTGCAGAATGGTCTTGATATGGCGAGAGCAGCTCTATACCACACGCCCTCTCACGGTACCCGCGAAGTGGTCATTATCCTGGGAGCTCTGCTCACATCTGACCCAGGCGATATTCACGATACCATCAAAGCATGCATCAAGGATCGAATACGAGTCACAATCATAGGTCTGGCCGCACAGATGCACATCTGCGCTGAAATCTGCCGCAAGACCAATGCCGGTGACGATAATTGCTACAACGTAGCAGTCGACGAGGTCCATTTTCGGGAGCTGTTGATGGGAATCACAACGCCTCCTGTTGTTCGCTCCACGGATGCGGAAGCTCAAAAGCTCAACCAAGCAGCGCTGCTTATGATGGGATTCCCATCTCGTATCGTGGAGGAGAATGCGACGCTGTGTGCTTGTCATGGTAACCTCACGCGAGGTGGGTACCTCTGCAGCAGGTGCAAGGCCAAAGTCTGCAGTCTTCCAGCTACTTGCCCGACCTGCGATCTTACGCTCATTCTCTCCACTCATCTGGCGCGTTCGTACCACCATCTGTTCCCGCTTCAGAATTGGGTGGAAGTGTCGTGGCAGCGTGCTGAGGAAAAGGGAAGTGTGCAGTGCTTCGGATGCCTGTCGCCATTTCCGCGAGTGCATGGCGCCAACTTGAAGAGAGCTGAAGGTGCATCGGAGTCCAGCAGATACGAGTGTGAGACTTGTCGGAACCACTTCTGTATAGAGTGTGACTGCTTCAATCATGAGGTCTCCCATAACTGTCCTGGTTGTACAAGCAGCGCACATTTGCCCGGTGCAGAAGGATGATTTAGTCGTTGGAAGAACTTTACGATCCGGATCGTTCACGTTTGGAGGATTTGATCTATGGATCACGACTGCCCTGGCTGTGTGCTTTGCCCACCTGCCCGGTGCGGCATGAGGAAACATCGAGTAACTTTTCGGTACCTTGCAAGGTGGACCAGGCAATCCTCACGCTCTCACCGCCACACCATCGCTACAGCGGGATTACGCTCGTATCTATACCGACGTCGAAGTTCCGATAAATCGAAGCACTCCTCGCTGTGCGTACGTCACTCATCGAAAGCAACATAACCACCTGAAATGGCTCCCCCCAACAAAGCCACCCTCTTTTCGCTTTCAAAGGACATTCGGCTCTCCATTTTCGAATATGTCCTCGTTCCCGGATGTTTCGAGTTGGGATCTCCGGACGAAATCGGCAGACCACGCTGGACACACATCATCCGTCCCGAGTACGCAGAAACGCCGTCTGGTGAGAGACACCTCTGCCATTCGCGAGTCGCTCGAGGATGGCACGATGAAAAGGCTCGGTTGATTAGGCTGTTTGGATACAACGCGAAGTACTTGCAATATCAGCTGCAATCGGGACGATCTCGAATGCCTGGCATCGGCCCTCACGATCCACGACTCTACGACCTCAATGATCCCATGTTGTCCGAACGAGGATTGCGCACAGTGAGACGATACGCAACATGCGCTTATGGGGCCTGCGACTGGAGATCATCGACGACACTCACGCGTAACGCTCGCGCGAAGTTCTTCGCTCCGCTGTTCATCTGCCAGACCCTCTACCTGGAAATGCGGACTCTGGTATTCTCCGACAACGTGTTCTCGTTCCGCGCCCCGAAAGATCTTCGCAGGTTTCTTTCCCGCTTGAGCAGCTGGCAGAGGGACGAGTTGAGGAGAGTGCAGATATTGCATAGCAACATTGTCATACTCTTCAAGTCCATTTCCAACGTGAGAGAAGACATGGAGCGACGCGAGCGGTTGATGGGTCGCACGAGTCTGCAAAGATACTCGACTGCGCAGACTTGGATCTGATAGAGGCCTGGAATACAAGTCGTTCGCTCTGATATTGCCTCCAGCCGTGCTTCGTAAGCCTACAACTTGCTACGAACCCACATCTCCAGTTTCTCCAGTCTGGCAGCACCATCATACACGTCCCTCTCCACCGCCCTAGCATTCACATGGTGTGGCTTGAGCTGATCAACAGTCTCACATCCAAGTAATCGCATCGCCGTCTCCGTCTCTGCCTTCAAGATCTCCAATACTCTCTCCACGCCCGCTTTCCCACCCGCTGATAGTCCAAACAACGGGGCTCTGCCGAGCCCTACCCCTTTAGCACCCAGCGCAAGTGCCTTAACAATGTCCGTTCCACGCTTGATCCCACCGTCAACCCACACCTCAACCTTGCCCAGTACCTCGGGACAATACTTCCGTATCTCCAACAACGTATGAATCGCCGGTGGCGCAGTATCCGCCGCTCTCCCACCATGATTCGACAGAATGATCCCCTTGATCTGCGGGGCATACAGACTGGCCAAGTACGCATCCTCATGCGTCTGCAGTCCCTTTAAGACAATCGGTAAATGTGTGTGCTTGGCTAACCAAGGTAGTGTACTCTTCCACGTCAAATCCGGTGCTGTACCCGCGAATAATGCTTTCCCCACCGCTCCATTCCCATCCATCGCTTTCTCTTCCGCGGAGTCCTTCGGTAACGAGCCCGCTGCTTTGACTGCACTTTTGACCGGAAGACTGGCACCCACACTCTTCGTCCCTCGCTCGTCGTGCTCCCTCTTGCCCGGCACCGGCGCATCAAGCGTCAAGCAGATGAACTTGATCGCGGGAAGCTTGTGAATACGAGCCAGCATATCCTCGCTCTTCTTGCGGTCCGTTTGAACGTACAGTTGCCAGCCGAAGACTTGGTCTGGTTGAGCACCCGCTACAATCTGTTCGGGCGTCTGCGAGGCGTTGTTGGAGATTATTTGCAGGGCACCGTAGGGCGCGCAGGCCTGTCCTATCCCGGCTTCGCCATCTGGGTGTCCCAGTCGTGCCATCGCTGCGGGGGAGACGAAAAACGGGACGCTGACTTTATTGCCGAGGAGAGTGGTCGATGTGTCGCATTTGGTGCAGTCGACGAAGATTCGAGGGCGAAGGAGGATGTTCTGGTAGACGGTGTTGTTCAAGGTCTTTGATCGTAGGTCGTCGGCGGCGGAGTAGTAGTAGTTCCATGCTCGCTTGCTGAGTTTCTGTGTTGCTACTGTCTCAATGTCGTCCAAGTTCAGGCATTCCTCGAGGGTCATGGTCTCTGCTTCTTGCTCTTGCTTTGCATTCTGTGGTGCTACCTCCGTTTGAGGTAATGTGCTGGCATCGATCGATCCGAGCTTGGCCGATGCAGGTAGACTGTTTTCGAGGGTTCCTGGAGGATGTACAGGATCGTACTCTTCTGTGGCATCGCTTCCAGCCAGCTGGAGGATGATCTTGCTACCACCGGGGTGATCTGGAAGGAAAGAAGTCACATCATAGACATTGCCGTAAAGGATCACCCAGCAGCTTTCTGTCGACCGGTGCTGCTGAGCCTCCTGGTAGGTGATTGTCCTCGACATGGTTGTCTATCTTTCTGGATAGCAATGACGGGAGAACTGAGAGTGCAAGGATATATGCAGGAATGTACAATACCGCTGACATGCGAAAGATGCTTGACCGAAACGACAGATACCGGATCTAGTGGCGGCGGATCATTGTTCAAGCTGGTGAATGTGTCGATCACTGCACTGTTGGTGAGGTCGTCGGCCCGGCGTCGGTGTTTGGAAGTTCATGTCATCGGCTTTTGACCGGCCATTATTGGTCTGGCGAAGCACTTTTGCAACCATTGATGGCAGAGGGGAGGAACAAGCGTGCCGTGACGATTGAAGGATAAGAAGGCAGGGGCCATGCTACATAGCTTTCCAAGTACGGTAGCAGGACATGCTACATAGTCGTACAGTCCAGACAACAGGACATGCTAAAGACTCATACATTATTATTTAAGTTACAAGACATGTTAGATAGGCGTGCAGGTCATGCTAAATGGGCGTGTATGAAGCTCTCGCTGTCCTGCTAGAGGCGTTCGAGGAGCGCCACTAACATGCTGCACAAGATGTACTCAGACAGCGTCTATCGTCTATCGTCTATCATGTACTAGACAACTCACCTCCTCCAATACCTCCTATACAAAATCGCAGCGAGTGCAACCAGCACACTCGCCCTCCCGACCAGTGCCACCGCAATCGCTCTCCGGACAATATCGTAGTACCTACCGCGGTCAGCGATCTCCGGTAATACGAGCCGCGCAGAGGACTCGACAAACCCTTCTAGCATTGTCGAAACAGCAGCTTTGTTGCCCGGCAAGCCTCCGGCACTTAGACCGGTGCCTATTCCAGCGTATCCAGCTTCATCCGGTCGGTCGACTACTACGGTCGAGGAGTTGAGGTCGACGACACTTTCTGAGGCACCCCCAAATGATGGTCGACTCTCGCGGAACTCGGCACCGGATTGGAGTTCGGCTCGCTTGCGATTCTTGAAGCGGTAGGTCATGAGCCAGATTGTGAAGCGGACATCGAGAGGTGTGAAGGTCGGGTACGTCCATAGATTGAGGGCATCGTGTGGAGGGACGAGGTCGAGGAAGTCTGAGATGACACCCAAGGTGAGACCCCAGAGGAGAAGAGGGCCTTCCTTCCGTGGTGGTGGATATTGGTTGAAGATATCTGCTCTCCAAATTTGGCTGGCGATATTCTTCAGCTTGTCCACGCGGGTGAGTTGTGCATGGCGGTTGTCCTGAAGTGGGTTGTCGGCTGGCGTTTCTAGACTGTGCAGGCTTTCTGTCGGTTCTAATGCGATGGCGGCGAATATCATCTTGCCTAGGATCGTGCTCAGCATCCACTTCTTCGCTCCGGTTTCTTGGTTGGCAATGCGAGAGGACACATCCTCGTAGGCGATGGTCCGCTGTTGAGACGAGAGGAGACTTCGCAGCGGCACCCAATGTGTGGAAGCAACCTCGGAAGGCTGCAATTTCAACGGTGGTAGATCATGTGTTGTGACAATGAAAACGTATGGGCAGAGCACCAAAAGTGGTTTCTTTCCCCAATGAGTCGTCACCAATCGTTGAGGGAGGTTACCACATGGTATTGCGTATTTGTCCAAATCTACTCCCACTTCTTCCCATGACTCTCTAACGGCAGCGAATTGGTCGTCCTTGTCTGTTGGATCTCTCTTTCCGCCTGGCAAAGCAATGTGTGATGTCCATCGATCTCTCTTTCTTGAGGCTCTCTTGATGAACAGCACCTCTGGCTCGCCATGCTTCACCCACTCTTGGTCAAAGTATGTATCTACGTCTCGTGGCTTGTCCTGTTGTGCTTCGGGCCAGTGTGAATACGATGGATTGACGCGTAGAATCAAGGCCACTGAAGCTCGCTTTTTCAGTCCTTCAGGGTTCGGTAGTTCGGGATATGGCGACGCATTGAGATTGCTGAGTATGGTCCGAAGATCCGGTATAAGGTTGCGTTGCTGCTCTTGACTGCCTGCCATGGCGTCTAGCTGCGTGTGAGCTCGTTCGATGGGGAAGAGGTGAGGCAGGACTGCGTGGAGTTGCAAAAGACTTTCCTCCTCGAAGACCGTGCACCGTGCTAGAGTTGGTGAATGAGAAATTGGCGATGCCACTTTCACCTTCGCTGGTCGGTATAGGAATGACCAAAAGTCGCCTACAGCTGAGGCCGGCGATATGAACGGCTCGCTACTGATACGAGTACTCTCGTCTGAGACGAACGTCAACGAAAGTCTTCCACAATACGAGATGGAGGTCTGAACAGCCTGGGACGACAACGACAATAACCGCACAGCTCTTGCAACATGCCGCCGAGCACTCAATCTCATCAATCGTATCAGCGGAAAGTTGTTGTCGTTGTTGCGAAGTCGGCCATGGTCACTTCCAAGGTTATATTCTATTCTCAGTACATGAAGCACGTTTGTCGGCTAGACTGCCGATTGGATCCTTGACCTTGGAGGGGCTGGCTTCACGACCAAATTGTTGCTCAATGCTCCTCCGGTCTGTTCCCTGCGACTGGCTCGTCCACCTCGGGACCTTCAAACTTTTCGACCTCATGTTGCTCTTGGTCTTCTCCTTTACATAATCCTCCATAGACCTCACGATGCGTTTCGGCAAGACCCTGGAGCTGAATCGCTACAAGCCGTGGTACGACAAGTACATCGATTACACCAAGCTCAAGAAGCTCCTCCGAGACGACGATTCCGCCCCGAGCTCACCGACGACTGCGACCCCAACTCGTGGCGACGAGTGGACCGACGAGGATGAGGGAAAGTTCGTGGACGAGCTGGTGAATGTGCAGCTCGAGAAAGTGCACGAGTTCCATCGCGATACCTATGAGAAACTCCGAGAGCGTACTGCCAAATGCGAGGGCAAATTGGACGCAATTGCTACGTCAGGAAAGGAGGCCGAGGATAGTGACAATGGGAAGAAGAGCAATGGCAATGGCAAGAAACCAATGCCTAGCGAGGCAGAGCAGAAGAGGATCCTGACGGAGGTTATCGCCGAGCTCGACCAGATCTCCAAGGAGACCAATGAGCTGGAGAAATACAGTCGCATCAACTATGCTGGGTTCCTCAAGGCCGCAAAGAAGCACGACCGGAAGCGTGGAGGAGCATACCGACTTAGACCGTTGTTGCAAGTCCGACTCGCCGCTCTGCCCTTCAACAAGGAAGACTACGGTCCTCTGCTGTACCGATTGAGCGCCATGTACAGCTTCGCACGTCAGCATATAGATGGGGACTCCAAATCCGACAAGGCGAGTGAACACCAGGAGAATCAGGAGGAGTACGTCAGCTACAAGTTCTGGGTACATCCGGAGAATCTGCTCGAAGTCAAGACGATGATCCTCCGTCGACTACCAGTCCTGGTGTATAACCCACAAACAGCGAAGGTCGCAGAGGGCAACACTCCAGATCCTTCTATTACCAGCATCTACTTTGACAGTCCTGCATTTGAGCTATATTCAAACAAAGTGGACAAGAATGTCGGCTCTTCTTTAAGACTCAGATGGTACGGCAAGCTCAACAACAGACCAGAGATCTTTGTCGAGAAGAAGACCGTCGGCGAGGATAACACAAGTAGTGAGGCCCGCTTCACGACCAAGGATAAGAATGTGCAGAAATTCATCAACCACGAATACCACATGGAGAAGCAGATCAAGAAGTTGGAGGAGCGCGCAGGCGCGGAGAGCAAAGAGGCCAAGGCAATGCGTGGATCGGTGGAAGAGATTCAAGAGTTCATTAAGCAGTACGACTTGCAACCTGTCCTTCGAGCGAACTACACTCGCACTGCTTTCCAGATTCCCGGCGACAACCGCGTTCGCATCAGTCTCGACACTGATCTCGCTTTCATTCGCGAAGACGCTCTTGACAGCGATCGACCTTGCAGAGACCCGGATACTTGGCATCGTAGGGACATCGACAACAACGAGCTTGAGTACCCATTCACATCCATTCGGAAAGGAGAGATTACAAGATTCCCGTTCGCTCTGCTCGAAGTCAAAATCCGGAATGCGCAAGGCAAGAAGTCTGCGGAATGGATTGATGATCTGATGAGCAGCCATTTGGTCAGCGAGGCACCACGATTCAGCAAATACGTTCACGGCGTGGCACAGCTGTTCGAAGACTACGTCAACACCTTCCCCTTCTGGCTCAGTCAGATGGAGGTCGACATCCGCAAAGACCCACAACAAGCATTCGAGGACGAGAAAGCGAAGAAACAAAAAGAGCAAGACGACGAGACCGCGGTCGGCTCGTTTATCAAGTCAAAGAGTCTCGGCGGCTCCCATCGTCGCAAGTCCGGCATCATCTCTCCCACGGGCTCTCCAACCAACAATTTCTCCACCTCTGGCAAACGCGCCTCCATGGTCCCCTCATCCGACCTCACCAATGTCGCCACCGCTGATGCCACGGAACAAAATGACATCGCCGAAGAACCCGACGACGATGAAACCGGCACGCAAACTCACAACACCACCCGCAATCCTCCTTCTGGTCTCAAGTCCCTCTTCCCCACTTTCAGCACGAGTAAATATGCTATGTCCAGACGGCGAGTCCAGCTTCCGCCGGGCGTCGTGGAGCCCAAAGCCTGGATCAAAGACGCAGGTCCCGTGAAAGTCGAAGCGAAAGTCTGGCTTGCGAATCAGCGCACATTCATCAAATGGCAGCATGTCTCCATCTTGCTCGCCTCCCTCTCCCTCGGATTGTTCAACGCGGCGGGCAAGGACAATGTCGTTGGCAAGGTGCTGGGCATCGTGTACACGTGCATCGCACTGTTCGCCGCTGCTTGGGGATATGGGACGTATATGTGGCGGATGAACTTGATTCAGACGCGGAGTGGGAAGGACTTTGACTCGGTGGCCGGGCCGGTGATTGTTTGTGTGAGCTTGATCGCGGCGTTGATTTTGAACTTCATATTCAAGGTAAGCTTTGGAGGGCTGTGTGTTTGTGGAGAGAGTTGAGCTAACGATTGAGCAGTACAACGCGGTGATGAAGGAGCGGGAAGGACTTGGTGCGCAGCAAGGGGTTTTCAGTCAAAGTGAGTATCTGTCGTCGTCGACGTTTTGAGACTTGGGGAATTATGTATAGAGAACGAGAACGGATGGGGAGTTGAGCCTTGTGCCAGTAGTTGAGGCAGGATAGCATGTATCATAGGCAGGTACGTTCAGCAGCACGATGTAATTATGACAAACTAGGAACGGTTGAGGTTGTCAACATTCGTCAGTTGCAGTGCTATCCGAGCATCAAGGTGTGTTGTTATGCATTTGATTCAGTACAGGCTGTTTCATAGCTACTGGTAGACGTCCTGCCAAATTCTTTCCCTCTTTGAACGATAATCGATCATTCGTCAGCGAAATGGACGTTGTTTCTTTTCTCCGGCGTGGCGAAAATGGCCCGAGAACATGCGAAGCACTGGAATAGTTCGTCCATTGCGGTAATGAACTACTCCGCCCTCCAGACTGGCCAGGTTTGCGAATGCGTTGAACCTCTGAATCATCTGAGCCGACGTACGCTAGTCTCTAGCTTATATTCGTCGACAGCAGCCTGGCTAGCCGCTCGAGATTTCAGAGCGATACGCGCGCTGCGTATGTCGCACTCGCGGCGCTCGCCCGTGCAGAAGCGCACTGATATGTCGTCAATTGCTCCTGGCCAAGGCAAGATACACTAGGCACATGAGCAGTAGTCCCAAGGTATCGCAATCGGATTTCGTGCCTGAGGGCCACCCAAGTTCGCAACAGGGCGATGACTTGGAGCGTAGTCCGGCGTGACGATCATTCGAATCGAGTTTCCATAGCAGCCTTACAACTTGCAACGAATAGTGTTCGGCTTTTGTTTCTGGAGTCCCTTGTCAGACGGCGTCTTCAGGAGCGACCAAAAATGCTCCTGAACAAGCCTACCAGACCGCCTCCTCCTCCGGCTCCTCCTTCGCCATGACGTGCGGCCTCAGTCTCGATCCACTTCTTGAGAAACTCCTTATTCTTCACATCTTCCAACTTTGTGACCTTGGTCTCGAGCTGAGGCTCCTGCCTGTCAAAAGCCAACAACGTTGGAATCTTGTTGATCATGTAGCGTTGAGCAATGCCAGCGGGTCCGCCTAAGTCTGGAGAGTCCATCTCGACCTCGGCGAACGACACGCTACCCTGCTCTTCGCCAATGCCATCGTCTTCAATGAGCTCTTTGATTATAGGCGATACCGCGTCGCAGTCGCGGTTCCAAGTAGTCATCCATAGTGTGATCAACGGCACGCGAGTGCTGGCGGAGGTCAACAGCAGGGTCTGTAGCTCGTCTTCATTCCGGATCCTGGAAGGGTAGACGCGATTATTCGGCTTTTGTGCTGGGCGCGTGGAGGAGAATGGCCGGGTTCCTCTCGCAACGACGAGATGACTACGAGACCCGAGTTGAAGTACTGGAATGCGCATGGCTGAGTCGTTGAACGAGACGAGGGATTTTGTGGGTGGCATGTTGAGGTGATAAAAGTGATAAAAGTGTAGTCCTTTTGAAGTCGTAAATGTTGCTGGGCTCTGCCATTGACGTCAACTCATGAGCGGGATGGTCCGAGCGTGAACGACCTCAGGTTCCTTCTTTGCTCTGACACGTTCACTTCAATCTTGCTCACACCGTCACTTACATCCATTTCCATCGCGGCGAGCCTCAGAGCTCCGACAGAATGCCACCGTAGCTGATGCTGGCTGGCTTGAAGATTCGCTAACCATGGCGCGGGCGACATGTGTCTGCATACGCACAGGTGATCCAAGTCTCCCTCTGTACGCAGAGCACCTTGAAGGCCAACATTGGGGTCGAGCCATTTCTGCCAATTGCGATGAACGACTGCACGATGCATCTCCTTTATCCCTTTGTCTCGAGGAACTGCTTGCACTGACCCGTATTGTTCTGCTCGAAGACTACCGCATCCGGCCATGTTGACATGTCTTTGTGCATACTCATAAAACCATGGAGGGCGACTGCGGTATGTCATGGCGCTGTAACTCCACACGAACGACTCAGATATGGCTCTTGCTCCATGCGACGACGCTCTTGCAACGATGGGTCTGCCTGGCCCGCCTGGGCTGCCTGGAGGATGCTCCAACGCAAATGCTGGCCATGCCGCGCAGATACTATGTAGCCGCCGCAACACGGCGAACAACCTGCACCGCAACCATAGAGTCTGTGGCAGATGTTACGATCGCAATATGTCTACGTTCAATGCCACCTCAGCTTTGGCCCGGGTGACAGAGTTCTCACCATCAGGACATCCCCTTGGGACCGCATTACCTGGTGGCGTCCAGACTCCAGCATGGCCGCCTTGGCCGCCAGGGTTGCCAGTTCAACAGGCTCAGGACGCTCCACAAGACGTTCCGACGATCCGATTCCACCAGTTTTGGACCAGATTGTGCAGGGCCTGGTAAGTCTGCGGGATATCATGCGTCATCGGAACCAACATACTAATGCATGCTACTCACAGTGAGCACGTAGAGCAGGACAGATTTGATCGCTTGATCAATGCGCACATCGCCGCGGGAAACGTTGCTCCCGGGATGCAAGACGCCAAGTGGAACTATCCGTGGATCGAATGCCTCTGCATCAAACAGATCGGATGGCCCGGGCCTGGTCTGCAGCCTCCAATGCCGTTCCCAAGACCCGCCCAACAGCCGACTCTCCTCCGCACTGCGACGGGCGGAAATAGAGAGCGCAACTGTATCGGTAACAATCCCGCGAATAGCTGCTATGACGAAGTCCTCGCCCGTCTCGAAGCCGACCGAGACCAGAACGACATATGGCTACAGACCATCAGCCGCGCTCCAGATGGGACCCTCTGTCGTGCATCGAAGAAAACCATAAGAGAGCGGAACAGATTGGCAGACAGGGGTCGCAAGCCGCCACCGTCCAGTCACAGAGCATGCAGATGTGGTGGTGAGACCAACGACACCCCACCGCAGCATGCTGAGGTCTTGCAGTGTATGGCGTGCCAAGGTATGTGGTGCTTGGTTCAGCGTAACACGCCCGGCTCGAGATATCAGGGCCGCAGGAGACCCGAGCGGCGTAGAGCGGCGGGCAAGCATGCTCGAGGTGAGGGCAACATGGGATTCCGTCGAGACGTTGCAGCGTATACAGACACAGGAGGCCCGTAGTCTTCGTATGTATTACCGCGATCAGTCTAGGTATTGTTTGCTAATTCGCCGACAGTACATCCAGCAGCATCGAGCTTCGCTTGATTGTTCATACTTTTCGATGACAGGCATTATTGGGACGAACTTTGGTTCTTGGTGTGCAACATGCAGGCAAATAAGTCAGGTCAGTGTGCTCAAGTGATTTCTTTGTCAGAAAGGCAACAATAATTATCGGTTTTCAATCACAACAAGCTTCTTCGTTCTTGCGCCGATTGCGGTCAACGATGCACTGCATTTACTGTTCCGACGTGTTCCTCAGCACATTTAAAGTGCCGCCCATTCCCTCTACGATGAGGCTGCGTCTCTACACACGGCCTCCCCTCCGTTGTATTGACCGAAACGTTCCGCACACTGTTCGGGATACAATCTGCTTCGGATCTGTGCAGACAGATCCTGCCATCCGATCTCATGGCATGCTGGCCAGCATGCCTCCCGCCGCCCGCGGGCGAGATTGGGTCTGATTTCAGACTGGTATGGAGTCCTTTACCCCCTGTATACCTGATATGTCCTGGTAGGCATTGACTACGCTTCTTTGGCTTGGACGGAGCTATCTTGCATCTGAGAGGCAGCATATGGCCTTCAACACTGCTTCAAATCTTTTCAGCAGGACCATGCAGTCAGACCCTGTCCTTCGCCGCTCAGGCGAACCTCAAATAAGGAGAAAGAGTGGCACGAAAAGGTTTTCAACCAACATCGTACCCTCCCTCGGAGTTCTACACGCCCCCGATACACACGACTTCTCGTACGCTGGCTCAGTCGGCAAATCCGCTCACCAAGAACGCCGTTTGCTCTTGGGCGGGCGGAAAATTTCACGTGCTCGTCACGTCACCGTGTCCACTTCCGCCGCATCGCCTTTCACCAGCCGCCCTTCACAAACTCCATCACCTCGACCTCGACCATCCCGACCTATAACCAACAACCTGCCAAACTACCGAATACAACACTGCATCTCTCAAAATGGCCAGCAGCTTCGAGTCACTTCCGAACGAGCTCGGCATCGCCGTCTTCAAGACTGCGCTCTCGAAAACCCGAGCATACCATATCAAAATCAAGTATACGCGCAAGACGCCGAAATTTGAACAATGGATCTATCCGGCCGCTGGGGGAATCATGAGCGCCGCGCGACTCAGCCACAGGACGAATGCACTCTTCTACGATGCGGTCATGAGGCGCGCCACGTCTGCAAAGAGGCCGACGAAGATGATCGCCTACGTTGCCAACCTCAACTTCCGCTCACTACAAAAGTTCATCGAGAACGGCATTGATGCAGTCCAAACGCAGAGGATTGCGCAAGCTCCGGAGCCCAAGATCATCGCTGTCCTCGAGTTCGACGGGGGAGATCTCAAGTCGAAGGAATTCGGACAATGGATCAGTTTCCGTGGGTCAAGCGATGTGCGCGTGGAGTACATGATGGGCGAGTCCGGAGATATCTGCAAAGTCGCCAAAGAGCTCGGGGAGCTTCTGAGCATTTTTGCAGAATCGGAGGACATGAAGGCCATCTACAAGGCGTCCATCACAGCGGTAAAGAATCTGCGAATTGCCGCAAATCGCGTCGAAGCTCTATACGAAGAACTTCCAGAAGACGAGCCCGAATCCGACGACGATGAAGCTGTCGATCGCGCGACTGCCACTCGACAGGCAAACAAGGAGATGGCCGCGAAGATGGCGACGTACAAGATAGGAAAAGGAGCTGGGCTTGGCGCTCTGCTCGGACTCGATACCACTGCCGGCGCGGGTCAAGACGAGGTGGACTCAGAGGATGAGAGCATGGGTAGTGACAGTGACTCTGATCCAGAGAACATGTCCGACGAGGATTAAGGCTCTGAGAAAGACAGTACGGTGCTGGAACCACGACGGTGAGGGCTGAATTGGAGCAGCATTGCAGATGGGACCATGAGATACAACACACAGGCTGAAAGGACTGTTGGATACTGCAGCAGATAGAATGGAAAAACATGGTAATTGTTGAATACCGAGCAACCTCTCGTCTTCCAGGCTGGGTTCCTGCCTCAATTTTCGTGTCACGTGTCGGCTGCACTTTCCGAAACGCGTCTCCCACACTTCCATCGCGTCTTCCTCCACTCCAACTTCTGGTCATCAAATTGTTCAGCATACAACAAGTTATAGAGCACACATATCACCAACATGGACGAAATAATGGAAGATCAGCCAGACTCGCAAGAAGTTCTCCAAGACACTCCCGTCGAAGATGTCTTCCTCCCGCCTTCGGTCGTCAAGTCAAAGGTCCACTCCGGCGACAGCTACACACATCACTCACCAATTCCAACAACAATCAAACAAGACATGACGATAGAGTGTGTGCTGGGCGTGGATGAAGCCGGCAGGGGTCCTGTTCTTGGTGTGTGGAAGCAGAATCATGCTCAAACTCATTCAACACTAACCATTATCGCAGGCCCAATGGTGTACGGCCTATATTACCTACCTCTAGCAATACACCGCTCCCTCCTAGCAGACACACACAGATTCGACGACTCAAAAGTTTTGACGCCCGCCTTCCGATCCGAACTCATGGAGAAAATCTGCACCCCCGACACCGACCTCCACGAGAACTCCGGCTGGGCGACACGGCTGATGTCCGCGCAGGACATCTCATCAGCAATGATGCGACCGAACGGGACCTACAACCTCAACGCGCAAGCCATGGACGCCACCATCGATCTGATACAGGAGGTTCTGGACTCTGGTGTGAACATTCGAGAAGTGTACATCGACACCATCGGCCAGCCTGCTGCGTATCAAAAGAAGCTTGAGAGAATCTTCCCAGCACTGGATATCACCGTTGCGAAGAAGGCCGACAGTCTCTATCCGTGTGTTTCCGCTGCGTCGGTCTGCGCCAAGGTCACGAGAGATGCTGCGCTGGATGTATTGTATTCAAGCTACGCCAGCGTGGACGATGATGGAGTGATAGCTTGGGGATCCGGGTACCCTTCCGATGCGAGATGTTCAAATTGGCTCAAGTCGAATATGGACCCATTGTTTGGGTGGGGCAATGAGTGCCGATTCAGTTGGGGCACTGCGAAGGAGATGTTGGAGGCTAAGGACGCGCCGTGTCGGGTCGAGTGGCCGGAGTTGAATGGCGATACGGACAATATGAAGCTGACTGGATTCTTCATGGGAGCTGACGAGGAGAAGGAGGATGAGCTGGGGTCGTGGTTTGGACGCAAGGTCACTGAGGAGGTGTTCTAGGTGGCGGCGGTGCATCGACAGCAAAGGAGCGCAGAAGCGCCAAAGGCAGTCCTGGAATGAGACCATGCCTGGTACTGGCGGAAGTCTGGTGAGCTGCTGAAAGGACCGCAGGTTCAACGGAGGACTGGCGTCCACGGCTGCCCTGGCGTGCGTTGTCGCATCGATAGGGTCAACACCGATCACGCTGCTGTGAGCATCCTGGAGTCAAGCTTCTGCACAGCGGTCACATATATGATTGCATCGCAGGTTCGTCTCCACCGTTTCCATCGACAAGCACATAATCCTCACTCGCTCGCTCTTCTCCTTTCGACATCCGCCTCGCCACCTCACCAATTCGGCTCACGCCCTCGACCAACTTTTCTTCATCCTCCCACGCGAAACAGAGCCTCACATTCTGAGCACAAACTACCGCATCATCACCCGGAATCTGAAACAGTCCACCCGGCGCAACGATCAGATTCTCCTCTTTTTGACATCGGGTCGTCAGATCTGTGGCTTGCATATCGCCCGGCAAGCCCAGCCAGAGAAAGTAACCACCCGCCACACCTCGATCTGGTTGGGGAAGAGTGAAGCCGAGTGGGAGAAGATGAGTCTCAATGGCGGTGAGCATTGCCTTGTAGCGGGATGCGTAGGTAGGGCGGAGGACGGTGTGGATGTGGTTTTGCAGTTGGCCGGTGGTGAGGAGGCGAGTCAAGTAGGTGGATGTGAGTTGGCTGGGAGCGCCGCCGGAACGTTGGACGCCGCTGTGAGAAGAAGATGTCAGCGTGGGGAAGGTTGAGGTGTGCGTCGAGCCATTTGATGACAATTTGCGCGCAGTGCCTGATTTGTGAGAGTCTACCACTTACGCTTGACCCAAACCATATGCGAACTTTGGAGTACCCTCAGCCCAGCCTACTCGCATACCTGGGCCTGCGATCTTGCTGAAGGTACCATTAGAGACGACATTACCGAAGCCATCCGCATCTTCCCTCTGCGCGCCACCATCAATGTCCCGATCAATGTCGACCAGACGAGGCAAATGCGCAGTCTCCATCGCGGTCAGATCCTCACCCTCAACCGGCCACTGTAACATGTCATAGACATCATCACACATGATCAACATATCAAACTCCCTCGCCAACCTCACCAGCTCCGCTCTCCTCTTCAGACTCATCGTCCTCGACGAAGGATTACTAAACGACGGCACGCAATACAGCACATGCTTAAACACCTTTGCCCTCTTCCTCTCCGGCTTGAATCTAGGCTTCACATTGCCTTCCCGCCGTGCCACCTCCTCACTCGTCCTCACCTCCCTCCTCAAATACTCCACATCCACCCCTTCCTCATCCTCCGGCACAGCTCTCATTGTCCCCGCGAACCCCGCGTCCTCGAAGATCTGAAACACCATCATATACGCCGGCGCCACGACCCAGACATGTCGCGTATACTCCGGGTCCGTGAAGACATTGAGGATATTCCCCAAATTCTGCGATGCGCCACCCGAGATGCAAATTCGGTCCGCGGGGATGCGGTGCGAGGAAGGGCGGTGGAAGGTCGTCAGCCAGGCGGCTACGGCTTCGCGACAGGGGGGGTAACCTTCGTCCGGGCCGTAGAGGAGAGCGTCGAGGGCGATTGTGGGGTCGGAGAGCACGGTGGCGGCGGCGGCGCGGATGAGAGGGAGAGGCAGCAAGGCGCGGCTGGGCCAGCCTCGGAGGAGGTTGATTTGTTCTTTTTCGGAGGATGTCATGTTGGTGGTGGCTTGGCGGGTGGTGTTGGTTTGGCCAGAGGATGTTCTTGATGAGGCGGAGTGGATGGGTGATGGACGTTGGTGGTTCTCTATGGTATGCACGATCTGCGCCTCCAGTAGAGTGTAGACGTGTAGACTCTAGACGTCCACGTCCTACAACACCTCCCCGAGTCGAAGTCCGATCAACGGACTGCTGTCGTGTTTCATTGTCCGTATTGATGGGTCCCGGTAGTCGTTGTCCGTGCTAGTCGTCGTACATGATCGTATGCCCGTATCGGAACGAATGCCATGTGGGTTCAAGGTAAGGTAACAGTGACATGAGTGACATACAAGTCGTCATCGGCAATTGGAAAGTCAGTTCTCCGCTTCCACAAAAATAGACCCCCGGCTCGATGCATTCTTGGCTCTACCTAGCTAGGCTCTAGCTCTTCTGCGAAACACGTCCCGACGTCGACCTTGCTTCATGTCTTCTCGCCCACACTACCTCTCCACTCGCATTCGCGTCGGCCGGGCACCCACTGGACCCAACTAGCCAAGCGTCGACCGCCGACGGTCATCGCGTGCTGTCCGCATCCATTTTTTTGTGAGCATCGTGGCACAGTCCCAATGTCACGCTGATGAGCAGATCTGCAGCTCCTCCTCCAGTCGTCGCGCCTCAGCCTGAATCCACCGCCAAACTCAACTCGACCTGAAGCGACTCTTGAACCTGCGCGTACAGGGTTGATGCTCCATCTTTTGAGGGGAATTGAAAAGTCGCGGCATTACGTAGGACGTGGAGTTTGGGGTCGACGAAAGGGAGCACAGAGTGGACAGAGATATTCCCAGAGAGGTGCAGTACCCGATCCGTGTGTGACAGCGCCTGCCGGTTTCCCCATCGAGCACTCTCAGCAAAGATTGGATGTATTCGTGGCTCCCGTCACGCTTCAGGTTCTTCCTCGCTCGCTTCCAAGAGACGTCAACTCCAGACTCGCTGCATATCCGCATCCACTTCTTGAAACACTTTTCTCAGACGCGTGCTGCGCCATTCTTCCTCTTCCTCTTCCTCTTCCTCTCTTCAGCTTCCTTCCTACCTACGTCTTCCTATTTCGAGAAGATCTTCCCGTCTTCTTCTCCTCCCGCGCGGCTTTTCGTGTCGTTTGATCCACTTTTCGTCCGACCTACGTTACACCCACATGTACAGCTGACCGAGCATACACCCTTGGGCCTCCGTCATTGTCCCACACCCCTCGAGGCCACGCGATCATGGCCAGACGACTCTCTACCATATTCACCGCGGGCTTCTCCCTCAACGATGAAAAGTCATCCAAGCGCGGCGACACTTCCCTCTCGCCGAGCAGAGATTCACCCGAATACACATCACGCTCCAAATCGCCCGGCAAACTTTCCAAACAGGCTCCCTCATCCAATGAAGCGCGCAAGCCCTCTATTCAATACCTCATGACGCCGGAAAGCAGCCAACCCAGTCTTCGAGACTTGGAACTGTCCGAAGCTACTACTACCACAGCCCTACCTCCACCACCGCCTTTGGCCAAACCACGAAGCCCATCCGCCAGTCGCTCGCCTGGCACGCCCGGAAGCAGACCTATGACACCCACCTTGATCTTACCGGAGGATGGAGCGGCGTCGCCCACGACGAAGAAGAAGCGTTGGTGGAGTAACAAAAGCGAGAAGAAACAAGGTCAAGAAAAAGGACCAGTCGCTTGGATCGCCGGTCAACAGCCCAAGGTGCCGTACGATATTGACGGGCTGAGAAATGGCCGGCCAATGCAAGAGTTGTGGAATAATGATGGTGGGAACTGCTACATCCATCTCTTTCCCAAGGCCTCCAACAGGGGCGCATCTTTCAAGGTGGACCCGGCCATCTTTGCTTCTTCCGCGACATTGACGAAACTGGCCTACGGTGATATCTACAGCGATGTGGCTTCAAACACTGGAGACCGCAGAGATCTCAATCTCTCCGTGAAAGACCTGGCGACGCCTCCCATCAGCCCACGACGCGACACTCCGAATGGCAGCTCCACATCTTCTCACGACTCCTATGGTCGTTACTCGGACTTCTCAACGACTGTTCAAGAAACGCATCTCTATGTCCCGGTGAAGTTGGGCGGTTCGCAGTCAAACTCGGCTCCTCAATCCGCAGAGATGATCGCCATAGAAGATTTGCAAACGCTGATAGACTACCGCAATTTCTTCGCCTTTCTCTCAGGGCAGTCCCTGGTCGCGACGGAGAGGAGGAGCTCTCTCTTCGCCATATTCTACACTGTTGCAGGGATCCTCAAGTCCTACCACTTCGCCAATGTTGACGGATCTACCTATGGCGAGGTCGCCGACGCAAGCTTCAACTGCTATGTCGCTGAGCTGGGCCTTGCGGATGTCAGGGTCAGCCGCGAAGCGACCATCGAGGGAATCGTGCTGGGCGAGCGCATGAAGAATGTGCTCCTCTACAACGAAGCTTTCACCCACGGCGTCGGCAAGCTCGATGATCTTCTGGCTGCTAAGAGTCCTCGATTCGCGATGATTTCTCCCGTCACTCAGAACCGCCTTACTCGGGCGGCCATGGATCTGGAGAAACGTGTCGCATCGATAAGACTGATCATGACGGACTTTGACTTTCCATTCCTCTTCTCCGGCATCATGAGCTCGAAGACTTCCATTGAGAGGAAAGAAGGTGTCCGGTTCGCACAGTGGAAGGAAAGTTTCTTGGGCATGCGCAAATTCATGCTGGGACTGCTCAAGCAGCGATATGGCAACTGGCCACCCAAGGCCAGCAGCAAGAAGAACTCACTCGAGACCTCCGGATTGAACCGCTTGGTGCTGCGAGACGTCTACCTCGACCTGTCCTCGCTATACGATCACATCGCCGACCGCACCAACCTCACAACCCGCACACTCGATGGCGCCAGCCAAGATGATACCCGCGAGAGCCCCGTCGTGCGTGGCCTCCGTGCCATCCTCTCCGAATACGACCGCTCTTCTCCGCCCGTGAAGCCACCCGTTCCGTTCGATCTCCCTCTTCTCCCAACACTCCGCACCACCCGTCCTGATTTCTCCCCCACGGACCCAAAAATGAACAAAGCACTGAACAAGCGAGTCAAAGACGAGGAAATGGCGACAATACTCCGCGCCTCCCACAACGAGGATGCGCCCATGACACCTTTTGTCGGGGCATTTCGCGAGATGGAGAAGCGCGCCGCTCATGGCTGTACGCCGTCCGAGATTGAAGATCTCCGCATCGGACAGTGGATCTTCCTCTACGTCGTGCTACAAGCTCTACCTATGCTCGCCTGCGATGCACCCGGTCTGACCTGGACACAAGGTGTAGAGTACTTCCTCTGCGCGCCACCTCGGTCTGGCGTGCCGTGGGCTGATCCTAACGCCGGCGCCGCAACAGCTGGACGAAGAACGTGGTTCTCCGTCGGAGGCGCGGGTGGAGGCGTGGTTTCTCTCCCGTCGGATGTGGTCGAGCACGGCGTCGAGGGGATTTACCGACGAAGTCACTGCTGGGTGATGGCGGACAAGTGGTGTGGTGCGGATCCCATCCTAAGTCGAGCCTTGGAGGTGCAGCAGAATACACATGGTGGAGCCGAGGAGGAAGAGGAGCCGGAGCAGAGCTACACCCATCGCAACGTGAGCGGTGGGCTTCTCCCCCCGCCGATGCCATTCGCCGGCGGCGGTGGTGCTGGCAGCAGAGGAGGCTCTCCCCGCCGTCCAAGCAGCGACGCGAGTCAAAGGAGCAGCAGCGCGCAGAAACGCCTCAGTGGTTTCGGACTGAACCTCGAGGCGTTGCCATTACCTGTTGGCGTCACGCCGGATGGGAGAAGTCCCAGTCCGAATGAGAGGCCACAGACGCCGGCGCATTTGGTGGATGCGAATCGGACCTTTGATTCGATGTTGGGGGCGTCGGATGCGGAGAAGAAGAAGCAGAGGCGGAAGTCGAGAATGTGATGAGGTGTTGCTGTTCACGGATGGATGGATCATGTCTGCGAGTTTTGAAGGATGTCTTGTGGATTAATGATTAATTCGATACCCACGATTTTGGCATGTTTTTACTCTGATGTGGCGAAGGCTGGAAATGCGAGACTCTTTCATGGTTGCTTCTCGACTCGTGCCCATGTCGTGCAGTCATATCTTTCAGTCCAATTTTCTCCTGAGATGGTGGACGGATCCGATGCCGCTCCTGGAGGGGACCGCGGAGTCCTGTACGACACACCTGCGGTTGGGAGGGTGAGGGGAACTATGTGGAGTCAGATGAGAGACATCCTGTGCGGTCGCTCCACGACCCATGTGACTTTTCGCGGTGGATCCTGACGACACGGCGATTGAACAGGAGAACATCGGCAGTTGAGAATGAGGTTCGTGACGGTTCAGTGCCATGGTGGACGAGTGATTGTGGACATGTGTCTGTCGGAGATTGCTCGGAAGTCGATGTGGAGATACCGAGGCAATCCACAACTTCAGACCACAACATCTCCGAGATCCACGATTCGGCACGTGACGGATACGCAGCTACCGAGACGGCTCGGGCAGAGCTGCTGACTACAGTCATAACAGGACTACCTAGCTTCAGGAACCACAATCCACCCAAACCGACAGGCGAGCTCCATGTCCAATGCCTTGTGTCGGGCACACAAGTCATCACGATCGGTGAGGAGATTTTGGAGTAGATTGGAGCCGCTTTCGCCGAACTTCATCCAAGTATATATCCTCCTTTCCACCTCCCTTCCCTTTTACTATATCCACATCTCCACCAGAAAAGACATCTCTCCCCTCCACCACACACCCACTCCACTCCATCATGCCCGCCAAACTCCCCTACCACGCCGACCACATCGGCTCCCTCATCCGGCCCCAAACCGTCTCGGACGCCCAATCCCAATTCGACGCCGGCGAAATCTCCGCCGCGGATCTGCACTCGGTCCAACAGCAAGAAATCGCCACCATCGTCGCCAAACAAAAATCCCACTCCGTCCGCGCCCTCTGCAGCGGGGAATTCGACCGGAAATACTACTTCTCCGGCTTCTTTGAGAAATTGCAGGGTTTCCACCAAGTCTCCCCGGTCCCGTGGGATCTGGCCCGGCTCTCCGCCGCGCCCATCGCCGCGCTCAAGAAGGCGGGGAAACAATACCCCATGGCCGCCATTTGCGATGCGAAAATCGTCTACCAGGAGAGTCCGTACTTGGAGAATTGGAAACTGCTCCGCGGGACGGTGCCGGAGGAGGAGTGGGGACAGTGTAAATTCACCATGCCGCCGCCGTGTTATTTCCACTTGAGATTGGCCAAGGGGAAGTGTTATTCCCCCGAAGCGTATGGGAGTGATGAGGAGTTCTTCGAGGACCTGGCCCAGGCGTATCGGCAGGAGTTTCGGACGTTGTATGAGGAAGGGCTGAGGAATGTGCAGATTGATGATCCGACGCTGGCGTATTTCTGCTCGGATGATATGTTGCAGGGACTGAGGGACGACGGCGAGGATACGGATGCGATGTTTGAGTTGTATCTGAAGGCGCATAATGATTGCATCAAGGATCGGCCGGAGGGGTTGCATGTGGGACTGCATATTTGTCGAGGTGAGGGATTTATGGACATTCTCGGGAAATTCTACCTTCGATGAGCGATGCCGATGCTGATGGATTACAGGCAACTTCTCCAAGTCGATGCACTTCAGCGAGGGATCCTACGAGAAGATCGCCGAGCGCTTCTTCACGCATCTCAACTACGATACCTTCTATCTGGAGTACGACAACCTTCGGTCCGGTGGGTTCGAGCCGTTGCGTTTCCTGCCCGTGCACAAGAATGTGGTGCTGGGTGTGGTCACTACGAAGGACCCGGAGCTTGAAGACAAAGAGCTCATCAAGCAGCGGGTGTTAGTGGCGGCGGGAATCATCGCCAAGGGCCAAGGAAGGAGTGTCGAGGAGGCGATGGAGAATATCGGGATCAGTCCTCAGTGTGGATTTGCGAGTGTGGCGGTGGGAGCGGATGGGATGGACGAAGCCAAGATGTTCGCCAAGTTGAAGTTGGTCAAGGATGTGGCGGAGGAGTTGTGGCCGGGTAGGGCATGAGGAGGTGAGGTCGAGAGAGGAAAGGACTTTGATGGTTTGTTGGGTTTGATGATTCGAACGATGGATGTCTCATCGATCTGGAAAATGCTTGGCCTGGCAGATGGCTCTCAACAGCCGAGGGGGGACGGAGAACGAAGGTGTTGTTACCCAACAAAGGCAGAAGACGATACAGACAGAGAAGATCATGACTGAATCAATGTGGCATCGGAGCTACAATCCCTCTCACCTTTCAGCGGTTGATCAACTCTCAACCTTCTCAAAACATGGCACTGTCTCCCGTCCTGCTGGTCTGGGTGTGTGTGCCCTCTGGTCCGACTTTCCATCCGTTGGCCCAATGGGACAAGAAGCACAATGATGCAGTGCAGTGCAGTGAATAACAATAAGGAGCTGATGCGAGACCCCATAAAACCGCAACACAGCCATAGCATGACGGCTGCTATCGTCCAGTATCATTGGTCACAAGTTCGAATCAGGTTTGCTCGGCCGGGTGAGATGGCACACACAGGTCGAATCAGCTCGGCACGTTTTGCATGTGAGACGCATCACGCATATGATCGACGACTGCTCGCTTGGGTGGCTGATGATCGCGTAGTTACATTCTGTGGAGCTCCAAGGTGGCGAGAAAACGGACGAGAAAGTGTGTTGAAGTCTGGCGGATCGTCAGGACGTTCGGAAGATTTAGGGCTGCTTGAAAGCGGTACGACCCGCCCATGGAACCCGATCGCGGTAAAAGAGCGGGGATGCATCATGGAACCCTGTCGTTGAGGGAGGCGTGCCTGAGACTGAGATCGACCCAGAGACTTGGCATTGGGGGGGGAGACGGGGAGGAATGAAGAATGTTCTCATCTCATTGTCCAGTATCCTCCTTGATGGGCGGAGTGCAGTGTCGTCGGTCTGGGAGAAAGAGAAGACATGACGCAAGCGATCGAGGTGTAGCAATGATACCGAATACAACACAGCACAAGATCAATAATGGCAAAGATCAATATGGCAAAGAAGAGTCGGTGTATGCAGGAATCTGGTCGGACCAGTTGACCAGGTCTAGAAAGACCCTTGGTTCAAAAATCCCATCTCCCTCTAGAACTAACTAATGCGAGCCCCGGCGCTAGCTCAAAATCTCCCAATTCTACAACAAAAACTGCCATTTCCCCAAAGGCCACACTCTTCTCCCTCGCTGCACCATCCACTCCCGTCGTCCTTGGCCTCGTCTGCGTTGTCTTGCTTGTCTTCTGCCTTCTGTCGTCTCGCAGCTGCAGTATCGCCTTATCACCGTCTCTATCCTCCGCTTCACCCAATCCCTACCGGACGACCTCTTTCCCAACGCGCCAAGTTTCAAGAGCTCTGCTCTCAACCACTTGAGACGGCAGCGACATCTCTCGCCAGAATCTCGACCGAGAAGACACTCTTCTCTCGATCCCACCCCACGACACTGCACGCCGCAGTCTATACAACACAATCGCCAACATGAGCACCACGGCCCTCTCCCAGAAGCCGGCCATGAGACGCCATGTCACCGCGGAGTCCTCTCCCTCGACCGCCGCTGGTTCTCCCAACGACTCGCCAACAGCTTCCGCCTCGTCGACGTCCCTCTCATCCATGGGCGACGACGACTACCAGCAAAAGCCAGCCTCCAGCAAGCTCATTGACACCTACGGCAACGAGTTCAAGATGCCAGACTACACAATCAAGGACATTCGTGATGCCATTCCCAAGCATTGCTTCGAGCGATCCGCCGCAACGGGTCTGTACTATGTTGCCAGGGACATCGTACTCCTGAGCACCACATTCTTCTTGTTCAACAAGTTCTGCACACCGGAATACGTTCCCTCATATCCTGCTCGTGCAGCTCTGTGGGCAGCATACACATTCATCCAGGGCCTTTTCGGCACAGGTCTGTGGGTTTTGGCCCACGAGTGCGGTCACCAGTCCTTTTCGCCCAGCAAGACTCTCAACGACACCGTTGGATGGATCTGCCACTCTGCTCTTCTCGTCCCATACTTCAGCTGGAAAATCTCCCATGGCAAGCACCACAAGGCCACTGGCAACATGGAGCGCGACATGGTCTTCCTCCCACGCACTCGCGATGAGCACGCTACCCGCACTGGTGCACTCCTCCACGAAATGCACGAGTTGATGGAGGAGACTCCCATCTACACCGCCGTCTCCATGATCGTCCAGCAGCTCGGTGGATGGCCAATGTACCTGATCCAGAATTTGACCGGCCACAACAACCACGAGAAGCAGCCTGAAGGCAAGGGTGTTGGCAAGAAGAACGGCGACGGCAGCGTCAACCACTTCTTGCCAAGCAGCCCTCTCTACGAGAAGAAGGACGAGCACCTCATCCTCCTCTCCGACTTGGGTCTTGCCATTACCGCTTCCGTTTTGATCTACGTCGGCAAGACATACGGCTTCACCAACCTCCTCGTCTGGTACATCCTCCCGTACCTCTGGGTGAACCACTGGCTCGTGGCCATCACCTACCTCCAGCACACCGACCCTTCCCTCCCTCACTACACTGGTGACGCCTGGAACTTCGCCCGCGGTGCCGCCGCCACCATCGACCGCGAATTCGGGTTCATCGGCCGCAACCTCCTCCACGGTATCGTCGAGACCCACGTCCTCCACCACTACGTCTCCACCATTCCCTTCTACCACGCCGACGAGGCCACCGAGGCCATCAAGCCAATCATGGGCCAGCACTACCGCGCCGATGTTGAGGGTGGCTCCATCGGTTTCTTGAAGGCCATGTGGAAGTCCGCTCGTTGGTGCCAATGGGTCGAGCCTCTGCCTGGTACCACAGGCGAGGAGTCCAAGGTGTTGTTCTTCAGGAACAGGAACGGTCTTGGTGTGCCGCCGGCGAAGCTCTCCCCCAAGGCCAGCAAGAGGGCCATGGTCGAGGATGATTCCGAATAGATTCCGAATAGATTAGAACATCGAAAGAGATGGACATTGAAATGAACGGGTGGGTTTGAAAGTGTTTTTAGCCGGCTTATTTGGGAGTTTTAGATGGCGTTTTTCCGACGAGGTGGTATGTCGAGGCAGATGACGTTTAGAAGTCAGTTATTGTATACATCTTGATCGTCAAGCGTTCTAGTTCCGCGCCGAACCGGGTTCCAATGCAATGCGAGATGGAGTGGAGGTGGACAGGTCATCGCTGCATGGCTTTGAGATGCCGGTCAAACGACCAGTCACATGTCCAGATGGGTTACGCAAGCTCTCGCTCGTTACAAGAGCATGCCATCGGGTGGCGAGTGAGTAGTCAGTCGAGTACCGGCATAAGAGCGTATGGTCCAGAGAATACAATTAGGAGGTCAAGTCGACTACCTCGCCAGTCCAATCGACGCAACATGCTCATGTGTCTAATAAGTGCAACTGTGAAGACTTGCCTAGGTTTCGTCACAAGCTCAGCCGCGTGGTATCCTTGGCGAGAACTTCGAGCTTCTTCATGACTTCAATGCTGGGAGACAACCACAGCTGATCACCACCACGATCCCTTGTCAACTTCTGCATGCGCCATCCTTCCTCTCGCTGATGATTGAGCCAGCTCGCTCCCTCGCGCGACCAGGATCGGTTTTCTGCCGTCTTCCAGACAGTCTGGTTCCTCGATCGGTTTGCGCCCTCGTCGCGCGGCGACTTTAACGCCTCTTGAGTCCTTCGCAGGGCTGAGAAATGGCGAGCTAGAAGATACCCACCCACTCAAGCGACCTCACTCACGAGCAATGGCACCTCACGCGACCGAACCCCGGTCATCTTTCTCCAAATTTCCCGACTTCGTACCCGATCCTCACGACTTTCCCGAAGAAGCCATAGAAGAGAACATATCGCGCGGACCGAGTCCTAGACCTCTTCCGAATGGCCTGCCGCCAGGTCTACATTCTAGCGAAAGATGGCCGGCAAGAAAGACCTCCAACGCCAAAAGCTGGGCTTCGTGGGATTCGGATGGGACATCACAGAGCGGTCGACACGGTCGACAAAAGAGCTTGTCAGAGGCGATTAGGACGGTACGGACACGCAAGATGAGCATCAGTCAGAATGCGCACGAAATTGCAGATTCGTTGAAAGCGCCGGTGTCGTTGAAGCTAGTCGTATGTTGATACACCTCTCACCACTCTCGCCAGTTTCGAATACTTCAAGGCTAACCTACCCTCAAGACTTTATGTGCCTTCTGGTATGGCACATCGATCCTCACAAACACCTCCTCCAAGGCTATCCTGACGGCTCTCCCGAAACCCGTCACCCTGACCGTTGTGCAATTCCTCCTGGTCTCCATCTGGTGCGTCTTCTTCTCCGCGCTGGCGAAACGGAATACCACTGTACGAAACGCCCTCCCGGTTCTCAAGAACGGCATTCGAAAACCGAGCAAGGACATCATCATGGCCACACTCCCTCTCACAGCATTCCAAATCGGTGGCCATATTCTCAACTCCGATGCCATGTCACGCATCCCTGTATCATTAGTCCACACCATCAAAGGTCTCTCCCCACTCATGACCGTCGTGGCCTACCGCCTCTTCTTCAACATCAAATACTCCGTCCCGACCTACCTCTCCCTGATTCCGCTCACCCTCGGCGTCATCATGGCCTGCTCGACAAGTTTCAAGGGAAACTTCATCGGCCTGACGTACGCATTTGGCAGCGCCATCCTCTTTGTCACGCAAAACATCGTTTCCAAAACCATCTTCAACGACTCCGCAAAGGCGGAAGCCGACGGAATCCCCATGACCCGCCGCAAACCCGACAAACTCAATCTCCTGTGCTACTCTTCCATGATGGCCTTCATCTTCACCGCGCCGGTGTGGCTATGGTCCGAAGGCTTCTCCATCGCCGCCGACTTCCTCCACGACGGATCCATCGACCTCCGCGAGCGACCCGGATCTCTCGACCACGGGCGTCTCGCCGCCGAATTCATCTTCAACGGCACATTCCACTTTGGGCAAAGCCTGGTCGCTTTCGTCCTCCTCGGAATGGTCTCACCAGTGACATATTCCGTGGCGAGTTTGATCAAGCGTGTGGCAGTCATCATCTTCGCCATTGTCTGGTTCGGCAGTCCGATGACGAAAATCCAAGGGTTCGGCTTCGTGCTGACGTTCATCGGATTGTACTTGTACGACCGCACATCCGACGCTGCGAAAGCGGACAAACGTGCGAGGGAGCAAACGGAGAGTCATCAACCTCTGCTACCGCTGAACACGACGGATGCAAAGAGGAGCGATGGACCTACGTTCTCGCAGTCGCCGATGCATGTGGAGAATGGACTGGGGCACACATTCGCGGGCAAGAGTGGGTACGCGATAGGAGATCAGAATGGGACCGGACCGGGCAGGCCAGACATGCCTTCGCCGGGCAGTAATGGCGTACCGATATCACTGCCGCCCGGGACGAAGGCGCAGGCGACGTGGACTTCGGGAGATGTCGCTCGACAGCAGAGTGCAAGTGTACGATGATGATGATGTGGTATATACTAGAAATTCTGAGCCCAGTCTTGTTGACAAACCTTCGTATTCTGTCCGGCGCACGCGACTTCACAACAACAAGCTGATCATCGCGAATTCTGTGACTCAAATGACTCCATTGGTATCGTATTCAGCAAGTCATCTCTGGCATGGTATTTTTGAAAAATCAAGAAAAAATTCCTCTCCACATATTCCAATCCACATGTTCGCGGTACTGCGAACTCTCTCCAATCTTCGACTTGACGACTTCCAATCTCCCTGCCCTGACTGTGGCTCTTCATATGTACATTCCTCCAAATACTGTCGACATGTCTCCCTCATGACATGCTGATCTTAGTTCTTCCTGACGGAACGGCGAGCCTTGACGGTCATGTCGTAGAGCGCGTCCTTGAAGGCGAACAAGAAAGCAGCGGTGATGACCGACTGCGTGACCTTGGGTCCAATGCCTGGGAACATCACCGATCAGTACCGGGTCCACGGGAAGTCACCAAGCAATCCTCCGCCGCGACGACGACTCACCTCCGTAAAGACCACCGACACCCTCCTCCCGATAAATCTTCTTCAACGTCGCCGTCATGCCCAACCGGGGACCATCCTTGGCGGCGACATGCGCCCTCGACTTGACGGTGATGTACGGGTACGTGATGCTCGTCGCGGCCAACTTGCCCAACGCACCGATCAAAAACACATCCGTCGGTCCCACCTTCCGCCTCTTCTCCACCGCCTGCTTCAACTGCTCGAAAATGGTGTACTGCAGAATCGGGTTGATGACCAGCACCAGCGCGGGCAGCACGCCGGCGAACAGCCGCGTCACGCCGTCCTCGCGGATGATCTTCATGAGGGTGGAGATTGTGCCCGGGGGTGGTGAGGTCTTGCGCACGGCTTCTGCGCCTTCGTGGGTGGGCAGGCCGCGGCCCTCGTTCTCGCGCGCGGTCATGCGCGTGTTGATGACCCAGATGGGGTTGGTGAGGAGGACGGTGGCGGAGCCGGCGAGGGCGCCCGCGGCCATGGATTCGAGGGTCGAGAGGGCGGTTTTGTTGGTCGTGCGTTGGAAGAAGGCGCGGGAGAATTCGTACCCTGTGGGGAGGGAGAGGGGGAGGTGTTAGACTGGAGGATGAGGGCGAGGTTTTGTGGGAGTGGGATATGGGAAAAGATGCGTACAGTAGTAGTACACGAAGTTGGTGACTGTGATGCCGAACAAGGCGCTGTCGAGACCGGCGTAGAGGCCGACGATGCCTTCGCGGTCGATGATGCGCTTGGCGGCGTCGAGGGTGCCGGTCGAGGCCTTCTTCTTCTCGACTTGAGCGCGGGTGGAGAGCGTGATCAATGGGTAGCTGGATTGTATCGATTCAGTCTCCAAGTCGTGACGGCCATATGAGGGAGGGCGGGGAGGGAGTGAACGCACGTCAATGCCATGGACAGCAGACCGCCTCCGGCTCCTGCCAATGCGTGCGCGACATTGTCGGATTGCTGCTCGGCGGTAGTCTGCTGGATGGCGGGCACGGTGGTCTCCTGTTTGATGCTGCCGTCAGTGCATGCTCTACTCATATCCGGTTGATGGTTGTGGCTACCTTGGTGGTGGTAGACATGTTGATTGTTCTTCTTGGCGATACGCAGGGATGGTATGCGATGTGGTTGGAATGGATATGCCCTCAAGATTCAGACCTGGCTCGTGTATATCACGGAGAAAAACCAAGTGAAGTACGCTGAGAGACGCCTCATCTGGCAGTAGTATCCTCTCGGCATGTGAAAGGTGCTTCCCCGACGTCAGGCGACCTCTGTCCCTCGGCAGAACTCGAACCGCCAGCAGCTGTCCGGGTTCAGCCGATCTGCTAATGATCTTCGACCGACTTCTTAGGTGACATTTTTTGCGCCAACGTCGCGACTAAATGCCTGATTTCGGGTCGTATTGCTGTGAATCCGGACCTCACTTCATCGCCCGTGGTATACTGCTGCAGTCTCACAGGCCGCTTGCTTTGACTGATCTGAAGGCTGACCAGCCCCAGGAGGGCAGGTCGGTAGGACCTCACACGCTTCTTACGGCTGCATCTGACCATGTACCGACCTCACGATCACGGCGCGGGCGCTGAGCAGCAATTCCATCTATCACCTGGTCCGGGACATTCGCCATATGCTCAGTCACAGCTTTCGACTCCCGTGTATGGAGTCGACCCGAATATACATGGTAGTCCTCCACCACAAAGGCTACATCCAGGCCTTAGGCAAGCTGTTACTCGTCAATCTTCTCACGGCAGGACATCCTCGTCTGATATGCAAGGCCAAATGCAGCCTCCCAACAGCACATCGCCACGAATGAGCAGCGCGACTCCAGCCTCAGGCTACACACCTCTGGACAGATCATTGCCATCTCGAGACGTCACCGCAGAGACCATCACAGACGCATTCGTCGATTTCATCTTGTACTGTAATCCACACTTTCCTCTCGACGTGGATACTTCGACGTTGAGGACGAACTTTGAGAGTCCGCCGAAGAGCGATGGCAAAGACTTTGAGACATTTCGTCTTTTCGAATTGATCAAGAAATTTGATGCGAAAGAGCTCAAGACTTGGGGTCAATTGGCCCTCGACCTCGGTGTGGAAGCACCCGACGTGTCGAAGGGCCAGTCTGTGCAGAAAGTGCAGCAGTATAGCGTTCGTCTCAAACGGTGGATGCGGGCGATGCATATTGATGCATTTTTCGAATTTCTGCTCGGCAAGCAGCACTCTTATGCGACTGAAATTCCTCCTCCGAACGATCCATATCCGGCCACTGGCAGAGATGGGGTCATGGCGGAAGAGGACCTTGCCATTCGAGCTCTGGATCCTGCATTCCGTCCCAAAAGAGGACGACGGCGCAATTCCGAGACTGAACAGGATGATGCCACATCTGACCAAGGCGATAATCAGTCAAGACAGCCTGGAAATGCTGCACAATTCTCACAACAGCATATGAGCACTCCCTTGACGGGTGCTCCGTTCAGTGCTCATCCTGATGCATACAACGATCCATGGGCTGTGGCATCAGCAGTGACGCCTCAAAGCTTTGCTCCATGGTCAGGAAGACCGTCAGCAGGAATGACACCTTCGAATCTGCGGTGGCAATTGGGTCCGAATTCTCCGCATCCCATGTCCTCCATTCCGACCTCAATGTCGGCTCATATCGATGCAGCTCTTGACGGCGAACCGAAGTCAGCAGTCACACCATCATCGTCTCGCAAGAGACGACGACACGGCCCGGCTGTGTCAAGTGCCTGGCCATCCGCTCACCCACCAGGTGCCAAGCCAAGAGGCCGACCACCAGCGAATCGAAATACTCAGGACGGGCCCTTTGGTACATTTCCTGCCGATCCCGGTAACAACGATAAGGATAAAGGCCAGGGATCGACGTCTACTGAACCCCAGACCGTCATCGAACAGCCGTCTCCGCAGCTACCGCAAATGTTCCAGAGTCCCAGCGAGGGACGACCAGGAAGACTGTCACTTCAGGTCCCTGCCCGGACTGGCGGGCCCGTACGCCTTGCGACACCGCCAATGGTACTCGTCAACGGCGAGCAGAACGAGAGCAAGTCCGCAACCCCAGCCGAGCAGAACCTTGCTGCAGCTTCGCAACCACGTCAATCGCCTAGCATTCAGTCCGCAACCATCAATAATCCCTCCACCACCGGGTCAACCTTCACCTTTGAGACCTTAAAACGTGTGCTAACAAGTGACCTCCTCCGCTCCGACATCCACAACCGCCGCAACCGCCTCACCGGCGACGAAGCCAAACGCCTTGCGACTTCCATCCTCACCCGTCTCTCCGTGCCCAACATCACATCTCCCACCACCTCCGGCGACATCGCGCGCATCACCGCCGCGTCCTGGCTCGGCGTCGGAGATCAATACAATGTTCCTCTCGGTCCCGCCGCCGGTCACGGGAAGAAGATCAATGTCACGAGGTTTTGTGTGGGGAGTGATGGATACGAGGAGATCGTGTACGATGAAGGGGTGGTGGAGGGAGTGAGGGAAGTGTTTGACTTGTACTGGCAGGTGAGTCTGGGTGGATGCATGGGAAATTTCGAGATGAAAGGATTGTCGCTCGCTTCCTCGTCGTCTTCGTCATCGACAGCGAGTGAGGCGCCTGCGACGGAGACGACGCATGATTTGGTGCTGAGGAAAGGGTTGGAGGCGATGTATAAAGTGAATAGAGATGGCTGGGTGGAGGAGAGCATGTCGGAGATTGCGAGGTCGGCGGCGAGGAGCAGTAATGCCGGCGATGATAGTGTAGATTGGAAGGCGAGGTGCAAGGCTTTGGAGTTTGCGGCGCATGTGGCCAAGGGAGAGGTGGAGCGGTTGAAGAAGAGGACAGTTGAGAAGCTATTGGACGCGGTCTTGTAGTGCCGACAGAGCATACGATCTACGACTTATGATTAGCATAGCCATGAATGGAACGGAATGGTCGAGCGGACTTCATCTGAGAGTAAGGTCAACAAATATGTAAAGATATGCTCATTTATCAAGTCATAGTAAGACAGCATAGCAAATCGGCCATTAGCCAGGGTATATCGCGTTGAACATCAAGCCCACAAACCCACCGAACAGTTCCACGCCCTCATCTCTGCTATAAAAAGGTCAGCAACCACATCAAAACCACGCCTAAGCAAGAATGGTAACTCACCGGAAGACTCCCTGGCCCGACCAAAGCCCTCTGCTTCCCGATCCAGCTTTTCGGGTCGGGCTTTCTCCTTCCTAGACTGACGCCATTGCTCTGCAGTCTTTTTGACAGATCATACCACGCCGTAGCCATGAGCCTGTTCTCGCGCTGTAGCGCCGACACATCCTGCGGCACAACCTCGCGTGGTTGGGAAGACGCGATCTCCAATGCTTTGCGGAGCTCGGCGATTGTTTCTTGTTGGTCTTGAAGCTCTTGTTGGGCTTTCTCGTTCGCTGCGGAGGAGCTGGACGCGGTTTGGGTTTGTTCTTCCAATGCCGCGTTGCGTTCGGAAGCTTGTTTGAGACGTGCGTCCGCCGCGGAGAGTTGTTGTTCCAGGAGGACGATCTGCTCTTTGTACTGCTTGCTATCGTCGGTGACGTGCTTGGAGGTAGTCTCACGCTCGACGGGACTCTTGCTTGGCTCCGGCGGCTCAATGTCGATTTCGTCGACAGGATTCCGATCTTGCAGTTTTGTGCGCAGCTCCTCAATCGTCTCGTGATCTCGTTCTTGTCGCTCACGAGCAGCTTCAAGTTTCTGGGACAGGACTCTTGCATCGTACTCGGCGTGTTTGCGAGTTGTCGTCAGCTCGTTGATTTGGTACTCCTGGTTTCGGATGAGTCCCTTCTTTTCGATGATCTCCTTTTCCAGTCCCGATTGCACCTGCTTGAGACGATCGAGGTCCTCGAGACGTTCTTGAGCTTGCTTCAGCTCCTCTCGGAGCGTGGAGTTGGCTTTGTCCTGCTCCTGTAATGCTTGGATCTTCTTCCTAAGATTCTCATTCGCCTTCACCTTTTGACTCAGGTCTTCATTCTCGGCACGGAGCATCTGGAGGTCGTCTCGTAGACTCTGCCCGGACTCATTCTCCTCCTTTACCCTTTGTAGTTGACGTTCATAGTTTTCCACGGTGTTTCTCGAAGACTGCAGTTGTGCCTCCAGATCATCAATGTATGCCCGATCGCTATCCGTCTGGCGTTGAAGCTTCTTGAACTCATCATCTCCCGCAGTCTTGCGACCCTTCGTTGTGAGGTCCGATCTGTACGCATCAAACGCCTCCTGTAGCTGTTGTTTGTCCTGGCGCAGCTCTTGTAGTTGACGCTGAGCAGCTGCTTGGTTCGCCTGAAGCTTCTCGATAGTCGCCTGAGCCTGCAGCAGCTCCTCTTCCCTCTCCAACATTGGATCGCCAAAAAGTCCTCCGCTCTCCTTACTCTTGCCATTCGCACCCGGTACCGCCGGCGTTTCTTGTTCACTCTGGTATGCCGACTCATCTCGACTCACTGTGCCGGAATCAGGTTCCTCCTCTTCCTGCATCTTCCTGATCTCATACGCTATCGCCATCGCGTACTCGTTTCCCAGCCCTATCAATCTCTTTCCCATCCGCTGATTCGATTCCGGTGAAGCCATCGCAGAACGGATTATCTCCATGATCAGCTTCTCCAGATCTGGAATGGATGATCCAGCAGCCACAGCCTGCAAGTCGGGACTCGAAGCGGCGGAAGGATCGCTCTGACCATTGCAGACGTCCCGATAGTACATGGACAGCTGCTTCTCGAGGTGTTTGAGATTCTGCCATTTCCGCGTCCACTCGCTTGACGCATCGATGTTGGGTTCCGGGAGACTGCCTGAGAAGTAATCCGGGTCGACATCTTGTAGGATCGCCCAGAGAGTATTGCCGTCGTTCAGCTGGCCCAGGTGTTCGACCGTGCCGGCGTGCTCGAAGGAGCGGACCCACGCTAATAAGCTGTCTCCCAGGGAATCGGCCATGTTCGGCGAGGTTGTTCAGTGTGTTGACATCAATTTGCAAGTCGTTGGACGACGGGAGAAGATGACCTCACGCATCTCGATCCATGCTGAGCATCGTGTTCCAGCGTGTGATGTCTTGTCAGAACGGAGCTGTTTCATCAGTAGTCACGTCAAAGACATGTGCAAGACGCGGTGTATCACCAGAATGCACGGACCACCGCTGGGCCGTCAAACACTTTCCGGACAATCTGTTTCGCACTGGGCACGCGACGGAACTGGAACAATGTCTTGACAAACGCGATCATTGTGTCTCGGAAGGAACGACGCACGCACCAAACTCAATGCCAACGTCCTCCGCTCGCTGGACCTCACACGGTGTCAACATGCCGTAGAGTCTCGACAAGTTCAAGCATGCTCGTTTCGAATATGGGCTCTGTCTAATGGTCTAGTAGCTGCGTCTCCCTCTGGCCGTCATGTCGTAAAGTGGACATATATTACATTCGTGATCGTCGGCTTTCCTCAATGCTCTCTTGCTCTATGCTTCCATGCGTCAAATGTAATAATCAATGTCTCCACGCAGAACTCCTAACGCTGATGTGAAGGCTCAATGCAATCCGTCCCTGCATCGTGGTCAAATCAATCGCTGTGCTGTGCTTTCAAAGTATATCGCTTCATCGGTCATCTTCGTCCGCCGTCCGACGTCACCACAGGCGGCAGCGCGTATCTCATCGGCGATCCATGCGGAGGACCATGCGGGTTGGCCAGAGGCGGTAGGGGTAATCTGTGTATGTTCGATGAGGCTGGAACAGACCGCGCAGAATCGGCGCGGCGTCGGTGTACCGGTCCACTTGGCGATGAGTCGCTGCTGTTCGCTCGTCGTATTCTCGTCTGCTCCGGTGAAGTTGCTTGAGACAAGGTATTCGGTATTTGCGGGAGGCTGTGGTTGTGCGTGTGGGAGTAGGAGATGTTCGTCAAGGGAGGATGGAGTGCAGGCGGGGAGTTGCTCGACCTGCTATCCTGCGCACCACCTCCCGACTGGCCAGATTGTTGACCGGCAAGGTGGAAAACGGGGACGTTCGCACGTTGTGCCATTTCGATCTCGCCGATTTGCCAGTGCATTGCTTCGGCCGCTCGCCATGGTAGTTGCATCTCCTTTGAGATCTTCTCCCACATGTCCTTCTTAAATCTGGCAGATGCATTAGTTTGGGAAGAGTATCAGCAGAACTTGACAACATACCTCTCGTAAAGACGTGCGAGCTTGTTCTTCTTCTCTTCGTCCCACTCTGAGCGTCGCTCCAGGTAGTTCTGGAATCGCAGACGACAGCTGATGGCACTACGTCCTGGAAGATGCTTCGAGATGTCCTCCCACTTCATCCCATTTCCACGGAGCTCAATAATCGCACGGTCTTCATCGCCTGTCCACTTGGACTGCTTCTTCTTTGCTGGCGTCTCCGATGGATGCGGGTGTGGCGGTGCAAGTCGCTTGTTGCTGTTGCCGGGATGATGCGAGAGTGCGATCGGAGGTCCGAGTCGAGCATCCGTTGGCGATGGTCCGTACGGTGAATATCCATTGACTGGCTGGTAGTGGGGTCCGCCATTCGGATACGGCTGGTGTGTGTATTGCATCGTCTGCATGGGAGGGAAAGGTCGTGGTCCGTGTTGAGAGAGTTCGGGAGGATGTGTCAAGAACGGCGGATGTGTGGTGGCCATCTTGATGCTCGAGGTCGGAGCGGAGACTAAGCCGTCGTCTTTGCCTCGACTGCTGGTTGTTGTTCGAGAGCTCGTGCTGGCATTGCCAGGAGACGATCCTGATCTTGGCCGCTCCAGCAGCGACGAGATATCCACGTTGGCGACCGTTGCTGGCTTTACGGCCAGCTCATGTAGAGGAAAAAGGTGAACGAGTGATCGCTAGATCACAACTGCAGACTGGTCGTGTCCAACAAGAGGTAGCTTCTCGAGTGTGAACCCGCAGCGAGATGTGCGGTCGGCTGGCAATGGCACTTCGGTTTTATCGTTGCTATCGATCCAGGCTTCTCGAGACTCGACAGATTCTGGTCTCGGGAGGAACTTTCAAGCGGATATTGGTAGACGTCGAGGGCCTCCTCGCGAGGCTTGGCTGCAGTCTGATCGGATCTCAATGCGTGATATATGTACTCCGTGATGTATCGTACGTCTGGTCAGGCCGTGTGAAGTGTGATCGGAGATTGGCTCCGTAATGTTTTGTCGAGAAGGTCGTCCACGCAATGCAGCTCGTTGGCAGTCTCCAGTTGCGAAGGGTTTGCGCGGATTTGGTCGGTCAGCGTCGATCGACAGTACCTGTTAAGTAGGACGGCTCGGATGTATCTAAAGTCTGCAAAGCACGAGGATAGCCCTGCATGGAGAAACTTCGTTGTCGCTGAAACGGGGTCTGTCCGTGGACGAGGGCCGTGTAATATGCAGTCGTTCCAAGGCCGTTTCAAACTCGTGTTCGGGCGGTGTTGACACTTGACGTGGCACCAAAGCTCGAAACGGGAAGTGTCTGGATCTGTGAGGAGGACAGATCGAAGGGTTTATGAAAGGACCGCAGCACAACTGCGGGAGATGTCAGGCCAGGTACAAGCAATAATAACTCGAGAGGCAAGCCCGCCCCGAGCCTCTACACAGCGGACCAATAACCAAATGTGCAAGGGATGAAACATCGTGGACCTATCGTGTTAAGAGTGAGCTGCCAAGTAAGGAAAGTCCGTCTTGCAGGACCCGATCCAAAGTGACCGTCGCGAATCCAGTCCCGTCCGGTGCAAGCCTCCCTCGACTTGGCGTCCTCGAGATGGGAAAGGATGCAGTCTGGCAAGCGGCATATACGGCAAGCCAGCCGGTCCACTCAAGAGTCGACGGATCGCTCAAGGGCCCCAAACGTGCGGCGCCAGCGTACGCCATACCGCAGATTAGGTTGGGTTGGGCGGCGTGTCATGGCCTCGTCAGTTGCCGACGGCCTGGGAAAAAAGGGCGTTAAGTTAAGTTTTGGCCGGTGAGCATGTTAGGCCAGGATGAGGGATGTTCATGTCGGCCAACCGTGGGCTGCACAAGCTTCCTCTGTGTTTTCGCGAGGGATGGCCTTGGCAGTCGATCCATGCACGCTCATGCACCTGTGATGGGTGGCACTGCACTTGCACACCTTTCTGTGACGTCGGCACGCTGCTAGGGACTGCTAGACTACCAGAGTGCCCGTCCGTCGACCGCCGAAACCCTCTCCCAACGAGTACTCGATTGTCGTGAATGTAGGTAGCCTCCCGTGAGAGCGGTGAAGCCCGGATGGAAACAACACACAATGGCATTCTGATACACGCCGCCGATCTCCAACCATGGATGTGAAGGAGTGGTCGCTTAAAGATCGGGTCCGGGTTAGGGCTACGTCGTCGGGGACAAAACGTTGCAGATCTTGCGAACGATGATCTGCATCACCCAACCCTCGGACGTCTTGTGGTGCAATTCCCTCATTAAACCTCCGTTGATCTGGGGTGGCTAATGCGCGAGATCAAAGCGTCTCGGACGTGTCCAGTTAAAGAATTGACCGGGCTACGCTGACCGTGGTTGGGCTGCGGAGGGTCTCAGATCCCATCATTTACGTGCTCGCTCGTGGCGTAGCATTCCAGCACGGGACGCTAGTAAGGAATGGAGAAGCGCAGACTCGAGGCGGTGAACTGCCGGCTGGGTTCGCTCGACAATGGATGTGGAGTGTGGAGTCATTTTGTGTGACGGTGATCTCGTGATCACGTCGGCGACAGGCAACCTTGACTCCTTGAGGGCAAAGGCCGATCAATCCGATCAATCTGCGCTACTTTTCTCGTCAGTCTCAAGATCCGATGGCGGTGACCACGATCCCGTGCCGTCCTGGACAATGCATCCTGGCGCAAGTCATTCGGATGCAGGTTACCGAGCGATTCTGCCAACGGTACTGAACAGCATCGATGTCGATGATTGGGAAGAGGCTGTAGCATTCTGTGGTCTTGATTGCTGTGGATCGCGGTGTGAAATTGTCCGGTGGGTAGCCTGTCGAATATACAGACGGGCCAAGCCTGGCATAAAACGAGGCGTAACACGTTCTACACCATGCTTCGCCTCGTCCATTTGTTTCAACGACCTGTTCGGCAAGCATCTGGCAGATTGTTTCGAGACGCCTGCCTGCTATTATTGGCCCTGCAGTTGAAGCATCCTCCGCCGCATCGTAGGGCGATCATTATTCCCTCGCATCCTTCGTAGCGACACCCGCCCGATATGCGCGGAGCGGATACCAGGCTTTGCGTCGAAGCTAATAAGCGTAACACGCCATCGCACTCTTTGGGCTCGAGCTAAAGGCCCGCCGAACATGTTCCTTCCTGGGGTGACCCTGACCTCCATCTCACATTAGTCTGCATGCGTGATGTGTCTGTGCTGGGCGGCAGTCTGCAGACTGCAGCTCTGAGTTCCCCGCCGGTCTAACCCGACTTCGCACGTCCTGCCGCCACGCCGTCGCCCTGGCGGTGAGCTCGACAAGTTGCAACGGGACCATGACGCGGCGCGAGGCGCCAATCTGGCAGGGTGGTATATGTGAGGCTGGTAATTCATGGTAGCGACAATGGGAAAGCGCCGGCGAGGTGCTGGGTTGACGGACAGCCATCTTTGGTCGTGGAATTGTCAGGCAAGTGTCGACAGCGGCATCCACTGATTCCCAGGTGTATCCCCGGGCAGAGTAGTCCCCACGCTAGCAGGCATAGGTTGTCAAACGAGGCGGCGAATCGAACAGCGACAGGACATGATTGATGGAAGGCTGCAAAGAAGGGAGCGGTACTATAATGTTCCCATGAACCACGCAGGAGCAACAGCATGGGCTCGGTTCATCATAGTTCATACACGATGACGATGTGCAATATGATATGCAGTAGTGACTTCGTTCCCAACCACGATGGTCGATAGGATGCAACTCACACTTCCGCACTATCCCGATCCAGCGCATGCAGTTGTGAGCACGTGAGTCAGCCATCGCGCTTACTGCAAGTGCCAACGGCTGCAAACACGTCCGATAGAGAACTATCCGACCACCATCTTGGACTGTTCGTCCCCCCACTCTGTATACCTTACGCTAGGTTCTTCATCACAGGAAAAGTAAAACCGTCGGACCTTCAAACCCCAGACTGCCGAACCACACTCTCGCGCGCATCACACGGATCGCTCAGCGAAATCTTTATACGGAAGTCACCATGTCAGACGTGCCCCTGCTCGTGAGGTCAGACACCTCAACGTCCGAGCGGCGGGTGTCGCCTTCATGGACCGTGGCCACACTGAAAGCCCGTCTGGAGCCCATTACCGGTATACCCGCTTCATGCCAAAAGCTCAGCTTGAAGATCGCCTCGCAAGCGCCGCAACCGATCGAGGCGGCTGACGAGGAAGCTGCGGTAATCGGAGCATGGCCGCTACAAGCGTATGCAGAGCTGCAGGTGAGTGATGGACTTTCTCGTTGTCTCGTGGCGCGCGACAACCATCCTGCCGCCCGTATGGGCCAGGAAACGCAACGCCGCAACTCCAACCTGGAATATGACGACGAACCAGGATCATGCACTTGATCTCTTGCGCGATCTCAAATCCACGATGAACTCGTTTCAGATGTCACCAAGCAGCATACTGACGGTTGTGATTCTAGGTTACCGACACCCGACCACCGGGTGCGCGGACCAATTATACCGACGTGTCGGCAGTCCAGAAGTATGAGATGCCTGCAGACGAGTACGAAAGCCGCACAGACAGCGTACTGGCCTGGAAGAAAGCGCAGAAACTTGGCCGATTCGATCCCAACGCTCCGGACATCATCGAGCAAAAGGTCAACGTCACGTACCGTGAAGTGGAAGAACGCGGCATCAAGCAAGGTGCGCGCTGTCGACTGCTGCCGGAGAACGACCATCGCCGAGGAACCGTGCAGTACATCGGTGATGTGTCAGAGATCCCTGGCGTGGGTGCGTGGATCGGTATTGCGCTGGACGAACCAACTGGCAAGAACGACGGCAGTGTGGACGGAAAGCGCTACTTCGAATGCGAGCCCAAGTTTGGCGTATTCGTTCGCGCAGAGCGCGTGGAGGTGGGAGACTTCCCAGTCGTGGACGAGTTCGCCGACGACGACGACGAATTCTGATTACCGCAAGAATGTGTCACCTGCAGTGTTCTTCAGCCATACCAGCTTGGACCGATCATTCGTGCCAGCGTTCGAGCTCTGAGCCAGCATCTTCCTGTACCGCGGTCCAGACCCTTTCGACGATGTGGCCAAAACTTATGATGTTGCCGTCTCACACGCGTTTGGGCGTGTCGATTACTCAGATCTCTTTTGCCGCACGGTCGTGCATGCGCTGGCGTCCTGCCGGCGCTACATCGAACGTGGCGCAGCCATTTGACAAGCTGGCCGGGCATACCATGGAAAGTCCAAAACGACAGCAGCACATAGCTATAGAAGCCTTGGGTGTATCGAATCTGGCCCGGCATCTCCGCATTTGGTTCTCTAGCCCAGGCAAGCATGTCGACGATAGTCATGCAGATCTCGATAGCCTCTGATATAATGGATCCATGGCATATTGCATGCGACATTTGTCATCTTCGCCGACTGCGTTGCTCATGTATTCGAAATTCCCAGCAAAGCTCACATTAATTCACACATCGGCTCCGAGTCCTCGAAACTTCCAAAACCCGTGTTTGGACTCACAGGGCGTCTCGAGACTGACAACCACCGTCAAATTTCTGAGACTCCACAAATAGCGTTCAAGGTCTAACCAACTTGGTCCTCCGACTGCACTGTGATGACCTGTCTACTTCCAACGAACCCTCGTTCGGTTGCAGGTTTCTGCAAGCCTTTTGACTCGCGGCAGGCAAACTTTCGAATCGTGACTGTTACCCGATGCGTCGGAAGACGCGAGTAATGGACGACATCGCCATGCGGAAAGGTTACGACGTGTCGGTGAACGTACCGGCATGCCCTCGCTCGAGCTGTCTATTTCGTCGTTCGCGGAGACAACATGCTGGTTCTATAGCCAACGTTGACGCCACTATACGTTCGATCACCCTGCTGCTGGCCCAAAGCGAGACTGCTGCTGTGTCAAAGGTTCGCAAACACAAGGTACTGGAGAGTCGTCAAATTTCTTCCTGATCTGGCTGTATTCAAGCACGTGCTTCTGCCACATATAGACTCCTTGGTCGACGCACGCGACATCCAGAGCGTGATCAGTCGGGGCGCTATTCTTCGGGTTTGATTCATGCAATTCCTCGCTTGACAACGACTCGGCATCCAACCGCTCAGATCCAGAAGCAGCACACTTGCGCGGCTACAGCGCAAAAGCAAACATCCAACAACCATGGTCATTCACCGCTCAATCGTCCTGTCATGCCGGCGCATCTGCTGCCGCCTGGTCGACCACGCATCCCTGCGCGAAGAAGACCTTTGCGGACCTCGTTCTGCTTTCGTTCGTGATGGCGTAATTGTTACCTATAAACAAACGGAAACTGTTAGCGCAACTCGTCTCACCCTGGTCGCAAGAAGAACACAATGCTGGGATCCATGCGAACGATGATCGAACAGGGTTGGATTGGGAACACGATGCAGGGAATCGTCCAAAATCTCCGTGCGCTGTAACGTCGCACCAAGTCCAGAGGGAAAATTTGGCGCCGCAGAAGGATTCGAGCAGGGACCAGGGCTGGTACCGATGTTCCGAGATTTTGGTTCGCTTTTGTTTCTGGTTTGTGCCTTGTCCATGTCGTCTGGCGAGCGACAGTTCGGTCGCACAGCAGTCCTCGCCACAATGGTGCGTGTCCTTGAGATGGAGTGTACCACGTCGTGCGGCGGCTCGTGCGCAAGGTCGGTGCGACGGAGTGCTGGTTGACAGCAAACGTCGCCCACCCTCACCGCCATGGCAAGACTTGAATGGGCGGTCCCTCGATGGCTGGCTGCATTTCGCAAACCACAACAATGCGACTTTGTTCTTGCGGTGAGTTCACCGCTTCCAACGAGTTCCATCGCCGGCTGTCTGAGCGACGATCCAAATGAAGGCGATCCAGGGTGGAAGGTCCGGAGTTCCAGGCAGGCAGGAATAGAACAAGCGAGAACGAAGGGGAGCATCAAACGTACCTCTGGGAACAACCCAAACACCGCCCTTGCTGAGGGCGAATTCGTTCACCTCCAACCCAGTAGCGCCCACCTCTACCAGCACCTTGCCCTCGTGCACGAAGAACACCATCTGCATGCGACGGCTGTTCTTTGCTCGTTTGAAGCCTTCGGGAGGCAGCTCTACTACACCCGCGCCGAAGAACGGCATGGTCATGATTTTGGCGTACTTGAAAGCCGATTGCGGAACATCGCGGGTGATGATCGATGATGCTGCAAATGCAATGTCTGTAGGGCGTGGTCAGCATCTCGGTTCATCCGAGCCAGAAAATTTGGGCAGTGCACTCACCTTCTTGCAGAGGCTCGTCGGGATCACCATCGCCTTGTCCATTCTTGAGCAGCGGGTTCCAGCTAGCAACATGCCCGGTGATGACGCCAATTTCTTCCTCCCACTCGTCTGCCATTATTGATTCTGTCTCGCTCTCTTCTTCAATCGAGTCAAGGCCTGATCGCTTGGATGCCTTGCCCTTCCGCTTGCGTTTTGTCTTCAATTTTGGCTTCTCAACAGGATCGGCTCGAATGATTCCCTCAATCTCGCCGCTCTTCCAAATGAGAGCTTCATTCTCCCAGAACTTCAAAGGCTGTATCAAGTTCCTGCCCGCTCGAGATGTCATTTGGCCAGCGTCCTGTGCTGGCGTAATGGCTCGCAAGTTCACATTGCTAATAGGTCCAGTGCTGCCACCACGCTGGCGGATCTTCGAGGGGGAATCATTGATCTTTACAGGGCTTCCTCGCTTCTGCATAGCTCTGTTGGCATCTCGTTCCTTCGGCGCCACCGCTTTCGCCTTCCCTTTTCCTTTAGGTCGCCCTTCTGCTTTGGTAGAAGGCTCTGGCTCTGCTAGTTGCGATTCCAACTGTGCTTCCACTTCGCTGTCAGGCTGTTCTCCGGGATAGTCATCGACATCGACCATGTACTCGTCCCCATGCGCCAACAAAGTCGGATCGATCGTCTCGGGTTCGCCGTCGCGATGAACAATGACATTCCCGCCATTTGACGTTCGCGATTTCTTGGACCGGCCACCCAGTTCTCCTCTTTGCGATGCACCGCTTTCGTCCATGTCGTCGTTGTCGTTCAAGCTTGCTCGGTCTCGTTTCTTACTCAAGTGAGTTGAAGGTCCGGCGATTGGCGACAGTTCAATCTGACTATTGTTGGACTGATCAGACTTCCGTGGCCTGCCACGCTTTTTTGTCGGCTCTCGCGCGTCTTGTGTCTGCTCAATACTGATCGCAGTCTGGTCTGCGTCCACTGGGTAGACATCATCCTCGTCCATCATCATGGGACCGGCGTCATCCTCAATCGAATGTTCCACGCTCTGATCTGCATATCCAGCATTGGCGCGCTCGACCTCGACATCTTCTTCCTCCTCCTCGTCTTCTTCGTGCTCGTATGGTCCAGGTCGCGCGGGCCCTGTTGATCTGCGCAAAGTTTTTCGAGGCTTAAAAGGGCTGCCGCTCTCCACAACACTAATGCTCTTGCGATTTCGATTCGTAGCTCCCGCAAAGTTCAGCCGTCTGTTCGCGGGCGGCGCGTCGCCGGAGGGGGGTCTTCCTTCGTCCTCGTCGGGAATGTGTCGCGAGCCTGGTCGCGCTGATGACATGCGCTTCGGAGAACCAATGTTGGTATGCCTGGGAGTCGTTTGTCGCGGAGGTGGTAAGTGGGGAGTTCTCCGCCGTGTAAGGGTTTTCGTGACATCGGGAGTGGAGCCTGTTGCGCTGACTGTCAGTGAACCGCCGAACGTTCTCAATATGCTCTTTTCAGATATCCCTCACCTTCTTGCAGGTCCATGCCCTCACTCGTCAATGTCCTGTCGCCATCATGCCGGGATGGCTCTCCTGGTGAGGAGAATATGCCGGACACCGGCTCCAATCCATGTTCATCGCGTATACCAGTATCTTGTAGTGTGATGCCCGTTTTTCTGCATTCAAAACGTCAGCGACCGTCCGTCTGATAGCTGTGCGCATGTCCGATTTGCCTACCTTCCGACCTTTCCAACATCAAAGTACTGATTGTCTGCTCTTCTGCGCCGACCTGGTGTCGCGTTCTTCGCGGGTGGCGCCATGCCACGCGGCGGCTTGTTTTCTTTTCCCAGCGCCACGTTTGAGTATCGAAGTAGGATATGCGCCGGTCGGTCGGAGCGAGAGTGAGATGTTGGAATAACGCGCGTGTATTTCGTGTATCACGCTTGATGGTTCCGTCTGTTTACTTCCTGGCGATCCATGAGCGTTAGCGCCGCGCTAAGAACTCAACCCCCGCGACCAACTTCGGGACAAAAAGTGACTTCATGTGGGCTTGACATCTCCCACCTATGCTTCTGTTTCTGGATCACAATCCGGATCACAAGAAGCCCCAGCAGCAGCAGCATCACCCGCTTCCGAAATGGACTCCGCGCTCCGAGATGTCCTCCTTCGCGGTCAGCACGTGCTTCAGCTGGGCCTGAGCGTGTACGGCGGTCTCGTGTCGCTGATTGCCATCACACGATTACAAAAGTACGAGAGCACGTCGCAGAAACTTGCCGAATGGTCAAATGAGGCCGCGAAGCAATTGCACAAGACTCGAACAACTCAGACATCTGGTGCTGTTGCGGTAAGTGGCATTCTCTGGGCCCCGCGGGATCTTCTTTCTGACATGTGCTATCAGATCCTGGCTTCACTAATCGCTTCCGGCATCCTTGCATTCATCCCGAAGGCTGTACCGTCATGGATACGGATAGCATTGTCTCCGCTTCTTCTCCTGATAGTTTTGTTTGCGAGAGGTCACATCAAGAACTACTGGGCACCCTCCGACGGCAAGACTGTTGGTGTGAGGCTTCCAGTGCCCAACATGAGAGACTACAACGAAGCGCAGAAGCGGACCGAGGATTTACTCAAGATCCTCGAATACTTGGAGTATAGCTGGGTGATTACGAGCTTCATCAACGGCATGCTCGGGTATTGAGAGAGGTTCGCAGTGATGTGCGAGTCGAGTGGATTGGGCCCATGTTCAACATTGGGAAACGACACTGGTCTCTATATCAGGCCGCCACCTGCAGTATCGAAGTTTGATCATATCACATCTCCGCCATCCAGCACTCACACAAGCTTGCAGCGCGACTGTCCTGCTCTGGACGCAACGATATGCTGCACTATACCTCCTCCTTCGCCTCCTGGCCTTGCTCAGGAGGCTCTTCGATGTGTTGCATCAACAGCACAGCCTCAGCGCAAAGCTTCCGCGTGGCCTCCGCCAATTGATCTCGCTCACTCATGATGCCAAATCGATCCCGCCAGTAGCTCCACCTGGCCCGAGTGTATGTCTGCTCATGCTGAGGACTTGCCTGCTGGGGCGCAAGTACCTGGTTGGCATCATACCTCTTCTCAAAATCAAAATCTTCTCTCACAATTTTCTGCCAGATCGCCTGTCCCGCGACACGGATCCACACAACCGCTGTAGGAATGTATGCATCCAGCTTCTCTGCGCTGGTACCTCGGTGGTCTTCTCGCGGATCGGCCGCCAGACCACCGTCCAAAGCCCAGACGCCATAACGCCAAAAGTTCGCCACCTCGTGTAAGGACAGTCGCGCGATGAAGGCATTGATGTTATTCGCGCCGTTGAGCTCCGGTGACGAGAAGCCAGCTCCATACCCGGGAGCGTCGTTCCACGTCTCGCGCGTTGAAGGCCCAAGCATGGATAGAGTGCTCCAAAGCGTGCCGGACGAGTACTGCCAGTCTCTCTTCAAAGGTATGGTCATGTTCTGTGGAGGTGGCGGGTCCGGACGTTGCTTGATCTGTCTAGCGAACTCCACAAGCTTCGTTTGCTTCCCTTCGTCGGTCCATGGTGTCTTCCTGGCGGTGTGACAGACCGCAAACCACAGACACCAGAGCTTGCCTTCCACGGATGGGGTCCCGATTTCATCCGAGATAGGAAAGTCTTGCTCCAATCCCCAGAGCTCCTCAGCCTTTCCAGCGTCGTACATGTGTCGCTGGCTTCTCGCGACCATCTCAGCTGTGTAGAATGAACGACCATCGTTGGCAGTCGTGTACAGGTGGTCGATCGGCTCCGCCAGCCTGTTAATGGCAGCCTCCAGAGACAGGGAGCCGGCCATGTACTTGCTCAAGACGGCATTCTCCTCATTGCAAGGATCGTACCACCCACGTATCTCCGCAATGGCATCGAGTTGGTCTGCCTCACTCGGGTTGCTCTCGATGGCTTTCCGGACGCGGTTCTCCTGGTCGACCCGCGCCCGATCCCAATCAGGCACTTCACCAGTGTAGCGCAGCATTGTGGCAAGATTTTGGCAAGACGCGAATTAGACAGTATAAGGATCAAGCAGTAATAAAAGAAGACTGTGAAGCGTGCGAAGAGCAGCATCGCATTTTATCTTGCAGCACTCCTTACAATTGCTCCTCTGGCGGTGACCAAATTGGGTCACCTACTTGTGGCGAATCCTGAGGAACGAGGTCGAGTTGGTCATGTGATGCTCGTTGTTGAGGAGAGCATATGGCGAGCTGCCTATGTTCAATACTGTTTGCAGCATCTCATTCGTTTGTCACTGCTGTTGTGAGCGTTCATGGGGAGGCGGCAACGATCGTAATCATGAAATGGAGCAGTTGATGCACTCGATCCAAATGGCAGAAACGGATTCAGTCTCGCTTTCGATCGTCACACCACCTTTCTCCTCTCATCATCATTAACGATCGAGCACTTCCTACAACAACACTTGATCAATTGCCTTTCAAGGTCGATCTTGGCCACCTACCTCGAAAACAACCGACCGAAAGAGATGCGAGACCGTACGGATCTCTCCCCACCTCGCCCCCGCCGGAGGGGATCTGCGCCAAGAATGAGCCCTTTGGGAGCTTGCGGAGCCGCGTCTTCTCCGCCAAAACCGGTATTCGTTCAAGCCTCGACTGATATGCTTGGCGTGCGTATCTTTGCCCGCCCTGAAGAACGTCCTACTAGAGGGGAACTGGTTCACGACGCCAGAATGAACCCTTCGTTGGCTGAGTTGGCTCCAGGGAAGACCTCCATCGTGTCCGGCAGCGAGACAGCGTTCGCATGTACGCTCAGGCTCCGATACGAGAGAGAGCAACATCGACCGAGAATGCCGAGGGCTGTACCTGTCTGTCCGCCACCATCATGCACGACGTTCCGTAGATCATAAGAAACGGTAGCTCCGACCAGGGCCAAAGCTGACGCCCGCGGAAAGAATGCCAGATCCAACAGCGACACACAGGTCCTCATGCAGGACGATCGCGCACCAGCTGAAGGAGGAGAGTTTGTGGCCCTTGCGGCTCTTTTCCAGATTGACTTTGAGGCCAAGTTCGCGGAATCTTGTTTTCTCCTGTCAGCGTCGGAACAAGCATAGAGGCCTGGTCATCATCGACCAATGACAACCCACGGTTCTGTGTCCGAGCCGTACGATCGGCCTTGACAGTCGCCTCACTGGACTTTTGTTGTGGACGTTCAAGGCAAGGTAAGCTGGTTTAGAACAGGTATTCTACATGTCAAGAAGCTTTTCTTGCTTGCCATTGTCCCACCTCGCGGCATTTCTTCTCTTTTTCCCTTGCAACCACAAGAGGATTATGGAGGAAACGAAAAGGACAACGCCTGCACTGAAGACCATCCTCAACAGCTTGAATCCTGTCGAACTGGTAGAAGCACGAGACCACATCCAGTCCCTTCTGACTTCATCCCAACTGCAAGTCGCCAACCAGCAACTCTCGCCGCTGCTGCAACTTCCTCCGGATATTCTACACTTCGTCATCGAGTTCGCCTTGACTTACGATACCGACATCGACCTGGAAGATGACGACCTCGCCACTCCAGGAATTCTCCAGACTTGCCACAAGCTCCGCAGCGAGGCCATGAAACCTTATTTCCACAACAACACATTCTCCATGAAACGCAGTTTCCAGGAGAACCGACTGGAACACTGGGCGAAAGAAGTTCTACGTGAGCATCGAAAACATGTGAAACGAGTACGGCTGGGTCCTCCACTGCATTGCAGTAATGATGAAGCGATGAAAGAAGCAAAGGATCTGGACGAACGATGTGGGTGGAGGCCAGGCACGGTATGGGTCTTGTCGGAGGACGACTTCGAGAACGACTACGAGTGGTGGGTCAATGGACTGGGCGAGACGGAGAAGATTCAGGCAGTTTCGGCGGAGTCTTCGTATTCGTCCTTGAGTGCATCGTCGGTCAAGGATCGGCTGGCCGCTGAGTCGGCGATTTGGAGCTGGTGTTCGAGAGTCAGTTCGGAGGAGGTTGCGAGTCAACGGAAAGAGGAGGACACGGAGCTTGTGGTGGTGCAGTCTCCGCAGAGTTATTGTTGATGATGAGCGGAGCGAGAAACATTTGCTTCGGCATGGCCAAAAGGCGTGAGGCCTTATCAAGCCACGTAGTATCCGCATTGATTCAGCAATATACAAGGCATCGCACCGTCGTATTCTGAACAATCTGCAAGTCAGCCAAAGGTCAGGGAATAACCAAAGACAATTACTTTGCACACCGGGCATCGGTGATGGCGAAGAACGAGTACAGCGATGTTTTTTGAGGCCGCTAGCGTCTCGACGCGGGCGCTAGCGGGCCGCTTACCTTTAGCTTTCTTAAGATCCATGCTAAGGGAGTACTAGCTAGCCGTATCTAGTCGAAAGCGAGGGTAGAGGATAGGAGTAGAGGATAGGATTAGGATGTCTAGAATAATAATTCCCGGCTTAGCGGCACCCTGTCGCTACGACAACCAATCAAGCTAGCTGAAGCGGACCGCTAGCGCCCGCGTCGAGACGCTAGCGGCCTCAAAAAACATCGCTGTACAGCACCTAAAGCGGCGAGCGCTTAAGCAGAACTATGAAATGCGCCGCAGGCTCTAAGCGAAACGCTGGAATTTGATTCAATTTGATGCGCCGGCATTTGATATTGATTGAGCTGGGGGCTCGGTCGGGCTGGCTGGGGCTCGGGCAAGTAGCCAGGCACCTAAATGGGATTGGTTGATTGGAAATTACATAAGCTGATTGCCCCCACCCCCGGCTGACCGACGACAGTGCAGCATCTTTCTTCTTCATCGACTTCACATCATTTTATAAAATGCGCGTTAAGTTCCCGCCGGCGACCTATTCGGAGCTGGCCGACGATGACCACAACATGCTCGTCCAAGCCGAGTGGCCACGCCAACAACGCGAATTCATGGAGTACCTCCAGAGTGAAACGCGTGCCCTTCAGGAGATCGTCCAGCACCATCTGTCGCTTCCGACATCACACGAGGCGTGCGTTGTCGCGCCCGTGGAGGACTGGGCCAGCGGCTCTTTCAACGTGTTGATACCTGTCACCATCAACGACAGCCACCGGGTCGCAGTACGATGCCCCTGGCCGCATCGCATGCATTCGCTTACCTCTCCCAACATGGCTGGCGAGAAGATCCGTGGCGAAGCTGCCACATACGCATGGATAGCCTCGAACTGCCCGACTGTACCTATTCCCAGATTGCTCGGCTTCGGTCTTCCGGGAGGTCGCTCGTTCACGCCTATCTCACGCTGCTCCTGGATCCGCCGTGTATTCGAATCACTTCGACAACGAATCTGGAAGGCCTTGTTCAGCATCGACTGCTGGCGACCATATGCGCCGTCAGCAAACTCGAATCATCTACGTACGGGATACCTCATCACAGACTTCATAGAGCCTCATCAGGGCAAGACGCTGATGGAGCAGTGGCCTTGCCACAACCCTGCCCACCGCCTGACCCTATTTCGCTCTCTTTCCAACATCATACTTGACCTTGTCCAGATTCCCATGCCTCGCATCGGATCCTTCACGGTGTCCAACGAGGGCCAGGTGACGCTCAGCGGCCGTCCACTGACGGCACCACTGGCCTTGCTGGAAGCTGAAGGTGTCCCTAGTGACATTCTTCCGAGCACCACGTACGCATCTGTGGACACATATCTTGAGGACCTGCTTCATTGCCATGACACGAGGATGCTGCATCAACCGAATGCTGTCGAAGGACGCTTCGACGCCGAGGGCCAGCTTGCAACGATTGTCCTTTGGAAGGCGATACGGTCTCACTTCACCGATCCCAATATGCGATACGGCCCTTTCGCCCTGCAGCTGACAGATCTCAACGAATCCAACATTTTCGTGGACGACCGATTCAACATCACTGCCATCGTCGACCTCGAGTGGACTTGCTCTTTGCCACTCGAAATGTTGCAACTCCCATTCTGGATCAGTGGGCACGTGCAGGATGATTTCGTGGGAGCCACGGAGAAGGTCATTGCCAATGAGAAGGCCTACGATCCAGCATGTCGAGCGCTGCTCGAAATATTCACTGAGCAACAGAACTCTCGCTGTTCTCCCGGAAATCATGTTCCCGACGCTGCGAGCGTTATCAGAGCGGCTTTTGAGAAGAAGTCGCATTTTTACTTTGCTGGTCTTAAGCATCCTCGTGTTGCGTACAGCTTTCTGGTTGCCCACTTGCAGCCTCTCTTTGCACCTTCACATCTGTTCCCGGGGCACGTGAATATTTTCGACTCAACGTTCGCTCCCTACTACAGGAAAGATGTGTCGGAATTGATTGACCAGAAAGTCGAGGAGAAGGCGCAGTACGACAAAACGCTGCGCATGCTGTACGACAAGTAAGGCAAAGATTGTTCGCCGCGGTGCTTTCGCCGTGTCTAGTCTTCAGAGTAGTTAGCGATTGATAGCAAGTGGGCCCTCGTCACGAGACTTGAGAACGCCGCGCCACGAACCAGGCGACCAAGACGTCAAGGCAATGGGAGCGCAAGTAGATGGAGATGCATAGACTTTTCGCAAGAGCAAAAACAGAGATCAGCAATCGACCGTTCGAGGAAGAGATTCGTTAAAGAGCCAACCACGATACAGGTACAAAGTACAGGTACGAAGTGTCGTAGCCTCCACCGGGCTCACAATAAACCCATCGCGATTCGTTCTCACACGACTCTGTCTGATCACGTCTTTCAGGCCTCGGTGCTGCCCTTCCCTTCCTTCTCTGCGGCCTCTTTCTCCACTTTGTTCTCTGCGGCCTCTTTATCCACTTTGTTCTGCGATCTCTTCGCTCGTGCGGCGTCGCTTGTCGAAACCAGCTGTCGGCGGGTGTCATCGTCTCCAAAGCCGACTTTGACGGCCTCCGAGGTGGACGCGCTGGTGCCAGAGTAGTCAGATGACTTCTGAGAGCCCTTTTCGTCTGGCATCGTGTTGGCGTCTGGGTTCCGTCTATGGTTAGGTGAGACATGCTTGAATACTGCAGGATCGGGACTCACCTGGATTTCGAGATTATTCGTCAGTTGGAAATGGTGCGTCTTCGATCTTGGGAATTTGGTAAATGTGATGTCGACTTGTGGAGGTCCGTTCTCGGCATGTATATTTGGGCGGCTTGAGGAGGATATCGGGACGGTACAGTCAGTAGGTAGGGACAGGTTTGTCAACGTCTCCAAACGTGCCGAAGTTCAATGGGACTTGGGAAAGCATCAACATGGCAGCAATGCCCACAACATGATGCTCACCCAGAATTGCAAGCAGGCACGGGTTGCCGACTTGCTGCCTACGGACTACAAACCGTCTCCTGCATACAGGGTTAGGCCCCATCGACGCCATTCCTGCAGAGATTTCGGCATGGGCCCTCACGGGCAGGCACTGCTCCTTGCTCTGCGGGCAATAGCAGGCCCTGGAGTTAGCACGTGCTCGCATTTGAACCTACCCTGGTTCGGTGGAGTGCCACAACAATGCAGCCGTTCATGCCGGGCCTCGCGCAGCAACGCAGATTCCGTCGAAGGCGAAGGGAGCCTTTAACGAGCAAATAGTCCATGTGAGGCTGTACTATGTTTGAAGGGCACCATCTTCTTTGCTGCCTTGACCGAAGCTGCGAGTCCGAAGCAGAAATCGGATCGCTCTTTTCACTGCAACTTCGCTGTGGCCGGCATGGAATGAAAATGACGGCCTGACGAATCTTTCGTGTGATGTTGCTCGTTGCAGACCGTCCGAAGCTTACATGGAATTGCTCTTCTCCTGGATGTGATCAAATATCACACAATGACCATGCTTTACCAGCTACAGCTTCGCCTGCAACACACTTCCACCATCCAGCACCAGTGTACCGCCATTGATATGGCTGCCAGCACGACTGCACAAATATACAACGCCAGCAGCGATATCCTCCGGGGTTCCCAATCTCTTGTTCGGGCTGGCCGCAGCCAACTTTTCCACACCACCGCTCATTTCCATCAAGCCGTTTGCCATCTTCGTAGGGAAAAAGCCTGGGGCAATGTTGTTGACCAAGATACCCTGTGGACCGAGTTCAAGGGCGAGATTGCGGCCGAGATGGAGTGCCGCGGCCTTTGATGCACTGTAGCCAAAGGTGGCCTGCTTTCCGAGCGTACCGACACCGATACCTGCGATCGAAGCGGTGATGATGATTCGAGAGGGTGAGTCGGGCTTGCTAGCTTTGCGGAGGAGAGGAGCGAACCTGTGGAACGATTTGTCAGTTCAAACGTACACGACTCCTTCGACGGACTGGGACATACTTCTGCGAGCAGACGAACACACTCTTCACGTTCAGATCCATGACTTTCTGGAAGCCATCTTCCGGGTGCTCGTCGAATGCTGCTCCCCACGTCGCTCCTGCGTTGGCGAACAGAATGTCGACCTTGTCCGTATGCTTCTCGACCTCTTTCACCAGTCTCTCGACCTCACCAGGCTTCGCAATGTCGGCGGGAACAGAGATGGCCTTGCAGTTGCCAGGAAGAGCATTGAGTGCGGCGACCGCTTCTTCGCATGCTTTCTGTTTCCTGCTCGTGATGAACACCATGGAGCATCCAGCTTGAGCGAGACTGGCGCCGTATGTCAGTCGTGCTCTACAGACAACACCGCCGGACAGCAAGAACATACCCAGACGCTGCGTGTAGTCCTAGACCTCTTGAACCTCCAGTGACCACAGCTACCTTGCCCTCCAGAGAGAACAGACCCTTGAAGTCATTGAGCTTGACGTCTGCTTCGGCGGACATGATTGGATTGTTTTGGTGTGAGATGGGAATGGGTATGAAGTGTCCGTTGGATTTTTCCCAATGCAGCGATAGAGGACAGTAACAATAGAGAGGAAGAAATAGACCCGGACTTACCGCTCGAACCGATAGAAAGTGCTCTAGATGTTCATCATTGAACCGGAGTAGATACCTCGGCCTATGCTGTCGTGGTGCGCGTGTACTTCTCATACCGCGCAGGACTCAACGTGCAGGCGCGATACACCACTTCACGCGCGGCGTCCATCTCCTGCAGGTACATCCAACATGCTTTTCATTTGAGAGGCGGACAATCTTGTAAGATGTCTGTTACGTACGGTCGACTGGACGCTGCCGCCTGATGTAGTTCATGGCATATTCGGCCAGTGGCGAACACTCCGCGGTGTGTATCGGGTCACACGCTCAAGTCAGATTGACTCATACCCAAGGAACAAAGCATTGCGCCCAGATCATTCTGCGATATCGTCGTGAGACACCTCACTTGGGACTCCATGACTCCACCGAGTGATTGTGCCATTGCATATGGTCGGTGTTGCGACATCGGCTATGAGTCTTTGACGTAGTCATCATGCGATAAGTATATAGAGAGAGGAAGCTGTCTCGCCTCTCTGGTTGCCCTCATATCTCCTTCAAATGCTCCCTTGCATCGGCACTACACCGACTTGAACACATATCTACCAGCACTACGATGGGACAGAACAGAAAGCGAACCAGACATCGCACCAGTCGTGCCAGAATGCAGCTTCAACACGATCTTTCAACGACCACCTCCAACGACGCCACTCTTTCATTACTCTCGACGAGGACTGTACGCCACGACACGGCAACAAGCTCTCTGCCGGTCTTATTGAGCAACTCAAACGATATCAAACATTCTTGGAGACCGACTCTCGTTGCACCACCAAAACCAAAGCTATGTCGACAAGAAAGCGACAATAGTCGGGATCGAAGGATCTTTGGCGGCGAAGACGACGAGACGGCGTCGGCCAAGGATCTGAGAGTGCAAATGCTCGATGTCGTCCTCGGCCTGTTCAACGGGGTTGATTATGACGATTCGATGTGCTAGTCGAGCTTCTTATTCTTCGGGCCAGCTGGCGCCGCTCACGAGTTTCCTTGTCATGATAGGCAGATGGCCAGCATGGAGCTGATGGAGGCAGCATGACCTGTGGAGCATGCATCAGCGAAGGCGTTCAAGACACCAATGTTTCCAATGTCAATATATACGCTCTGTGCAATGCATCGCTCAACCCAGCATATTCAACTCTCATAACGCCATCACAACTCTTTCTTCCCGGCATTCGCCGCCTGCGCCGCGCCCTCGATTTGCACCTTTTGCTGACTCTTCTTCGGCCTCTTGCTCTCCGCTGGCTGACACAATGTCGGTACAGGTCTCTGCAGCATCAACTGCCGATTCCTCTTGACATATCCCACCTCGAAGTAGTCCTTGCCCGTCTCTCCACGAAACATCTTCGCCCAGTGCCGTATCGTCTCGTCCACGCCTTCTTTGCCCTTTTCTGTCATCTCCCGCCTGTATGCCTTTTGCTCTTCTTCCATATCTTCATCTGCCATGTCTTCGTATCGCGGGACGTCTACGGGGATGAAGGTCCATTCGGCGCCACGATAGTCCGGAATGTTGTCGTCTGCAAAGCAGCCCGTGATGAATCCTCTCGTAGCATCTCTTCCTGCAAAGAAGGAGTAAGGTCCACCCGGGCCGTAGACAAGACGCCCGGCCGTAACATCGTAGATGGTGCTGTTCAGTGCGAGGTAGACAGGTAGTGAAGGATCTCGACCATCGTATTTGAGCAGTTGTGCATCAGTCAGGACGACGGGAGATCTCTGTGGGAATGTACTTAGCTTGACGTCCGCGTCGCGTCGTCTACGATGGTGAGTGTGAGATGAAGCGCACCAATTTGGCTGCGAGTGCTTTCGGACGAAGCCACCATGGGTGGTAGTTCCACGAGTAGCTGTCTCCAGTCACGAAGTAGGACAGCAGTGAGTTCAGCAGGAGCAGACCGAAGAACAGTCGGAAGCAGTCTAGAATGGTGATGACCGGCTCTGCGTTGCTAGACCGCGCTGATCTTTCGTTAGAGGACTCGTCCCGCTTCTCAGTCGTATCGACTTCTGCCATGGCGGACCCTGCGAGAAACTGATGCCCTGACGAGCAAGACTCGGATCAGTGAGAGGGAGAAATGGACAGTGTTGTGTAAAGGATAAAAGTTGTGGCTTCGAAGAAGTGTAATGAGCAGGAAGCAAGTGTGGCTGACTAACCTGCGCCTGATATATGGACGGCATGAATGGAATATTGAAAGCTCCTCAGGACTGACGTCCGTTGCCGTGCCTAGTCCCAGAGTGTGTGATGCAAATATGTATAGTATGAATAATAAGGACTTCGATTCGCTAAAGCATTTTCAAGAAACACGAGTCATCCTTCTTTCGCGGCCAATTCCTCCCTGCAATTCCTCCTCTTCTTCTTAGTCTCCTCAATTCGGTCATCCATCCATCCAGAAGTGTAATGAATCTTCGCGTCCTTAGCATCCATCGTGCCCAGCCTGATCACATCATCCCACCCACAGCCTTCTTCTGGCGAGTACGTCCACTGAAGGCACTCTTCACGATGCACACAAAAGTTGACGCACGCCTCTTTCGACCGCGCGAGCTCCATCTTCTCCGGGCTCAACTCATTGTCCTCGATCTTGAACTTCTCCTTCTGGGACAAGCTGTTCCAATCCGATCTGTTGCCCTTTGCGTATGGCTCGATAAAAGGGTAAAACAGGTCGGTGTACGTGTAAGGCACCCGCGTGCCATGCTCTGCGACCCATGCTTCCTCGAACCGAAAGAGTGTATCGACCCGCCTGGGCGTGGCGTGGTGGAATGTGATCGACGGCGTACATTCGCTCGCAGGATGATAGTCCATCGAGTTCATGGTGCCGCCTTGAAACTCCCGTCCGGCGCCCTGGACCAGGATGTCCACTTCCCGAAGAGCAGCGGCCACAATGACATCGCCGCAACAGTTGTCCGCTGTCTTTTTCTCCCAGCGCCGGTCGTACACCCCCACTCCACCCGGCTCGTCCTGGCGACGTTTCTCCAACTTTTCCAGAGCGGGACGCGACATGACCACTCCCGTTCCACCGTGTGCGAAGGAGATATCGCCGTAGCTATTGACGCCGCCCAGGTAGAGTTCCTGTGTCGGGTCGTGCTTTTCGATCCAAAGCATGAAGTTCTGCCATGAAAAGGTCGTGTCTGCTTCGATCATCACGAACCACTTGATATTGGCCGGAGCCACTTCCCATGCGCGGTGATACATTGGGAGGAACTTCCATTTGTCCAGGTTCCTAGAATTGACAACGTCAGACACCCTTAGAGGACTTTCTATGTCCGTCCTTTTTGCGACTCACCATGCATCGGTACCTGTGTATGCGCCAATGTCCTGACCGGCATCTTGCAAAGCCTCCATATGCTCATTGAATCGGAAAACCTCCTGCTCCTGTTGCGTTTCTTTCGTGACCGAGGTAAGAACATTGTGAACATGGAAGTTGCCAACGTCTTGCTCGATGTTCGAGACGAGGATATAGTTGGGCATACATTTGAGAGCCGTCGCGAGATGCATGGGCAGCTTCTTGTACAGCTCGGTCGCTCCAGTCTTGAAGATGATGAAGATGTCCTCCTGTCCAGGCCGGTCCGGACATGATGAGTCGATGCTTGGTGTTTTCGTTGTTTCGTCGATGACAAGTTCGTGGGGTGTGTCCTCCTCGTTGGACGGGGTGTCCAAAATTGGTTCCTCGAGGGCCGGAAGCTCTGTAACAGGCACCACCGTCGATATCGATTCTGTATCCTGGGGGTTTGTGCGGAGGGAGTCAAGCCTCCCATGTGCTTTGCTCACGCTACCATGAAACATCCATATTGTCACGATAAGAGCAGCAGCCACGAAATACCAGCGAGTGAACCACGCACTCCGCTGGGGAGTGAATGCAGCGGCATGCATTGCGTGAACGGAAGTCGGATCAAGTGAAGAGCCCACAACGCGAGGCAAGAGGCCTCAGCAGTCAGCACGGGGAGGCGACCCAGCTGGGTATATAGATAGCCAACATCAGGCCTTCGCTTCAGCCAGCACAGGTAGCGCACACGCAGCTCAGCCATTAGCCAAACTCACAAGAGCTTTGAACAGCCGCAAGAGTCGGCGGCACGGCACAAGTCATTGCATGCATCGCAGCGTGCCGATAGACTTCCGGCGTGGTTGAGACCGCCGCCCAGAGTCCAGACGATTACGAAGCCCTGCAGACTTGGATCTAATCGCCAATCCATCGACGGATCCCAGATCGCGTAGTGTTGTGCGAGTGCCAGTATCAACTTCTCATTGGACTGCTGTATAGCGGCGGGAAGCCAGTAGATGACCGCAGGGACTCATTTGCTGGTGCAGATTGTCCAGTTCTCGCTTGTGCACCTCCGAAAAGGAGGGCACAAATTCTCAGAGCTCCACTCGGCAGAGGGTAGACTTTGCACCGGCACACGAATGTCCAGCATGTTGGACGCGTTGCTGGGGTGTCATCGGTATGCCCACGCGCAGGACATGCACGACCATGGGAGGTCCGAGTGATACCTGAATCGAAAAGTCAGCATCTGGCAAGCGACGACTGGCACGGTGATTCGCTTCAGTGTCGGCAGGGCAAATGGAGTCCAATACGAAGCACTCGCGTGAGCTCGCGAATGCGGGAAGCAATATGTTCAGGGATGATAAGACCCACCACGGGAGTTCAAGGTCGCCACTGACCTATCGACTAAACAACCACAAGTCAGTGTCTGCATTGTACGGATAATTGTTGTTTCAGCAATGAATGTAGCGGGAGGACCTGCATGAATGCGGTAATTTCAGGCAAAATAAACTTCGCTGCTTTTTCGGAAGTAGGAGAGCACTGAACAGGGATCGACTCTGGTGCGTGAAAACGATTATCACGCACACGAAAAACGGCCTTTTTTGGTGTGTTCTGTGCGTGACGTTCGTAACGATCCTGTGCTTTACGGTGTCGAAGGGCTATAGGTAAATGCGCCGCAGGCGCGAATTTTTTTCGATGTACGTATCCGTCGTCGTCCGTTCTTTATATCGGTACTAGTTTTATAGTTGTGCGATGTTTATAGAGTAAAGAATACTCGATGTTGTTTAAGAAACTATTTTGTTTATATCCGAATTCGAAGCCGAAAATCCGCAAAGTCGAGAAATCTAAGTAGTATGCCCTATCTACTCGATTGCAACGATTTTAGGATTAAATTAGTCCTTATATATAGAGCTTTTATATACGCATTACTTGTCTATACAAAAATGCTACAGTTGCGATGTTATTGCTATCGTCCCACCGCTTTTGCATTACCTAAACCCTAACCCTAAGCATAGTCTTGGCGAACCGGCTTTTTGATTACGACCAAAAGCACCAAATCGTCCGTCACGTACGTCGTCACGAACGTCACAAGGTCGATCCCTGGCACTGAAGTAATCAGTTTGGTCCGGTCGGAGTCTGTTGATGGAAGTCTCCGTGGCTGACTCCCGGTGGGACCTCGGGAGCCGATGCCGCTGGACGATGAGTAAGCTGAGCATATTGCCCCTTGAGGTTCTGTGCTCTACTGAAAATACCTATACTTTGACGATACGAACATCTACGGAATACCATTCTTTCGAGCATGCACTATTTGGTTATCTAGTGCTCATACTCTAGCGAGAAACCTCCTGCTTGCGGCATCAATTCTATGCGAAGTACACGCCGACTCTACAACTTTGAAGAATTCGCCTGCAGCACGCCTCTTGCCAGACCGAGCTGCTTACTTGCTTCTTCAACCATCTCGCTCACGATATCTGCCGCAGTCTGTCCAGGCTTATTGACCGATCCCGCAACGATACCCGCTGGTCTCATCGCCGCTCCATCCTCGATCTCGTCCGTCAACTTTCCACACTCGTGTAGCTTGTCGAGCTCGTGCACGAGCGGCACGATGCCTCTTGATGTCAGGTCCTTGATCTCTGCTTGACGGTTGACCTCCCAATCCGTCAGATAAGGATTCCTCAACGCACGGAGGGGTCGTCCAGACCAGACTGTCAGTTTGACCCAGTCGTCGTATCCCGCAGCAATGACTTGTTTCTTGAAGACCTCTGGAGCCTTGGACTCGACACTGGGAATGAACCTTGTGCCGACCCAGACGCCACTGGCTCCGAGCATGATGGATGCAGCCACACTCCTTCCATCGTTGATGCCACCTGCCGCGACCAGCGTGACGGGTTTCTTGGTCAAGGGAGAAGTGTACTGCGAGCAGATGTCCGCGCATGCTGGCAGCAGAACCATGCTTGGGATATCTCCGGTGTGGCCGCCCGCCTCGCCTCCTTGTGCGCAGATGAGATCTACGCCAGCAGCACAGGCCTTGTGGACGTGCTTGGGGTGACCGACCATGTTCATGACCAGAACATTGGCCTTGTGAAGTTTCTCGATCACCCAGGGTTCCGGAACACCGACTGCAGAGACGAAGAGAGTGGCGCCAAACTCAATCACGATGTCGATGAGTTCTCCAAGGGTGCCGTGCGTGTAGTCGTAGTTGGTCTTTCGAGCACTACCGCCGACTTGTGGTAGCAAGAGATCCACGCCGAAGGGTGCATTCTCGCAGTTCCTGGCTTTCAATTCATCCTTGAGCTCAGTGAGCATTTCTCTTAGCATCTTCGGTGTGTAACGAGCGCCTCCGACTGTGCCGAAACCTCCGGCAGCGGTGACAGCTGCAGCCAGCTTAGGTCCAGCTACCTGGTCCATTCCAGCGAGCATGATAGGGTGCTCGCATCCCAGGATCTTCGTCAAGGTGGTCGTGAGAGGCGCCATAATGATGTTGCTGAAGTGTGGACGTTGGAGGATTTAGAGATCACAGTGATCGGTAGAATAGTCAAGAAGTAAGGTACCTCTTAACGAACATAAGCCGAACAAGGATCGTCCTTCGATATGCCTCTTCGGTGTTGTATTGCGACTGGGACGTTTAGCCGGCGAATCTAGGTCATTAGTTTAGTGAGAGAATATGTCTATACGAAGTGATACTCCTCACAAGACTCGTTCACGTATAGGGTCAGGTCGTTCACGGTATCGTTGCCCTTCCACCAGACCCCAGCGCTGCCGAGGTGGGGGACTTTGGGGATGGAGAACCTCGGCTGGCATCAACATGCTTGTCCGTCGACTGCTTCCATCTCATCAGACGTGTCCGTTGAAATGGACTCGCTGCCATTGCTCTAGCACGCAGCTACCAAGTTGCCTTGTGAAAGAGCAGTCGAAGCTGCTGCGAGGGAGGGAGGTCGAGCTGCGGTTCCTCTTCATCGATGACCTGGACGGGAGGTATTTGGCTCTTAGTAATCCCTCGGACTCAGCTCCGCACGGCACACATTGCGACTCCAAACCACGTTGTGTTCAGGTTCATCGCGAATATATCTACAGCATCGTGACTTACCTACCATAGCGGTCCGGGCCTGCGCTGTGTCGTATCCCGCAAACCGTCGCTAGAGCTCGTATGGACGCCTGCTAGGGACTAAGGTAGAGTCCCCGATGCACGAAATGCTGGTCCCTTTAAGTGTCGGTACAGCAGTCATTCCGCTTGACTCATTGTCGACAATCAAAACACCTTTACCAGATTACACAACTCACAGCCAGCATCGCCCTGGGAATCATCGAATCGCTGCTACTCTCGCCCACCCGGCCCGGCTTCATGTACGTGGTCACCACATCCCACATTCGCCACGCCACCCACTTTCAGGAATACGTACACCTTGACGCAGCCTATCAGCTTGCTCGCCGCCTATTCATGTGTGGCCATGTCTTGCCTGTTTGCCCCTATTTGGATGACTGGCCCATGTTGAGATTCTGGTCCTTTCCAGCTCATGGAACTCCATCGACCTGTGGCTGACGCATCTGGTGTGCGTGTTAGGTGGCAGCCTACAGCCTGCCCTCTCTGGAAGTACTTGTCTGTACTACAAGATGTTGTCTATAAAGTAAGTCTCAAGCATCGACAATATCCCTTCTCTCTCTTCATCATCTCCAAGCAATCACAAACATGCCTCCGCCAGTTCAGTACTACAACCAGACCGCTCCCTTCTGGGACTTCATCGCCAGCCTCGAGGACCAAGGCTTCTCTCCCAACGCCAGGCGAGGCGAAGCTTCCGACGGCGAGACCCAGCGTCCGAACCCATGGACGGAGGGATGGGGAGGATTTCCTTTCGGACCATTCCCCCATCGTGGTCGCAACGGACCACCGCATCCGCCGCCGCCGCCACACCACGACGGACCTCCGCCACCACCTCGAGCTGAAAACGGCTCGGACTCCGAGACTGGCCCGTCAGAGCCTCGAGGACCTCCTTCAGGACCACTTCCAGACGAATCGCACCACCACAGCTCCGGACCGGAACCTCGACGCGGACGGTGTGCGCGAGGACGTGGTGGGTGGGGAGGAAAGCACGGCCGCGGCTCTTCCCATCCCTACGCTGGACCATCTGGTACGATTGCCGACATGTTTCAGTCGCAGCTCTTCGGCGGCGAGGAGGGCAGCAAAGAGAAGAGCAACGAGGACTTCAAGCCTGAAGTAGACGTCTTCGACACGGCCGAGTCTTTCGTCATCCACATCTCCCTCGCAGGAGCGAAGAAAGAGGACATCGGCGTCAGTTGGGATGCGGAGAAGTCGGAGTTGAGTATCTCTGGTGTCATTCATCGACCTGGAGATGAGGAGTTCTTGAAGACCCTGGCGTTGGACGAGAGGAAGGTCGGAGTATTCGAGAGAAAGGTTCGCCTGGGCAGCAGGGCGAATCCTGCGCAGGTCGATTCGGATGGCATCTCGGCGAGGATGGAAGATGGTGTGCTGAGGGTTGAGGTGCCGAAGCTTGACGCTGGATACGTCGAGATTAAGAAGGTCGACATTGAATAGGCTGCTATGGGCCATCAAGAGCGGGAGTTCAGTTAGCATTGCACGAAATAATGATAACAACGAGAACGATTACGCATTCGAATGAATACGTTCACCGCATCTGCTCCATCATATGCTGTAGCACCTCCGCTTGTTGCCGTCGGCACAGCATAGCGGAAGACTCACGGCGAGAACTGATTGTGGTGATCGTACTCGTGGTAGGGTCCAGTGGGACTGTGGCTCGTTGGCAGTTGATCTGCAACAGCACATCCGCTGATCAAACGCTCTAAACGTCTCCAGAACATCACCCGTAATGGAGTTGAGTCTTATCATGCGGTGCGCGAACGAACGGGCAAGCTCAACATCGGCACTCAGCTCTTCCTTTTGTGCCGATCTCTCGCTGCAAAACAAGACTTCCAAGTCCGCGACCAGGATCGTTGCAGGGTCGCTACAGCCGGTCCCGAGAGATCGATCGTCTCCTCGCAGACAGTTGGACTCGAAGAATCAAGCCTTCGGTCTGCCATCAAATGCTTCTGTTCGTCCATCTCGATCACTGTGGTGTCCCTCAGCTTCTAATAGATTGCCTGCAATTGCATGCCCGATAGTCAACATATATTCTTGGGATCTCCGTATATGTCAAACGCTAGGATCCCTCTTGAACCTTAGCTCAGCCACCAAAACAGTCTACCCAACTTTTGTTTATGCTCGTCCCAAACATTTCATGTGCTTTCGTCATTCTTTCAATCTTCCCATTCGAGCGGCTGGAACCTACCACCCTACGATATTCGCAGACTGGACCACCACATCTCGACTGTCGTTCCCACCAATCCGCGCTCCGATCTGCCGTATCAGCCCTGCCGCTTCTCCAACCTCAGCCGGGTCAAAGGCCATAGCAACCGAAGCCATACAGCAATAAGACACCTCTTCCGCAGATGCTACAAGATATTGGTCGCCTGCGATGAAGTTTGGCGAACAAGAGAGGTCGAGAAGGGATCTAGTGAGCGTGGTACTGGCATAGTTGATTGCCAGTGGAAGAGGTTCGTACAAGCTTCAGCTCGAGCTCAACCCACCCGTGGAAGCTTGGAAACTCGGGACGACACGATTTGTCGAGCTTGCGCGGATGGCCGCTCTCGCTTCCATATGAAACAAACCTCCTCAATGTTGGATGTCACTGCTTGTGGTGCCTGCGATGTGGTACGAACAACCGCTGACATACTATCTGTTTGCTCACAGGTTCAGATGCCGCCTCCCTCACCTAACAACGATGCGCGCAAAGCCTCGACGAAGAAGGTCGATCTAGGAGTCGGGCTGGCGAAGAAGAGATCACAAGATTTCGCGGCGAAGATTCAGGGTTGGAATGAGGCTGGCGGAGGTGTCGTGCAGGAGGATGATAAGGTGATAGTGAGCGAAAATGTGAAGCCGAAAGAGACAAAATTGGCGAGGCCGAAAGAAGCGAAGGTGAAGGAGTCGCGACCGAAGGAAGCCAAGCTAAAGGACGAGAAGGTCGAGGCAAGTCAGGATATTATCGTGGTTGAGACGGAAAAAGTGGCAGGCGAGGACGATGGCAAAGACAAGGCAAAAGCCACGCCTCCCAAAGACACAGGTGTCAAGAAGCCGGCGAGAGAGATTGATGCGGAACGGAAGGCTTGGGTACGGCGGAAAAGCAAAGCCCAGGCGGAAGCTACGCCTGTCAAAGAGGTCAAAGAAGTCAGCACGCCTAAGAAGCGTGTGATCAGCGATGGGCACTGGCGGAGAGACCGGATAGCGAGGGAGGTGGCAATCAGTCCGGAGAAAGAGGCTGTCAAGGAGAAAGACATCACGCCGAAGCCCGTCACTGTGAGACGGAGTGCCGCCAATGTGGGACTCAAGGTACCTCCATCAACACAGGACTTCGTCCAGTCGGATCCGGATGTGGACTCACGGAGAAGACGTAACCCCAGACGAACCCGCTCAAGATCACGTTCAATATCGGGAGACGATCGAAACGGGACGCCAACTTACGAGTCCAGCGGGACGAAAATCTACGTTCAGAGGCGCAGGAAGTCCAGACAACTCGATGACAATTTGAGGGATCGACGAGAGACTCGAAAATCAGAAAGCAGCATCTCAAACGACAAGCCGAGCACATCCACGGACATAATCACTCCCAGCCATTCTCCACCTGGAGGTGCTTCGCTCAGACCTAAGTCAGAACCGCGATATACACACCGAAAGTCGAGAAGCAGAGAAAACGAACGTCCTAGAACAGCCAGGTCATCGCATGGAGACGAGGAACCGCACCGGCCGAGTTCTGGCCACAAACGAGCCAAGACACCAACTGAAGAGACTCATGTGAGACGACACCCTTCCTCCGCACAGGCATATGCGATGAAGATTACGGAACAGCTCAAAAAGTCGGCAAGTCCAGCTTCACCAGCGACACCACCCAGGGTGTACGGAACTCGTATTGAAGGATGGCTCGCTACGATGTCAGATCCATTCACAGAGTCGAGGGAGCCCTCACTCGCCCCTGCGCCCTTAGCTATTCCAAAGAAGAAGAAGTCCGAGCCATGTACGGAGGATGGCCCAAAAGATCGTCGCGAGAGCGCGGGTGACCAGCACCGCAGCTCTCGTCCTCATTTCAGAGAGCTCGACACGATCACTGATCTTTCACAAACCATCAGCGATGACCTGTCGGAAATTTCTCTACAGTCTGCATCGACTGGGTTGAAGAGACGAGGCGCGAGACACCAGGCAACATCTCCTGTTAAGGACAGATTCGTTAGAGGAAGCTCGCCTGGCAATGGCGATGCGCTGATGAGTGGAGGTCTGGACCCCTCGCCAGTGTTACGATCTTCAGCTGTGAAGCCTCGTGGTCCAAGCGACGGAAAGCACCGCTCCTCACCTACATCCGTTGAAGGCATGGCGACATACGTACCGCCGCTGCACCGTCGGCCAATACCCTCCCATCATTCCGATGACATGACGACCATCACCGAAGGCAGCGTACTCACTCGAGTCAGCGATGGAGATGTGCCGAGGCGCACGCGACCTAGTAGAAGCCGCCGGCCGCAATTGAGGGATCACTCTGATCTGATTTCTGAGCTATCGGCTCCTGGAGGCAACGGACACACTGCTAAAAGAAGAAGCACCAAAACGCGGCGAGCCCATGGCGAGGTGGCGACCATCGGAGACATCATGAACGACGTGTCGACTGACGAGCTCAAATACCAGCGTGAGCTTCGTACATTGGTTGATGGTGTTATTCCAGTATTGCTTCAGCATGCACTTTCTGGAAAGGAAAACTCATCTCCAAGCTCTCGTAAGTCGAGTCGACCTGTCGCTGACCCGGCCGTCACGAAGCCAATCATCGATATGGGGATCGCTCTCGAGCGTCTGAAGACCATGCACAAACGGATACCCATGCACGAACCTGGCGAGCTCCTGCTCTGGGCGGACGCAGCATCGAAAGTCTACGCGGAGTATCTGAGATGCTGGCGGCTCGGCTTCAATGACATTGTGGTGAACCTCGCACCAGCAGAGCAGACTGACAAGCGGGACGTCTCTTCCGCTTGGGGATATGATATTCCCCGCAACAAGGAGGGCGACCTGGTGGACAATGCAGGCGAGCGAGTGGATGTGGCGTATCTACTCAAACGACCTCTGGTCCGCATCAAGTACTTGGCGAAGACGTTCGCGGGCATCACTCAACTTCAGCCGTCCGCAAACGCCGAGGATACGACTGCAAGATACCAAGAGCTGGTGTCGGATGCAAAGAGTCGTGTCACTGATGAGCAAGCGAGATTGGAAGACGAGGCTGCTTCAAGCATTGATGCGACCAGGGCTCGCGATCCACGCAGTCTAGCACCGATTACTGGCGTCACCATTGATCCGTCAAGATCTGTTCGCGCAAGAGACTACTTTGACATGGACTTGTTGCATTCGAGTGGACAACAGCTTGGCTGCAAGATCGAAATCATCTATCGCGACGATGCTCCAAATCGTGGTAAGGGCGGAGATGTACTCTTCTGTGAGGTGTCTACCACCGGTCGATGGCTGCTGTTCCCACCTATACCGCACAGCCTGGTGAGTGCAAGGGATGGAGACAAACCCGGAGAGCTGGTTGTCATGATTCGAGGATTTCTAGCCAGTGCTCAACAGTGGCGGGAAGTCATGTCGCTTCAGGCCGATGACAGTACGACTGGTGCAGATTGGACGCAGATGCTCGGGTCGTCTCCTATGCCTTCGAAACTGTCGAAGAAGTCCAGCTTCAACATGCTCAAAGAGGTGGGGTTGAATACACCAGGTCGAGAGCAGAGGCGATCAGTCACCGTTGAGCTGGCTAATACTGCCTGGAACCCGTCGCCGAGAGAGATTGAAGTTCCGATAGGGGAACGTGCCAAGGCTGCTTCAACTATCTGGGATGGGAGCGAGGTTAACAGTGCATATACCGAGAGCACGGCAACCGGTCTTCCGAAAGCGAAACCGTCGAGATATCGGACAACGCTATCCTCGCCCACCACGCCGACGAGAAACGCTGATCACGGAAGGGTCAGGGAGTACTCCCCTGAGCCACAGTACTTTTACGAAAAGACCCCCCCGGCGAGGGGACCCATAAATGGCCAACCCATGTCCAAGTCGGAGTGGACGGGCTCGACTGTATCTACGGAAAGCAGAACCGAATACAGCGTCTGGATGCCATCTTCTGAGCGATACTCGGACGAGGAGGACGAAGAAGACTATGTAGAGGTGGAGTCGCAACGCAATGTCAGACCTGGCATGCATAGGCGGACCTCCTCGGTGCCATCTCAGGACATGCCAACCATACCAAAGGTCAGGAAGTCAGATCAACCAACAAGCCCTACCTATGAGCGAGATGTGGTACCGCATGCGGAACCAGCTTCCGCCCCGGCCAAATTGCAGAAGCGCCGACAGACATCCAGAGACCTGACAGAGCCTAGCAAGACGCCTGCACCGCCGACTCATTCTCGCCCCATCACGCTTGGCATCAAGACAGGAATGCTTCCATCCTTTACTCCTGCCTTCTTGAAGAAGAACCGGCGACCGTCTTCTCCGCTCAAGCATGAGTATGAGCCGTCCACTGCATCTGGATCATTGTCGGAGAGTGATTACTCGGATTTCAGCGATGTTGAAACCCTTACCTCGGAGTCGGACATTGACGAAGATGTTGTTTCTCCTGGTGAGATCTCCACTGTCGGAGACCTGAAGGACTTTCATACCTTCCAGACGCGGCCAATGAAGGTGTTTTCGCCGCCGATCCAGCCACAATCTCCGCCGACGCATCCGCAATCCCCACAAGAACACTCCTTGACACCATCTGAGTCGGCATCGCAGGGACCATATCGTTCGGTGCCTCAAACTAATGTTGCACCAGCGAAAGTGGTGGCTGGAATTTTCTGCTGGTCCGATCATGGATCGTGGGACAGCCTCCATCCTGAAGAGTGTCAAATATTCGTCACGCCCGGCCTGATTGAGGCTTTCGATCTGGCGCAGGCCAATCAAGTCACCCTGACCGATGACGGATCAACGCCTTCATCGAAAGGAGTCAAGCCACTGGTTGCGCTCGAGCTGACGCCTCTAGTCCCGCTCCGTCGCGGCACTGCTGTTGACATTTCCATCCGCTCTCCTCCGACCGACAAGTCGCTCATCCGCACCGGTAACAACATCATGTTCCGCTCCCGCAGTCCCGAAGAGACCGAACGTCTGTACGCTCTCCTCAATCGTGCTCGCATCGACAACCCAACGTATATCGCTCTTCAGAATGCCCGCGGACCAGTTAATCAAAGTAACTGGGGCGAGGTCATGGATCGTCGTAGCAACCTCCGACCGACTGGGACTTCATGGTGGAACATTGGCTCACGTAAGGCGTCCACCTATCGATCAAACGGCACTCGAACAATGTCCGTGGCGGCTACAGAATCCTCCGTCGGCACCATGAACACCGCCTTCTCTGCTCTCCGCCGCTTCAGTGGAGGCAGCAAATTCTTCAACATTGGCAAGTCGACGATACAATCACGGGACGGTACGCGCAGCTCTTCCAACAGCGAATCTCTTTCTTCGGGCATCGCCACGCCTTTGCCGATTATCGATCCTCAACTAGGAACACCTCTCGGTATTCAGAATGCCAAAATGCGCCTCTACATCCGTGAAACGGCAGGAAAGTGGAAAGACCTTGGATCTGCGCGCTTGATGATCATGTTACCGCCTCGACCGGACGCAAGTGCTGCCCCAAACCCACGGACGATGGGCATGGAGAAGAGAGTGATGGTGTATGGAAAGAGTAAAGGAGAGCTGTTGCTAGATGTCACGCTGGGTGAGAGTGCGTTTGAGAGAATTGCCCGGACAGGTATTGCTGTGAGTGTGTACGAAGAGAGTGAGCACATTGGCCCGGCCGGTGGCGTCCTGCTGGCGAAGACGACGATCTATATGATTCAGATGAAGTCGGTGAGTTGTGATGCCCTTTCCTAATTTCCTCTGGGGTGGAAAGCTGACTTGATAACAGGAGCGTGATGCAGCGTATACGTTCGGGTTGGTTGGGAAGTTGAGATATTGAGCGAAACGCGCTCGCGCGGGCCGCAACGGCCAAAGGACATTGCACAGGTAATATGACACGACGAAATGATGTTTCCTTTGTCGGGATAATAGAGGAGCGAGATGGACTGCTGTCTTGCCGGATTTAGCATGGTGTTCAATTGGTGTTCTGCATTGACTTGTAGCATATACCCAGATTCTGTACTTGGAACACGTGTGCATACCTCTCAAAACGGAGCAAATATCACGGCGTTGACTACCCCTGCGTCTTCTCGATAAAGGCCAAGTAGTCTGGATCTTGGATCGAAACATCGAGGTCACCTGGAGCAGGCTGCTGATATAGCTTCCAGGCTTCCTTTGCGATGTTCCTCGCCGTTGTCACTTTGGCTTCGTCGGAAACTCTGCCTTCGACCACAATGGCGGCAGAGTGTACACCCCTCGGACCATACTCCTTGTGCAGGCTGTGGGTAAGGTTGTACTGCGCGGCTTTGCACGATGCGAGAGAGAACTTCGGCATTGTCAGTGGATGTTCTTTCAATGAGAAGCAAGTTGAAACCTTCGTACGAATTGTGGGAATGGATTCTTGTGAAGTCCGCCGCTGGTGACAAGGAATGACGGAGTGGACTTCTCGGTCTTCGCGGCTTCGACAAGCTTCGGCATCGCCCATTGAGATACCGTCAACATGCTCACGACAGAGATCTAGTACGGCAAAGTCAGCGAAGCCCAGTATGATTCTCGGACACGATACCCACCATCAGATCCCTCTCGTAATCCTCATCACTCCACTCAGTCAACAGACTGATTCCAACTCTGGCGGCATTATACAGGACGCATTCCAACGAGCGACCCTTGAGCTTCGCATCCAGATTTCTAAGAGCCAACTTTACCTTGTGACGATTGGCGAGATCAATCTCGATGGCTTCGCAAGTTGCCTGAGCAGCTGTCTTCTTCACGAACGCTACATCCTCTTGCAGCCGGGCGGAGTCTCGAGAAAGGAGGTAGACCTCGTTGAAGCCTTGCTCGGCAAAGTATGAGGCAACGTTCCGTCCAATGCCGGGTCCGGAACCGAAGACAACGAGTGCGCCGTGGGATGAGGACATGTTGCTGCCGACAGCGGTTACACTGTCGCTTTGAGATGGACGAGTCGGCGGAGCTGAGAGTGCAGATTTCCAAAGAATGCACTACTTGCAACAGCAAGGTGGGTAATGGCCTCTATTCGACATTGCTGTAGATCTGTATATAGAATGCGTGCAGCAATATGCTAAATTGAGACCAAGCCCGGGTGTGCAAATAGTATACTGCTCGCTCGGGAGGACTCGACTTCCTTTTAACCTCAGTTACCATTTACACCTCGTTTTCAACCAGGGCCCTTTGCTCTTCGTGTGTTGCCTACTTCGCCGCTCGCCTTGCCGAGACGGACCTTCGATCTGACGTCCTTGTCCGCTCCGGCCTCTCTTGCTGTCGCTAATCTGCTTCCTCCCGTCAGCTCGATTCTCAGTGCCAGGCCTGTCGTCTCTTTGCCTTCGGTCCGCGCAGAATGACGTTGCATTAAAAAATTACTAGCAGATCGGGCTGCCGCGCATCGTAGGCTTCGTAGCCACCCGCCGTCGTCATCCTTCAACACCTGCTGTAGACCATAAACATCATCAACGAATGTTCGGGACACCTCTGTTGGGCACCACGAGCCCGGCGATCTGGAGACCACTGTCGGCTCGTGTCTGTTATCAGCCCTCAGCTGTGTTCAAAGTAAAGCTCACCAAGACATTTGCCAGCATGGCAGAAAGCTATACTGGATCAACTGGAACAGTCTATACCGTCGAGAAGGTTCTGCAAGATAAAGGTCCTCCTCATGGACGAGTCCTTTTGGCGCGGTATGTCCATGGTCAACTCGCCGTCTCAAACAAAACACTCACCACAGATCCGCTTCAGAGATGGCCAGAGGCCCGTTGTGCTGAAGGAAATCGCGCAGGTCTGGGACCTTCGACGCGATATGTATACCCGCACCACCGATTCTCCTCACGTGCGAAAGCTGTTGGACACCGTGCCGGCGCACAAAATCTTCGTCTTCGAGTATCTGAACCAGGATCTACTGAAGCTTACGTGGAAGAAACTTCCTTCGCCTATCCTCAGGTCTATTCTGAAGGCGGGTCTCCGCGGACTCGCGTCTCTACACGAAAAGGACATCGTTCACACGGGTACCTGTCTCTCCACCTGCACCCGCGCAAGTCCTTGTGCTATACTAACATTGAACAGACGTCAAGGCGGACAATTTCCTTGTTCAGATTGCTCTAGATGACGATCCAAAGAAGGTCCGGCTCGAGAAAGTGGAGCTGAGCGATCTCGAGGACTCGGCTCCTATTCGAAATGGAGCCCTTGTCGGCGCACAGCTCGGAAATGAAATGTGGCGGAGTCCTGAGGCGCATGCAATGGGACCGATCAAGACCGCCTCGGATATGTTCTCCTTCGGAATTGTCGTATGTCTCGCTGCAATCACTAGCATCAAACGTACTGACTCTTCGAGCAGTGCTTGTTCGCCATGACTCAGGTCCTGCCTTTTGCAGTCGACGTAGACAAACTGGAGCCTGGAATCGAAAAGCCTGTAGTCATCATGGAGCGACAAATGTCATACTTTGCGGACGAGGATACGCTGGAAGGCTTGCTGAAATACCTTGGGGAGAGTAACCAGTTCGTACAGATTTTTAGAGTCCTCAAAAGTGGTTTTGGAGACGATCAACCCAGGCGACCGTTTGCACTCTGGCAGGGCCTGGACGTTGAGGACGAGGACGCTTTCAGGGATCTGGTCGTCAAGTTGACCAACTTTGACCCTACTAAACGGCTTACGGCATCACAAGCTCTGCAACACGAGTGGTTCAGAGACGTGCGGGACATATCGTCTACCTGAGCTAGGTGTCTGCGGCGTCAAGCTGTGAATGATGGAGCAGGTTACAAGCACAGCTAGACTTTGGACTGCGGGCGTGACGACCACCTTGGTCCGTGAAAGATGTTCTCGAGACGAACGGACACTGACGAGCCGAAATTTGCGCACAGCCTCGATGCCGTCTAGACCGCCGGCGTGGAAGTCACCAGCATGGTCCGTCTAGATGTTTCCGAGATGCTGGCCATTGAAGAGCCGTACTTCTCTACAGACAGTAAGACCACTTCACAAGAAGCAAGACACTCTCCACCCGGCTCGCTTTCATGCCCTGTTTCTGAGCGTAGATGGTAGGAGCTATTGTTATGGTATGTACTGGTCACACACTCGGCCTTGTCCGCAGCTCAAAACAGGCAAATATCCCTCACTGTCTTCCATCCCTTCTTCCATTGCTTCTCATGTTCCTCCTCCTCTCCTCTTCTCTCATAGCTGATCAGGACTCCAGAGCGCATCGAGCAGCCTCGCCGTCTAAGACGAAAGCTGACATGTGGAACCCGACTGCCGCCTCAACACTTCGGCGGCATCATGCTAGTCGTGGAGATCCTCGACAGCGTCGGACTTCAGCAACGTCCTCATGACTGTCACTACCAGCGAGGTCCACAACAGTGGTCGGCTGGCGAGGTCTTTGAGCAACGTGTTGAGTTTGCAGAATGCCTGGTTCGGGCTTGATGGATTGCGAGGAATTATCTGGAACATGAACTTCCTCGCATCGAACGCATCATTCATGAAATCATCGCAGCCAGTACTGACACCCAGCGCATCCATAATCATGATCCAGACCGCAAGCAACAGAAAGCGGAAGCACTACTTCTCGTCATCTTGCCAAACGAGCACCTCATCTCCCGCTCTTCCACAACTTCGTTGGTATCTGGAGCTTCCACGGTATCCATCCCGATGGGGGTACCCGCCATACAATACTAGACAGATCCCGGTCCTGTCATTGGATCTGGCAACAAGTCAGAAAAGGCGACGACTGCTACACAGCCAGGCACTGCTTCATCTAACGTCCGATGCACTATACTAGTCTGGGCAAGTATACTGCTCTTTTTTGTATATAATCGTCCACACCAAATACACTTCTGTCACCTCTCCCGTTCCAACTTCATTGGGAAATCGATGTCGATGTCCTCGGCGGGGCTTTCTGCAGTAGTTATAAACACCCAAGCTACACTTCTGGATGCTCATCGTGACGGGGAAGTGATCAATTGAAGCTATTGCCGCTCTGAGTTAAGGATTATATAGCTGCAATCATCCCCGATGACTAATCTTGGCAGAGTAAATACTCTCGCAATGTTGGCCGGTTGGCGCAATGGGTATGGCGGCACTTTGCTTCAAGGCCATTGCATCATCACTAACAACATCGCAGTAGCGCGTTGTTCGTCTCCCCCCGAATACTCAGTTCGAGCCTACATTCTAACACCTCTTCAGGGTTTTCGGCTCGACGATAGGCTAGTCCTACGCTCTTGTACACCAAAGGTTGTGGTTTCGGTACGTAGTCCTCCGCATGCTTGTGCCTACATCATGTACTAACCTCACTGCAGAGTACCATGCTGGTCGACCTTTGACTGATCTCAGATCAGTGCATTCTTTTTTGCGTTGGGTTCGAGCCCCTCGCTGCTCGTCAACAGCCTTTGATCGGTCTCAGATCGATGTATGCTCATATTTTTGATTTTGGGTAAGAGGAGACCGTTTTGCTAGCAGAGAGCAACAAGACTCAAGATTTGTAAATCTATGAGCTCAAACGATGCTACATGTACAGGAGAATTGACCTGGAGAACTACTATGTGTGCCCGTTGTTAACGAATAATCGTTTCCAGCTTTTCTGCACAGTATGGATTTGCCAGCTTCGCTTGCCGGCTGTTCTCACTTTTGATCTTCCAGAAGAAAGCATTTGACATCGAGACGATACAATAACTGATGCATGGTCCTTCTGCGAACGTGAATACTTAGAGATACCATCGCCGCCGCTTTGCGAATCATGAGCTATCGGTCAGCCCCGCCAAATTTGGGCGCTTAAACTTCGGGCTGGATCCTCCCAAGACCAAGCTCTTAGTACAAGCCATCATGCAATCCATTGCTCAGCGTCTAAGTAAGTTGCAACTCAATGGCAATGAGATTGACCTACAGTAGTATCGGGATGCCTTTCTTCTCAGCAAATGAGGTCAATTTTTGCATATTACCCCAAAAGGCAAGGCGCGCGGGAGTATGCGGAGCTAGCTTCACAGGGACGCGCTAGCTCATGCACTTTGCCATGGGGGTTCGGGCTGCTTCCTGCACTCGGACTTCACGATTCACTGTCTTGCCGCCAAAGCCATCCATCTGTACGCTCGCTGTCTCAGCTGAGACGCAATATCGTCGGCGCCACGTCACCTTCACTGCGCAGCCCACAACTTCTCCTCTCGCCGGTGCGTCAAAGTGAGTCACTGTTGCGTGCTTCTGGCCCACCATACACTTAGCTGCACTACGCCCACTGGCGGTTGTCGCAAAACACTTCGCAGTCAAGCACTGTAACCTCGCGATATGATCAGGTCCTCTCTTCGTTTCATCTGGAAGATTGCGAAGTGGCCTTTCCTGCTGACACTTCCCGTTACCTTTCTTCCGTTTCTTCTTGCATCAATCAGCGGTATCATATTCGCTTTCCGGAACGATGCTCTTGTGTACAACAATACCGACAAATGGCTGTCGGAAGTCAAAGAGCTTATGGGCGACTGGGGCGTAGGCGGCAATGCCCCGACGTTTCGCCAATTCCAGGACACCCACAACGACTTCCGCACCATGCGCATCAACAGCAACGACTACCTAGAGAAGCTGGACTTTATACTTCCGGAGCAGTACTATGACGATACTGGAACGCCCACGGAGGATCTTCCTATCGACAAATATGCCGACATTGAAAATCTCATGAGAGATACATCTCCAACAGCGAGGTGTGGGAAGCCAGAGAAGCCGCGAGAGCAATGGCTGTATCTGACAGACTATGGCTCTCGATACTTCGAATGGGACGGGGAATTTCGCCACGCAGTACAATTTGCACAGGGTGATTCTAAGCTCAATCAGACCGGGTTGTACTTTGCACAATGCAGGCGAAGTGCAAAGTTTCTCTGTGGTAAGTACAACAGCTCTGCAAGCATCATGGGGCGGACAGCCTTGTGTAGCCAGAATGAACATGTATGCTAATCCGTGGTGATAATCAGGTGTCTGGAATACGAGGAAACCAGCCTTGGTACATTTTCTCGTTGGAAACGAGCCTCTCGATCTGTCGGAACTGGAAGAAAAAGGCTTCTCATATGCAGGCGACATGCGCTATCTGCGGCCTGTCACTGTTCGTATCATCGAATTTCCGCTTCAGGGTCAATATACCGGTCTCCCCTGGACAACGTTCCCCAGCAACGAACAACAAATGCTATCCATCATGACTGGAGATCATTTGTACGAGCAATTCGAGCCATACAATCCCTTAAAACAGATGATTACACGATTCTCTGAGCACATGGACAAGGCGCACTGGAACAATAAATGGCACCTGCTTCACTATCTGAACGAGCTCGAGGAATTCATCCAAGAACATGTCGCAGCTCCGTTGGGCTTGAGTGGCATTGTGACTTCGATATACCAACTGTCGTTCATTCTGACAGGCAATACGATCAGCCTGTGTATCATTGGACCGCTTGGGCTCGTGAAGGAGATCATCGGCGTTTTCTTGGGCAAGCCGGCCAGGGGCGATGCGATCTTAGGCGATGCTGGACGAGAATATTCAGGAGAGCCCACGAACATCCTCAACGACTGGTTTGGCGGTCTTCTCGGGGCCTTCATTGCCAATGTGTCGGACGAGCTCGCTGCTGAGTCGAGCAAGAGTGTCATGCAAAGAGCATCGCCGACTGGACAGTCCACTAGTGTGTTGGCCAGTACGACTTGAGGGAGGAAATACTGAAGGATCACAGACTGTACAAAAGACAATAGCAGATTAGATTGACCAGCATGGATATAGACAATCCGTAGAACAGATAGCATAGCTAAGGACAGACGGCAAGAAGGACAGACAGAACAGGAGGGCTCCTTGGAGTTGGATTCGAGTACTTGGCCTCTAAGGCCGTACTTGACCTTGGGGGCCACTAAGAGAGTCTCACTCAATTGCCAGCATTACCTCTCTTGCCACCCCTCTTCGAACGATCGACATGGGCTTTCAGAATTCTCTTGTGCTCCACCAGACTTCGTTTGCCCTTCCTCTTCGCCTTTCCGAGCGTCATGAGGAAGTTCTTCTTCCGAGCCTTCTCCTTATTCGTGGTACTTTTTCCTTCGCTCGCCTTCTTCTCCTGCCGTCTGGCCGCACTCGACCTGTGATCATTCTTCTCTTCGTCGTCACCCTTGGCTTTGCGAATCTTCTCCTCCTTGGTCATCTTGTGGCTCATCTTGGCGAGACCTTCAATCTGATCCTTGGTGACTCCGTCCTCGGCGTGGCGAGCATTGGCGGCTGCTATCTTTTGCAGTTCAAACTTGCGGCGTTTCGCCGAGGGCATGTTGTTCGTAATGGCGGCCGATGCACGCAGCTCATTCAGCTTGGCCAGATCGGCGGGCGTCAATATGCGCGTCGTGGCCAGCTTTGACACACGAGCCTCTTCGCGTTTGAGAGCAGCCTCAGGTTCCAGAGATGCCGTGTTGCGACTGTCAGACTTGGATTCATCCACTTCGGCATCTTCCTCATCCTTGTTCTCCTTGTCCGATTCCTTACGAGCCGCGACCTCAGCTTTCGCCTTTTTCGCATTGGGCTTTTCATCCTCTGAGTCTGAAATCTCTATCTCCTCACCATCACTCTCCACGGCGACCCACCCTCCACTGCTTTCACTGTCGTCGCTCTCGGCCTCCCACTTCCTCCACGCCTCCTCATCATCATCACTTCCAATGCCCTGCTCCTCTCTCCACTTCTCCAATAGCTCGATACCCTCGATGCCACCATCGCCAACTACCTCTCCGAACTTCGCACCTTGCCTCTCGCCGATTCGTAGCCCCATCGCTGCATCGCGACCTCGGTCCCGCTTCCTCAACATTTGTGCACCAACCTCACGATAGAGCGATAGCAGTCCTCGTGCAGCCATTTGTACACCCTTGTCCTTGCTCTTTCGATATTGCACCAAATCTTGCAGCAATGTCTCCGACATGGCCAGTGGCTGGCGCACGCAGACTTCGCGAATACCATTCAAACCAGCGGAAGCCACCTCAGCAGCCGCAGCTTCCGACACAAACTCGTTCGCAATCTTCTGCACCAACGGTTCCAGGACATCCGGAGGAACGAGGTTATGTGTCGCCTGCGCTAATGACGCGATAAAGCTCGTGACTGACGGCTGCTTTGGTGTGAGGAATTTGATGAAGTAGGAGTAAAGCGGGATCAGAGTCAGCTTGTGCAGACCAACAAGTCGGCTGACGAGTTGCAACACGTAAAGCTTCTGCTCCAGCACCAGTCGCACCTTCGGTTGTGAAGGCTGTAAATGCTGCTGGAACATCTTCTCTGCGAACCCTTGCGGATCGTTGAGCAGATGCAGCGCACTGAAGTTCAACGACGTCTGAGAACCCTTCTTGCGTTCCCGGCGCTTGAGCTTTGCGGCAGCCGCTCGCACTTCATTATCACGCTTCGCCGTCTTTTTGTTGATTCCAGCTTGATGCTTCAGCTTGCCCATATCGATCTTCTCTTCGTCGCTGTCCTCGTCCGCCGCATCTTCCCGTTCCTGATCGGCTCCTAGGAAAAACCGCACACCAGCCGTCACGACCTTGGCATCCTGGCTGAGTGCTGCAATCTCCATCACGCTCACTGCTTTCGCGTCTGTCCAAACCTGCCTCTTCCAAAGCTCTCTTATCAATTTCACTGCCCACAACCCTTTCGGTGACGCCGGATCCGTCGCGATGAGATTGTAACATATCGTCTGGATATTGCGGTTCAGCTTGTGGTTCTTCGTCTTGCTGTTGGATGCCCGGAGCTCAGACACAATTTTCTGAAAGAGTAGTTGGCGGAGCGCTTTAGACGGAGTCGATATGAGCAATGGCCAGAGTGTGTTGAGCAATGTGTTCGAGTCGATGACATCCTTCTTCTTCAGCAAGACAAGACTGCCCACGATTTTGTCCCGTAGCTCAATGTCCAACGAGGCGTGATGTTGCTCGATCAGCTTGATCAAGTCTTGCGGGAAGTCGGCCGTGAGCTTCGGATAGCAGTCGGATACATGAGCGATGAAGTCGATGAGATCGCGTAGACGGACTACGCCGGTATCGTCGGTGGTGGTGGGCGACTGGAGGAAGAGCTCGAGCATCGAGGCATACTGCGAAAATTGGCTGATGAAGTCGTCGCGGTAGGAGGATGGATCATTCTTGATCTTGTGTTGAAGATTGGGCAGGTCGGCATCCACCTTCTCCAACGCTCCGATCTTTCGCTTCATCGTGTGCTGCTTGAGTGAGATTCGGTGTCTTGTCCGTCTGGTCGAAGTGTCTGAGAATTCGTGAAGGCGAGCGCTCTTATCAGCCTATCTAGGTTCGGCCCGCGCCGATAGCCTGCTCGAGCAGAAGAAGGCCCTTCGCGATCATGGACGTCTCGATTTCTTCACTTCGCCAATGCCCGCATTACATCTGCAGTGCAGATCTGCTTCGATCGTTGACTACGGTCTTTGGAGATCAGGTGTCGAGTTGTCGTACTGCGACGTTGCGTGATGAGCAAGTCGTAGGCCAGCATCCGAGGCCGAGAACGAGTGCGATTTCCAGGAGAATTGGACTCCCAGCAGAGGTAACATCAATACACGACGACACGCTCATGTACAGACGAGTCCTATCTCGACGACTCTTTTCCTGTCAGACTCTTCCTCCCGGACATTCATTCACAAGCCGTGCTCGCCCTAGAGCAGGCAACTCGCCAAGACCAAACCATTGCAAGCCATTGCAACGCAGCAGACCGATCTCGTTCTCTACCAGGCATAAGAAAGTCGCGTCTATCGGTCCCATATCCGTGCATTCTATCGCCAAGATGTCCAGCACTCGCATATCTGCCATTGATGGCTTCGATCGAATCACAGACTCCATATCTCTTCATCGCCCCGAAGCGAGCTCGAAGCAACGACCGATCTCGAACGAGCAGCCATCTTTGATCGTTATCTGCTCATGGATGAATGCTGCAGAGAAACACATTGCCAAGTATACTATGGGCTATCGACGACTCTATCCCGAAACGACAGTACTCCTCGTCCCGTGTTCTCTCGCCGGATTCTTCACCAGTAAAGCCAAGCAGGAAGTCCTTCTCAAACCAGCGTACGATATGATCATCAACCACACATCCGAGGGCAACCAAGGCGGACCTGTGGTCCTCCACGCTTTTTCGAACGGCGGTGGAACGTTAGCCAATTACATCGCAGGTTTCCTGAACGAACGCAGTCCTGGGAAGAAGGTCGTATTCGATAAAGTCATTCTCGACTGCTTGCCTGGCATCCCAACTATCGCCGGCGCGGTGAGGGCAGTCTCTTTCTCTCTGCCTCGCAATCCAGTGTTGCGCTTCCTTGGCCAGTGGATATTCAGGATTTGGTTGGTGACTTATTCCATTTTCGCATACGCCCTTCGTCGGCGCGAGGACAGGGTTACCCGACTCCGACGACGTTTGAACGACCCCAGGAGATTCGATCTAGGCGCTCCACGGTTGTATCTGTACTCTAAAGCGGACGACCTCGTGGAGCATTGGGCCGTGGCCGAGCACGCCGAGGATGCTAGGAAGAAGGGCTATCGTGTGAGGGAAGAATTATTCATCCATGCGCCTCACTGCGCCATTGCGAAAGATGAGCCGGAGCGATATTGGAAGGCCGTGCAAGAGCATATCGCTGCCTCGAGCATCAAGTGAAGATGAGATGGAGTCAGCGCTGAAGGGTGGAGCTCGCAGTTCGCATATTAAGCAGAGCAGCTCTCAATCGTGAAGCTCATGAGTGCAGCGGCACGAGCAACGCCGGTTCTCAAAATCTGTTGTCCTTGTCCCAGTGCAGAGCATTGACGTGTAGTCGCTGACCGACTCTAGCTCAAGCCTTCAAGCTGGACCGTCAAGGATGAGCCCCAAGGCTGTTTTCAGAATCTGTCCGTGGCTAATTTCCAGCAAGTGGAGACTCAGATGGAGCTGAGTGAGCTTTGCTATTCTTGTCCCAAGCCCCAGATTTTGGGGCAGTACCATTGTACCAAATGGAATGATCGTCGCGCATAGCACCACCTTCGTCATGTACAAACCTTACTTCTGACAGCATCTCTACCGATTTGCATTATTACTTCTCCGTGAGAGGACGTTTCAACAAACGAGACACACATCATAGACCACCAGAATCGATCAAGATGTCCACTGCAATTCACTGGCCAGATCGCTACACTCCTGGCACCACGGACAACTACGTATCGAACGAAGTCATCGCAAAGGACATAACCGCCACACAAATCTGGGAACTTCTCGCAGACATCACGAAATGGGAGACCTACTACTGGAACTGCACTGAGATCACGCCACCCAAGTCCGGACCCAAACTCGAGGAAGGCAACAACTTCCAATTCTCCACCTTCGGCTTCCCACCTCTCCCCTGCACCATTCGCGAGTCAGTCGCACCATCTTCGTCACAGCCGGGCCGAATTGCATGGGAAGCAGTGACTGATGGAGAGGACGGCAAGACCATCTACGTCTATCATGCGTGGATCGTCGAAGACCTTCCTGGAGGACGTGTTCGCATCCTTACGCAGGAGTCGCAAATCGGGGATGTGTTTAAAGATTTCGCAGGCAGAAAACCGAACCCAATGTTGAATGGCCACCAGGACTGGCTGGACGGAATGGTCAATGCGGCGAGAGGGGAGAAGCCGGACGAGCCTGGGGCTTGGAGCAGATTCTACCGCCGCAATGTCGATGACGAGTTGGCGATTGCTACGGATTGAAGTGGAAGGGCAGTCGGAGACAGACAGGATTTCAGCTTCCTTTATGCTCGGGACGAGCGAGTGCGGACCCACAATAGATGTCAGAACATGCAGACGCTTTGCGATGAGCACTGCTATAAGTTTCAATCCGCCATCCTTCAGATTGCTGCTAATGATACTTCTGCATCTCAAGGAGCCTGAGCTCAATATCTCCCAGGTCGCTCTTCCTGCGACCTCTCGCGCTCGCCTTCGGTCCAAGAGCGGAGTGATATTTGTGTGCCAGAGTCAGCAGACATTTCGGGAGCCAGGAGTATTCCAACTTCCGGCAGCTAAGTACCCTCAGTCTGCGGCCTTGATCTCGATTGAAGAGCAAATCCCCGCTTTAGAATACCGCCTGTGTTGCGAATCGATAGGTGGTCAGAAGCGCGTCCAACGCATGTGTGTTCGCATGGGTCATGCTCCGCTGTCGTTCCCATCGCCATTGGCACGTAATTTGCTAAGACCTCTAAGCGGCTTGAATATCTTGCTTGAGCCATACGGTCTTGAAGAATTGTTCAGACTGCTTGCTCTCTCAAAACTGCCTCAAGAAGGCTGCCAATCTGGAGTGGCTTGATCTTGCCGGTCGCATCGCCCTGGTTCGCTGCTCGATCGTAGACTCGCATCATGTCGTCTCTGCTGACTCTGACCACCCAGCCCGTGCTCGTGACTGTCGTAAGTGCGGACCCGTCATTACTCCAGCCGAGTATACCTCCGGCGTTCAGGATTCTTTCGACCCAAATTTCATCCGCATCGCCACCAACTCTACTGGCGACATCGAACAGATTGACCATCCGCAATTCTTCCAGTTCCCTCCGTGCGATCGAAAGAACCGTATCTCTCCGGCTGATCTCACCCTCGCGAGCCTTGCGCTCTTGCTCACGTCTCTGCTCCCTTTCCTTGGCTTTCTTCGCCTCCACCTTCGCAGCAGCTGCTTTGCGCCTTTCACGCTCCGCCTCCTGCTCGGCTTCACGTTCAGCCGCTCCCTCGGCGTCCTTCGCTCTCTGAGCTTCGCCCTGAGTTCGCATGAATTCGTTGTATGCGCGCTTTTGGTCACGTCGTGCCAGAGACTTTGCTTTCTTGGCCCCAACATTGCGCTGAGGTGGCATTATCGGGGCATGCGCTGGACCGGCCTCGCCTTCGTCGGGAATTCGTGGAGCCTCGTCGTTGTCATCAATATTCTCGGCATCACGATCTATGTTCTCATCTTCGACATCCTCTGCTTCTTGCTGTACTCCCGCATCCGGTATTGGATCATCTTGAATCACTGGCGGCTGCTCGGCTTCGTTATGTTGTTCAGGTAGCTGCTTTTGCAAGCGTTCTTGAATCTGTGGCGCCAAGTACAACAACGCGCATATCACTCCCAGATGGACCAGGTCCTGCAGGAGTGGTGTTCCAGGTGTAGCGAATGGAAGTAGCCGGTTCACGATGCGCATTAAAGACGCCATGCTCGGTGATCTTGGAATGAAAGCTCAAGTCAAGAATTTGGTCTTATGCATCGCACAGGTTGAGAACCCTCAGGCCTGCAATCTTCAGTCAACAGGGAGTAGAATGTCATCACGCTTGAGGAAACTGGAAAGGTTCTCAATTATACGTGGAAGACGGTATCAAATATACCGCGAGTCTGATCAATGACCAGTATCGGCCGCAAGCTTGGTTTGACAAACAGTTCAGTCAGGCGGCGCCGGAGCACTTCTCGTATGTGCTAGCACGTAGACACATTTCTCTCGGCCGCCATGTCATTCTCGTCATTCAATAGCTGCGGATGAAAGATCTGATCTCCTAGTACTGCATCTCACGCACGATCACACGAGTCACGACACTCATCGAACTACCAGCACACCCTTGCCAAAATGGATAAGCTCAGACACGAGATCGAGACTACGGAGCCAGACGTGCCATTCCGTGCGACCGACAAGCATGTTCACTATACCTGGGCGAAGACTTTCCAGTCCCGACCGGAGCTCTACATCCTACCGCGATCGCTCGAAGAAGTTCAGAAGATCGTACTGCTTGCGCGCAGGTGTCGCAAGCGGATTGTAGTCGTAGGATGTGGACACTCGCCGAGCGACCTGACCTGCTCCTCGTCATGGATGGTCAACCTGGATCATTACAGCAAAGTGCTGAATGTGGACAAGGCGAAGAAGACACTGCTGGTGGAGGGTGGCATCAGGCTCGCTCAGCTGAACGCAGAAGCGAATCGCCATGGCTTGACAATGCCGAACTTGGGCAGCATCGACGAGCAGAGCATCGTGGGGGCAATCGCAACGGCGACGCATGGTAGCTCGTTGAGACATGGCCTGTTGAGCGACTCTGTGCGTAGTCTACGGATTGTGCTTGCAAATGGAGCTGCAGTCAGATGCTCCAAAGACCAGAATCCGGAGCTCTTCCGCGCAGCGCTTATATCTCTCGGAGCCCTGGGCATCATCGTGGAAGTGGAGTTCGAAATGACCGATGCATGCCACATTGAGTGGGAGCAGACCCTCCTCCCTCTGAAGGAGATCCTGGATACCTGGGACAACACTTTGTGGACGCAGAAGGAGTTCACGCGAGTATGGTGGATGCCTTATATGAAGCGTGCGATCAAATGGTCGGCCGAGAAGACATCAAAGCCTCTTCGAGCTCCAATAGGATCCTGGTATGGTGGCTCTGTTGGTTTCCACACCTACCACAACCTTCTCTGGCTCTCAAACTACATTCCGTGGATCCTCCCAAGCATTGAATGGTTCGTTTTCGGAATGCAATACGGCTTCTCTCCGGGGATCAAGACCACCGCCGTGGAAGAGCTCAGGACAGGCTTGCTGATGAACTGTCTGTACTCTCAATTCGTCAATGAGTGGGCACTCCCGCTTTCCAAAGGTCCCGAAGCAATTACACGGCTCTCGGCCTGGCTTAACGGCGAGTCAGGTGGTGGTGGTATCCCTTTCAGCAGCAAAGGACTTTGGGTGCACTGTCCGATCGAAGTGCGAGTCTCCGATACAAGCAAACGTCAGGGTCCGAGACCACTGCTGGATAACACCAACGAGGACGGTCCCACTCTGTATCTCAATGCCACTCTCTACAGAGCACATCTCCGCGATCCACCATGCCGTGCTCGCTACTACGAAGCATTCGAGTGGTTGATGCGCGATCTCGGCGGCAAGCCGCACTACGCGAAGAACTTCGTAGCAACCGACATAGGCGAATTCTTGGGTGATAACCTTACACAGTGGCTCAAGGTCCGAAACGAGGCCGATCCAGACGGCATGTTCTTGGGCGAGTGGCATCGTCGGTCCCTGGGACTAAGAGACTCTCTCTTCTCGCTTGAAGAAAGGGAGATCTCGCGCAGTCCGGCGCCCAATGGCGGACAGATTTGGGTTGGCGAGATTGCTGGTGGTGGTACTGCTGCTCTGTCTGAGGCGTTTACTGAACAGAAGCCGGCCAGTCCCAGTGCCAGCTCGAGTGCTAGCAGCTTCGACATGATGCACGGTTCTGAGGCGGAGAGGAGTACACTTTTCAACGGATCGGATTATGATTACGAAGAAGATGATGGCGAGGAGACCGACAGGGACCAGAGCAGATACCACGGTCACCCAAAGACTAGGCTCACAGGTACGGAGGTCTTTGATAAAATGTAGTGCTCCTTACGAGTTGAATGTGACGGCAATTTGATATGACGGGAGACACGATATGAGAGTGATGGGTCCACACTTGTGCTCCTTCTCTCTCGCTGGAAATATCTTGCATGATTTGCGCACAGGCTATGGCTCAAGCCCGGGACGTACACGACTATGAAATAGACGCTGCTGAGAACGTGAAGACGATTGGGTTCGTGACGGTTTCGCATTCGTTGACTCCAGTATGGGGATGTATCAATCGCACACTTCCGCCTTGGGCGACACAAAGCAGTGGTCGTTCCGCTTTCCCGTGTGCTCCTTCGCCCCTATGAGATCCATCCGTGCGCCATCAGATATTCATATCCACCGATTCCTGCAGAATGTCCTCACTCTACCGTGCGCGAGATTGTTCGTTTAATCGGCACCACCAACAGCACGAGCTGTGAAGAGAAAATCCATGGTCAGCACACGACTGCATCAAGAATATCACCGGACTTCAATCCGACTCTGGTATGGCTCCACTCACTGTAAATCTTGCATGCGTGGTGGTTGACCACCTGCTTGATCACACCCTTTTCCTCCAGGTCGGCGAGGCACTTGCGCGCTAATGATCCGTTGATCTTCAGTCTGTCGACGAGGACGGCGACTGTGACGAGGCGGTAGGACTGGACATCCTTCTGGAGCTTATCGTTCGTAGCCTTGTCGAGGAGGACGTTGTGCTGGGCCTTGTCCTTGACTGTCGGGAGAAGGTATGTTAGTCTATGCTCGTTTGTCGCGGTCATGCGATGCTCGATGTGCGCCGTGGTATGCGGCTGGATTCGATCGGATGGATGCTGGGCGGTGGAGATGGAATTGGCATACCCTTTCCCTTCGACCACTTCTTCTTCTGCTTCTTGCCTCCGGTTGCTGCTGGTGCCATTTTTGCGGATTGTGGATGGTGAGGTGAGCGATCTGAAGCTGCGGGTCAGCGAGGAGCAAAATGGTGTGTCCCGAATTTCCTTGGCGCGGCTCGTTCCTGCCTTAATGCCTGGCGCGACGTGTACTTGGATATAAGAAGTATTGATCAACACCCGCACTTCTTCACTCCATAAGCCATTGCGACTCGGCGATCACCAATAGTACAAATGTACCATCTCGCGCAAGCCCTATGGCTGCATGCTACAAGTAAGGAAGAGTACTCGATCCTCGTTCTTGGTCTCGACAATGCTGGAAAGACGACACTTCTCGAGCAGATCAAGAGTCTCTACAACGATGCACACCAGCCCAACTTGAAGACTGTTCCTACAGTAGGACAGAACGTCAGTCTCATCGATTTGCCAGAGCTCTACCTGCGTATTTGGGACCTCGGCGGTCAGCACACGCTGCGTGGACTTTGGCAGTCCTACTACCGCAGCTGTCACGCCATCGTTTTCGTGATTGACAGCACAGACGTGGGCGACGCAGACATCGAGCGACTCGGCAAAGGACCCAGCAAGGAAGACGAGGAAGGACGTCTGGAGGAGTGCAGACTGGTACTGGAAGATGTGCTACAGAATGAAGAGACAGAAGGAGTGCCAGTGCTGGTACTGGCCAATAAGCAGGATCGGGAAGACTGTGTCGAGGTGGTGAGGATCAAGGAGGGATTGGTACGAAAAGTATTCGAAGGTGAGAAGGGCCAGAACGTGCGGGACAGCAGAGTGCTGCCGCTGAGTGCGTTGACCGGAACTGGCGTGAAAGAGGCTGTTGAGTGGCTTTGCAGCAGAGTGAAGTGGAACAAGGAAGGCAGACCACCTGTCATGAGGTGATGCAGTCGAGATGGTCCACCTCAGATCGAGCCTACCTCCCGACGTCGACCTTGCCGAGGGAATGGCATCCGCCGAAACGCACGCCGCTCCGTTGAAGCAGGTACAAACCAGACCTTGCCGACCGAAGTATCGGTCCGTCAAGGCAAGCTCCCAAAATCCACGAGAGAGCAATGAAAGCAACTTGTGCTTCCGCTTGCCGATGCCCGCACTTTGAACAGCACACACTGGCGTGTCCTTGTTGTCTTGTCATCGCGGTATTCTTTACACTCATTCCATCTCGCGTCAATGAGTGGAAGTGATCGATTGAGTGGCCAGAACGATCATTGTTTCCTAAGCACACGATATACCTAGATTGAGAACACTCTCCCCGCAAGAACTATCTACCAAGCCTCTGGAGTCCCCGGCATCGCGCCCTGACCGCACAGATCCCTCGAAGCAATGGCCACTTCTCTCGGTGAAGTGGGCGATGCATATACTGAGCCCGAGGACGTTGGAGAAGAGAGGGCAAGGGAGCTATACCAATACTACCGACCACCGAAGGAAGTCAAGGACCAGTCACTCTACCTACCATACCCCGACACGGTACTCCAAGCGCACGCTCAGCTCGCTGCTTATCGCCTCGATGTCAGGCGGGCTTTGATCGGATTTGTGGACAAGGACAGCTCATACTTCGTGGCAGAGGCTACGAAAACGATGGACCTGGAGGATCACAAAGACTTTGAGCACGCCGACGACGACTTGTAGTACGGCAATATCAGCGTGCCCAGCAAAGGCAGTCTGGTGGAATGGACGCTGGCACACTCACCACGCCTTGCTGAAGACGGAAGCGAAGTACCTGCATATTACGAGGTGAGCTTGTCCAATGTGCTGCCTCGAGGCCACGCGGGAGACGTTTGATCTGATCGGTCTTTCAGGTTCTTGATATGGCTACGGAAACACGCTGGCAAAGCGTCTACACTAGGTCCGAGCGACGGTTTCGCTACTATCTGGGATTCCCATTACGCACAGAGAACAACATCAACATCGGAGCGTTGTTCTTGCTGGATTCCCACCCGCGGCCTCGTATGAACACGCGCCAAATGAAGGGTACGTTGAGGAGCCATGCGGGCTATTGACGCTTTGCTGACTTGCCCACAGTCTTGCACACATTGGCGAACAATATCGTCGCGCATATGAGAACAGTGAAAGAATCCCACGAAAAGCAGCGAGCCATTCGTATGAATTGGTGCGTGGCTGAATTTATCAGCCTTGAGCGAGGCTTCCGCACCCGGCGTAGTCACAGCTACAATGATGAGACTCGTGCAGGCCAAGGTTCGAATCTGGCAGGCTCTTCACAGCTGCTGACTCCCAATCTATCTCGTCAGTCATCTGCTGTCGAGTCCAGCGGCTCTTTGCTTTCAGGGTCGATGTCTCCGCTCACGACCGGAAGCACCCCCGGATTTGCTGCATATCAGACTGCGGATGTGTCCGGAGCTGGACTTCACTCCAGCGCTGATCCGTGTCAGAGCATACAGACCGACTCTGCATCCGTCAATCCAGCTCATGAACAGACTACTGAGGTTGTGGCGTGCGGACTTGGCAACACCACTACGTCGTCTCAGGGGTTGGAGGAGTCACGGGGGCGACGAGCTTCGCGCGTCGCAAGGTCACGCAGCCCGGCCGTCAGTCCTTCAAAGCCAAGCGCCACGGAAGCAGGCCAGCAGAGCGTATTCGATCGAGCGGCGTACCTCTTGCGAGAAGCTCTCGATCTGGAACCTCATGCAGGCGGCGGCGTAGTGCTCTTTGATACGAATGCACTCGCGGACAATGCACGACCGACTGTGCTTAGTGCTAGCTCGGACTATGGCGATCCACGTCGTATGGAACTGCCCCAGCGAAACTCATCCGAGTCTGTCACCGGCATAGGTGTCGGGGCAGCAAGGTCTGCGTACAGCGGTGCTATACGAGAGCGTGCTGTTCTGGGCGCAGCGTCCATCAACCGAGCCAGCGGTCGCGCGCCAGCCAACTTCGGCCGTGCAGACACTACCTTCAAGGTTACTTTGACCCCACCCGAACTGCAACGCATGTGCAGGAGACATCCACGAGGCCGCCTGTACAATATTCCCGACAACACAGGCACTACCTTGTTCGACTATGAAGGTCGCCACGTTTCCGGTGCACTTTCTGCTCAACTGTATGAAATGGTCCTCATGCGGCGCCAATTTCCGGATGCCAAACAAGTCATCTTCATTCCCATCTTCCACGCCAATGTCAACCGTTGGACCTCTTGTTTTGCCTTCACCAACTCTCGATATCGCGTCTTCTCGCATGAGATGGACTATCTTCCCATGCTGTCGTTCTGCAGTGTTGTCAAGTCTGAGATGGTCCGCCTCGGAACTGTCGTGGCCGACGAGCAAAAGGGCGATTTCATTGGATCCGTTTCTCATGAGTTGAGAAGTCCGCTGCACGGAATTTTGGCCTCCATCGAGTTATTGCAATCGACGGACTGCGATGGTTTTCAAAGATCTTGTGTGGACACCATGGACGCCTGCGCCCACACACTGCTTGACACAATCTCAATGGTACTCGATTACAACAAAGTGAGCAACATGCGACGAGCCTCCGCTTCTTCGTCGAATGATTCTGCGCACCGAGACTCCAAGATGCCTACCACGACCAACCTACGCCAGGAGCCACTGTTTGTAACGGATCAGTCTGTTGATGTGGCTTTGCTGACGGAAGAGGTTGTCGATGGGTTAGCAATGGCCCACCTGGCCAAGGTCCGGACACACATGGACTTCGACGATACATCTCCATCGTTCAACGGAACCTTGCATGATGTTGGGGTGCGACCCAGCATGAAGCGAGTTCTGAACGCCATGAGACCGCAAGTCGAAATGATACTCGATATCCAGGGCACGACGGACTGGTATTACTCGACTCAGCCTGGAGCAATCCGCCGAATCGTCATGAATTTGTTCGGCAATTCGCTGAAGTACACCAAGCACGGGAACATCACTGTGTCGCTACGTACGTCTCGCGTCCAAAGGTCTGCGGACCTGTCCGTCAGGTCGGCAGAAGAGACGCCGTCCGTTATCAAGATCATAGTGAAAGACGTAAGCACCCAAGTATCGAAGGCAGAGAGCATGTCTCCAAGCGCTTCCAGTATCCATGGATGTCCGAGATGCTGACTTTTATACTTCACTTTTGAAGACCGGGCAGGGCATGTCTCCGGAGTATCTCAGGACTAAAGTGTTCATGGCCTTTGCCCAAGAGAACGCCAAAGCAGCTGGTACGGGGCTTGGCCTACCGATTGTCAAAGCGATTGTCAATATGCTTCACGGTGAGATTGACATCAAGTCCATCGTCAATGTTGGCACTGTCGTGGTGGTCACTATACGTGAGTAGGAAAACAAAACGTCGTTTTTGACATCCATGATCTGACCCCATCTCACAGCGATGAAGAAAACAACATCTGGCATCACACGTGGTCGAACTGCCAGCCCCTCTTCTAGAGCTCAAACTACTGGACATTTCACGAAGGACTCGACCATCTCTGAGCTTCAATTCCTAGAGGTCCCACCGCAGACTGCCATTTACGAACCTGCTATGGAATTTGACAGCTTTGGTCAGACGCAAGGCGCCGCCGCCGTTCACTCCGCTCTTTCCCAATACTTGACTGGATGGTTCGGCTGGCCTGTAATGCAGACATGGAACTTCGACGTTCCGGCTCAGATCCTTTTAGTGGATGAGATGCATTTGGCTACGTTACTCGCCCAGCGACCGCTCTTCCTGGAAACGCTCTCCCGACAAAGCATCATCATTCTTTGCGCCAATCCCTCTCGACAAGCCATCATGTCGCGAGATATCCGCAGTAGTCAAGTCGAGGCGGTTTGCAAGCCGTTTGGTCCCCACAAACTCGCCAAAGCGCTCAGCCGGGCACTTGAGAAGTCTTTGAACCAGCCTACGGATGCACAACGTGCGCTCTCGCCGCATGGTAGATCCTTTTCCGCAAGAAACAGCGAGCAGAGCCCAGGCAATTCCCGAGCATCCTCACAAGCGAGCGCAAACGCCGACTACTTTGGTATAGCCGGCGGTATTCATGACACTCAGCAGCGACAGCTTCAACTAAGTCGACGTGGTTCATCGTCACAGCGGATATCGATCAGGAGCTCCATGGAACCCTCTAAGCAGCATTTCACTGAAGTCAGTGCTGGATCAGATGGTGGCTTCCCGTTCCCAAACAGCGATGAACGCAGATGTCAAACTCAGGTCACATCTCCCATTCTACCGAACACGCAACCTCCACAGAAGAAGCATGAGGACAGGCCGGCATTTCTGTCCCCCCCTTCATTCACCTGGACTTTGGAAAGAGAACAGGACAAAGGCAAAACCGAAGACAGCTGTCCTTCTCGAGCTGCTCCCGGGACAGAATCAGCGTTGAGTTCCAGACATCTGGTGAGCACCTCCGGCCATACTGAAGAACTCACCACCAGTCTTGTTCCGCTGCTGCGCGAGAAAAAGAAATCCGAAATGGAGATTTTCAACTCAGCGTCCCAAGCAGCCCCTTTCCACAGCACGACCACTGGGTCCACAGATCTTTGGACCACGCCCTCATCTCCTCAAACCCGCAGGCCACGGCTTCTTCTTGTCGACGACAACAAGCTAAACCTTCAATTGCTTCACACGTTCGTTAAGCAACGCCATTACGGTGAAGATCTCTGCCAACTTGCGGAAGACGGCTCGCAAGCCGTCACCGTGTTTGACTCCTTCGCGCCCGATATTGTGTTCATGGATATATCCATGCCCGTCATGGATGGCATTGAAGCCACACGCTGCATCCGCCGGATCGAAGCCAATCGGAGGGACAGTGACAAGACTCCGGTCGACGAAAGTGGGCCTCGGCCCTCCAAACCTGCGCTTGTGGTAGCCTTGACGGGGAATGCGAAGGGCAGCGATCAGGCAGAGGCTTTGAAGTCTGGAGTTGATGTGTACATGACGAAGCCATGCAGCTTCAAGAAGGTGGGACTGCTGTTGGACAACTGGAGGGAGGAGGATAGGCCCCGATGAGGCTCCGGCGTGGAGTGTGTGGCGCCATCAAGATGGGACGACATCGTTACTGCGGGAGATCGTGCTCGAATTGGCAACGGCCTACATTCGATAAGTATGTACCTACGAGGGATGGCTTACCCCATGTTCACGCCCTGCTGGCCTTTTGCATCGGTCTACAAGAAATCGTACCGAATGTTTCAAGAGTAGCTAAAAGCCACAAATTGCACCGCCAGAAGTCTCTGTGTACCTTAGCTTTGTTACTTCGCCGGGAGAGAGCAGTGCAGTCGTTTCCTTCGTATATAAACACGACACGGGCGTTGTGCAGCTTCGTATATACGCGGTGCGGTACCTTCCCAATTCGGCCATCGCTTCAACCTCAGCCGAACCTCGGCTCGAAATCGAGACCTGGCTTCATTCAAACCACTTGTACATTACAATTCATCCTGCGATCGCTCGTATGAGGTTACGTGCACGTTGATCGTGCAACAGTCTGTCCTAACAAAATGCCTCCACCGGACGATGGAAACGAGTACATTCCCTTCGAGAGGCTTGTGCAAGTGAAGCAGCTAGACGACAACACGTTCCAGTCCATCGCTTTACCGTTCACACCCAGCGGCAAGGATGGCGTCCGAGGCGTCGCATATGGTGGACATGTGTACATGCAAGCTGCGTGGGCAGCTTGCCAAACTGTAGCAAAGGGCTTCTTGATCAGTGTAAAGTCATGGCAGTGCCCACCATATCTATCACACAAGTATCTGACCCGCATCGAAGAACGTCTCTGGAAATTTCATCCTCGCCGGTGCTCCCGAAGTTCCATTCACCTACTCCGTGCAACGCGTCCGCGATGGCCGCTCATACTCCACCCGTATCGTGACCGTCACTCAAAACGCGGGCATCATGTTCACCAGCACCGTCATTTTCAAAAAAGCCGAGACCGGACCTCTGGACGTCCAGTCCTCGACCAAGCTCTGGGGAAAGTACGCCGCCGCCTTACACGGCAAGAAACCAAGCGACTTCGAAGAGTGTCCTGGCTTCGACATGCCATGGTACTGGCGAGAGCAAGCCAAGACCGGCAAGAACGATGCTTTTCCAGGCCTGGACTCGAGGAAAGCAGATATGACGGCGTATAACCGTGGTCTGCACCCTCTCGACAAGCGGCAACCCATCTTCTATCGCTCGATCGGCACAATGTCCAAGGACGATCCCAATTTGCATCTCTGTGCACAGCTGTACGCTTCAGATCGGAATAGTCTGTTCCACGTGGGAAATGCGTACGGGATTGGAGATTTCTACACAGGACTGGGGAGTCTGGTGCATCAGGTCATCTTCCACTCGGGAGCGGAGGAACTCATGTTCGACGAGGATGTCGGACCGGAAGAAGCGAAGTGGTTTTGTAAGGAGGACTGGACGACGAGGTATGCGAACGGAAGAGGGCTGTTCGTGAGTCGGGTCTGGAGTCCGGAAGGGAGGCATGTGGCTACCATTACGCAAGATGGTTTGATCAGGCTGCCGAGAGATGCAAATGCGCAGGCCAAGGAGATCGAGAGGGGATGGTCAAGCATACCGCAAGAAGAGGCGGAGGTTATTCGACGGCGAAAAGGGAAACTTTAGGCGTTCGGCATAGATAGACAGATACCAAAAATGACTTCAGCAACAGTCAGCAACTCGACTCGATGGTATGGCATTGCTAAATCTTCAATCCTATCCCGCTACTCAAACAGATCTATCGCTCCGTCGCGTGTTCGGTGTATCAAGTAGTCGTCGTCCTCTGTCCTATTACCCAGGACCAACGCCGCTCGTTGACATCCCCAGCTAGTGTATCAGGTCTCAATCAGGTATGTATGGGCTGCCAGAATATGCATGGCGCATGTGGAAGGCTGGCGTTTACTCTCGTGACACATCGCGGCCAAAGAGGTAGGACTTGAACCAGTCCACGAAGACCAGAATCCTGTTGCGAGCTGCGAAAGAATGTCAGTTTGTGTATCATCTCGCAGCCATCGCAACGTCAAACTTACAGCTGAAGCACATGCTCAAGTATGCCGATCTCCAGAACAGGTACGTGAGCTGACCACCACTGGCGAGGTTTCCCGTCAACCAGCTGATGTCGGCCACAGCCTTTTCACTCCCAATGTACGCCATGGAACCCTGATGAGAGTATTCGAATGGACCCATCTGCTTGACACGGCGCAACCGTTTCTGCAGATCCTTGATGTCCTCAAAAGCCTGTTGGCGGGCCTCCTTGTTGGGAGCATTGCCTTGAGCTTCAGACAGTGATCGTAGCTGAGATTCGATCTCCTCGGTCTTGGCCATTTGGTTGAACAGACGTGCGAGGAAAGCACCCTCCTGACTGGCGACTTGAGCGGTGGGTGCATAGTTGGCAATTGCGCAGTCCCCGACTGCCCAGATGTTCTCAGTGCCCTTGACGACCAGATATTCGTTCACGGCCAGTCCACGGCGGGAGTCTTTTTGAGCAGGAATTTGCGACATGAGGTCCTTCACGAGAGGTCGTAGAGCGTTTCCGGTCGCCCATACGAGTAGGCCGTATGGGATCTTCTCGAGCACTTTCTGACCATTCGCATCCACGTACTCGGCCTCGATGTACTTCTCCGTCACGTTTTTGACCATTGTCTTTGTCCGGATATCGATCGTTTCCTCTTTGAAAGTTTGCTCGGTGTAATCGATCAAGCTCTTGGAAAAGGATGGCAGGACGTTGGGAAGTGCCTCGACGAGTGTAACGTGGAAGTTGTCCTTGATCTCAGGAATCCACTTGCGGAGATCGTTCTCGAAAAAGTCCTGCAGCTCACCGGCGAATTCAACACCAGTGGGACCACCACCAACGACCACAGTGTGTAGCAGACGCTTGACTTCATCCGGTGATTGACCCTTGAAAGTAGCAGTCTCGCAGCAGTCCATAATCTTCTTGCGAATCTTTTGTGCGTCACCCACCTCTTTCAAGAAGCAACCGTGCTCACGAACACCAGGAATACCAAAGGTCGCGTTCTCCGCGCCGACACCAACCACAAGCATGTCGAATGGAACCTCGCTGATGGACGTTGAGCCCTTGACGTCGGAGTCATCGCTGAAATAGACCATCTTTTTCTCTGCATCAATCTTGGTCACCTCGGCTTCGTAGAACTTGACGGCAGTCTTCTTGTGTCGTAGGAAGTTGCGGATCGGTTCCATGATACTGCGGTGTTCGATCGTTCCAGTCGTACATGATGGTAGGAGAGGCGTGAAGAGGAAGTAATTGCGCGGCGAGATGACGATGACATTGTAGTTTTCGGTGTCGAGTTTCTTCAACAGAGAGACGGAGCCCCAGCCAGTGCCTGTCCATGAGTTAGCAACTCGTCATTGCATTGACGCAATCCTCATGCCCTACCGAGCACAACCAGAGTCTTCTTGGAGGGATCAGGCTCAGCCTGCTCAACAGGATTCCGGTTGATGTAAATCCCGTAACCAACATATCCCAGCCCACCCAACAGCGACAAGTATGTCAATCGCCACGTCCACCGGAAGATTCGGAATCTGCGCTTCTTGACCGGCGCTGCTGTGTCGGCAACACCTCTTCGGAAGCTGGTCTGCAGCTGTGGCTTGTTGAGTTGCGCTCTCGCAAGCCGCAATGGCAACGAGGCTGATCGTGAAGCTGTCACGAAACCACGGCTTCCCGTCTGCTTGAACCCAATGGCGGCCGTCAGCTGCGCGAGCGGTCGGACGGCAGCTCTGGACGCCATGACGGATCGAACAGAGGAGAGTCGAGAGGAGACCGCGAGGGCGAAAAGAAAGATGTGGTCAGTTCTCCTGGCTGATACTGAGAAAAAGAAGCCGGACCGATGCGTGGGATGTTGTGTCGCTTGATTCGTGATTTAAGGTTTTTAGCGTCAGATCTGCTTCCCAGAGCTTGGGCTTGCCGAATTGGATCCTTTGGGTGTTGTCTGGATTTTATCCGCCGAGTTGTGACCGTCGGATGAATGTGAGGGAGGATTGATTTTGGCATGCATGTAGCACAATGATCACTTCGAGGTCCTCCGTGGTTCTTGCTACGAGCCTCAACAACTCTGATCGTGACAAGAATGTCTCCAGCTGAATCGCTGACACGAGACGCCTCGGCAGGATGAGGCTGGCAAACAAAAATTGCCCAAGACACACTAGCTGGCGTCGAGGGACAGGGTGCGTCAAGCAGGTGTCTAAGAGTGTCGATGGCCGTCGACTGGCACGGATACTCGTTGTTATGTACATCAAGCTTCTCAAAAGGAATGCCCTCCGACCGGATGAGCTCCCTTTACGCCGCACCCGGAACATATTCGTACAAGGTCTTGATATACACGTTCCTGCCCGACACGACAGTCACTTTCTGCTGGCCTTCCACTCATGCGCCAATAATCTTGGAAATGTTCCGACTCCCTGCCGTACTGATGCGCCGGTTCATCGATCCGTACGATGACAGCTCGCTAAAACGCTGTTGAAACATTCCCCTTCCTGCTTGCCTGATCTTTCACTGTGCCTGGGAGCTTTCAAACACGACCTCCCTGTTTCCCTCCGCCACTGCTCACGACTATCGCGCCATTGCAGCAAACACTAGCAGTAGGAAAATTCCCGTCGCCGTGGGGATGGATACTCTCATGCCACATGCTTCAGAATTGGCCGGGGAATCGAATGGACTGCCTCCGCCGCTGTCGCTCTTTCGAGTTGATGTGCTGGTAGTTGATGAAGTCGTCGAGCTGGCGGTGCTCGATGAGTCCGTTAGAGGGTCGCAACTTGTAGATGCCTGTGTCGAATGCGAAGAGCTTGCGGAAGTGGTTTTGCTGTCCGTCGCCGATGCTTCTGAGCTTGATGTGCCGACTGCTTGCGTGCTTGTGGCTTCGTTCCCGATGTCGCTGTTACTTGAAGGTGTTGCCGACGATATGGCAGGCTGTGTCGCCGGCTCCGATATCGAGGCGACGAGTGAATTGTAGTTTTTGCACAAGATTTGCGGGCCAGTACCTTGGATGAATAGCTTAACCAGATTCGGACCATCGCCGAAGTCTTCGCTCGCACAAGCCGTGCGTACTGTCGGAACCAGAGTCTGTAGACCTTCCAGACAGTCTGCACTACAACCGGATCCGTTGGGGTCAAAATCCGTCTTCGAGCATGAGCTGACCTCCTGGTTGTATGCGGCATTGCATTGAGGTCCGAGCGAGTTGATCCTGGGTTGAAAGTCTTGTAATTTGGCCGCCAGGAGTGCCGGCGGCAGCGCAAAGAGGATTGCTTTTGAGTATCGCATGCTTGAGATATGGTGTTGTTGATTTTCCTTATGGTTTGTTATGTTGAAATGCCCCGGCTTCGTTGTCACGGCAAGCGTACTCGGATGGCAGCCCGGTCGCCTGGTCGCCGACCCGCAAAGAGAGAGTGCTTTCCAAAGCGTGGCTGGCGAAAAATCCGTGTCGCAGGAAGCGTATCGCAATGGCTTCCTCAATTCCAGACCAGTTCCTGCGCGGCGAATGGCAAGGACGACTATTACGGACCAGCCGCGATCTCAATATTACGCCGAAGTGCGCACAGATTTTCCTTCCGTGAGAGCAGGCGTATCCGCAGTCCGGTAGGACGATGATTGCCTCTGTCGTCGAAACACGAAGCAGAAAGCAACGAGTTATGTGACCTGCGTTATTCCCTCCTTGTGACCCGATATAGCGACTCAACGCTGACTCTGCATGCGTCGACGATAACGCGATATGATCCGACAGTTAATAACAGCAGCAGTCAACGTGCACCTCTTCTGGCACCGCGAAACAAACATCAAGCAATGTGAAAGAGCGAAAAAGAGGACTGGCGTGTATGGACCTCACCTTCTCGAAGTTTTGGTCTCCCACCACTCAACCTGTCACCCTCATCGCGTGAGCGGCGACCACTCCGTGGCGACACGGAGCACCTGAGACCGCCATGGGCCACCCGCATGGGAAGAGCTCGACGGTGGAACGATCGAAGAGCGAATGAAGTGCACAGGTGAGGTATCGCAGGTGGAAAAGGGTTCTCCGGCCTAGCCACAAGCGGGGTTTGAAACGGGAGGGTCCGTTTCAGAGGCGAGCTTTGGGCGGTTGGGCGGCTGTGATCCAACAGCGTCACACTGCATGCATGTCGCGTTGCTAAGAATGGACATCCTGCGGTTTTGGAGGGGTGACTTTCTTGTTAAGATTCCGCAGGTTCATCAGTGGCCAGAACAACCTCCAGTGCCTTCCAGTAATCGAGGAGGGAGAGATGTCATGTCGATGACCATGCCCCGTGACCGAAACCTGGAAGACTGCCCTCTCTTAGTCATGCTGCCGTTTTGATTTCTTAAACACGCTCATGCATGGTGTGATGACGGATTGAGACATTGCGACCCAAGGCACTTGGACAGGAGATATGAGTCTCTTCACATTCATTGTCGAGAGAACTTCCACTGCTCTGGCAGGGCAAAATGTCTTCCGTGCCTTAGCTATAGGCCTTTCACTCGTCACAATCATTTTCTCCACCGTTCTTCGCGTAGCCTCGCCGGGCTCGCTTCTCATACGCCGGTCATGATGCAAAATTCATTCCTCATTGCCTGGCTTCGTCTCTCTGTGGAAGCCCGCTATGCCAGCAAACGCCAGTGTACCCACGCTATAATGCAAAACAAAATCAGAAGAAAGGGCCGAAATGTGGATTCCAATCGGGTAGTGACCACCAGCAATTCTATTGCGGTGAAATCATGTGCTGCTGATGAGCACTTGGAAGCCATCGGTGAATCGGCGTCATTTCTTGTGGGTGATTGCCATCGAGCCACAGGTTCTGGCCCACGTATGGAAGGCGACCGGTGTGTTGAGTCGGCTTGCCCAGCGGTTGGTAGTGCATCTGGTTCAGCTCGATATTCATCGGACGACTCTGGATTGATCCCGATGGTGGCGGGTACAACAAAGTGGACACATTGTGCACTGGTCGGTATGGGGAATTCCGCTGCTGAAGAAAGTACGATGGTGAGATCTGAGTGGGTGCCTGAAGAGATGAAGCCGAGTGTGGCAAAGTGCCAGAGGGCGACGTTCCGTTCGTGTCGGCGTATGGACTCGTATGCCGTGATGTGTTCTGCGAGTGTGGCGGTTGCTGGTGGGAGGACGAAGCATACGATGTGGGCGTCTGAGAGCTCTGTGCCTGAGCATTCGTGGCAGGGTAGACCATCGCCATCGCTCTGGCAGGCACGTTCAACGGAGGGAGTTGGTGAACCTGCGAGAGATGTTGAGGTCCACTGTTGGACGACTGAGGAGGCGGTATGGAAAGACTGGGCAGCGTGAGACGAGGAACGGGCTGTCCAGGATAGTGCTGCGGCGCCATTGTCGAATAGCGGTGCGGTGAGGTATAATTTTGGTATCCATGCATCATCCTCTTCGCGGGCGGCTCCGTGGTCGACTCATCACGGCTTCGTTTCCTGGATGCTTGTTGTGACGGTGCGTGATTGACCTCACCGAACGGACCAAGAGGAGATGGAGCTGGAGTTGGTCCATGCTGTCCAACCATGCTTTGAGCCACTGGATGCGGTGCAGGGTCCGGGTTGTACGGAGGCGAGGCGTGGTTGGATACTGGCGGTGAAGGGAGGGCCATCGGAACATGAAGAGAAGACGCCGGTGATAGAATTGGCACTGGCAGGTTTGCTTGTTGTGGTCGAGCGGCTTGGTCGAAGAATGCGGCGAATTTGCCCAACAGTGCAAGCCAGCTTGTCCAGTCTTGCTCCGATGTGAATAGGCAGTACTTCATATTGCTCAAGAACTCCACCTCCATGATGTGCACTTCACCAACGTTGATGCCAGATACCTCGGCCCAAGTCTTGTTGGTGTAAGTATTGTCGTCCAAGAATTTGTTGCCGAGCATCAATGCCACCGTCAACAGTCTGTATTCACTTCCAGGCTTGCCGCGGACAGTTGGATTTTGCTTCTTCAGCCGATAAATGAACAAGAGAGCAAGTAGGACCACATTTTGTGCTACGCATGTTGTGGAGAGTATTGTCGTCACCCATTTCCGGAATCCAGTGGTAGGCTTCGCATCCGCGGATAGCGGTTTCGTCGGATGAATCGCAACAGGTGAGTCCGCGACTCTTTGGAGGACGTCGGAGGATTCAAACCAGAACAAACAAGTAATCTGCTGCCAATTAGAGCTGATCCAATTCTCGAGCCCCAGGACTGACACTCACCTGAGCGGCTAGTTCGGCCAGGCTTCCACCGCTGTCGTTCACATCACGAGGGATCTGAAAATTGGACGCAATCGCATTGGCATGTGATCGTCTTCTCTCCTCAACAAACACTGGTTTCGCAGGTGACGTTCGAGCCGTGGGTGTGCCTGAGACCTCAGGTCGAAAGTTCTCCTGTGTATGAAAGTTCATATCAACAGGCGGGTATGGCGGTAGCACTTGTGATGAACGTTGTGTCTGCTGAGTGCTGGTGATATCTCCATTGAAGTTTCCATGCTCTTGACGTTGATAGTTTGATCTGTGGGTCTGAGGAGCGGTGTTCATGTCGGGTGAGGGCGTCCTGTGCCTGGCGAAAGCGACTTGGCCAGTTGATCGGTGTGAGAGGTGGTGGAAGCTCTTGGACGAGGTCGGAGAGGAGAGCTTTTTGGAGACGCGGAAAGGATCTCTGAAACGAATGGGCTCCTTGAATGCCGTGGTGGTCATACTGTCTTAGTGAAGTGACGGGAACCGCAGCTGTAGGGCAAAGCTCATGTGGTCATGACCCAGGTGTGTCTTCCGCAGCAGACTGGAAGAGAGGCAGGCTCAGATGACGGGAGGAGGGGAAGGTCGATGAAGTGAGGAAGTGGAGAGTCGAAGTGACGTGAGCTGAGAGAAGAGGACAGCGAGGTCGAGGTGAGTGTAGCGAGGTCGAGCAGGCAGAAGTGGTGGAAAGGTAGTCGGCGCCAGTGAGGTGGAGTGAATGAGAATGACAATAACGAGCAAGAGCAATACCAGGGAAGGAACGTGAGAGACAGTTACCAAAGAGGCATCAACCCAACGGAAGCGGCGGCGACAGCCGTTGTTGATTGATTGCTCGCTCGCTCCAGCTCCACGCAAGGGCGGCGGCAGTGAAGTGCAGAGGCATGCGCGAGGGCGGGCAAAACTTACGATACGATGCGGTAAGATAGTCAGGTATGGGAAGGGAAAGTGGCACCTCCACCAAGCAACGCAACCTTGGAGTTTGGAGCTAGCCTGACTGATGATTTGCACTGACCCGAGCCACCCAAGACCGTCGCATCGGACGGGATCGACCGACACAAGGCAAAAGGGCAAGGAAAGGACGAGACAAGACACGGACCGGAGATGGGAAGGGTACGAGGCGGAAAAGAGGAGTAACAACGGCAGCAGGCGCAGACCCAGACCCAGATCCGACCAGACCAGACGCAGGACCAGGCTTTCCGGCTGAGGCTCCGGCTCAGGCTTCATCGCCGTCGTGAGCGTGAGCGTGAGCCTCTCACATCACATCATCGCGAACCCGACCCGACGAGACGAGACGAGACGAGACGCAGCAGCAGCAGCAGCGGCAGCCCGATGAGGATGGACGGCGCGCCGGTGCATGATGATGCTAGCGGCCAAGTGGTCCCCCGGACTAGGTTGGCAAGTGTCAGGTATCAGGTATGGAGCAGCAAATGGCAGTAATAATAGCGAGCCAGCCAGCCATGCGATCGATGGCGTCGGAGGTACGACGCAAAGCACCAACGCTCGGGCGCAGCCTGAAGCGTGACAAGAGGCTGTCAAGAGCCAACGGCCGGCCAGCCCGCCTGCCAGGAGTCGGCCGTTCTTGGGTGATGAAATTGTTGAAAATGCTGGATGGACATGCGGATGCGGATGCGGATGGCAAGGAAGGAGGGAACGAAGGAAGGGGGCAACATGCTTCTGGCTCTGGACGCTAGTGATTGAAATCTACTGGCGCGCGTTCTGGCGCTGGGTTCCATGCGTCGTCCATGGAGCTGTGCCTTTCTTTGGCTCGCTCGGGGCTCGGGCTGGGCGAGAGCCAAGTCAGTGCGCATCCCGGTCAGCCAGTCCTACCACTGCCATTAATTGTTCGGTCTCGACTGCGACTGCGGTCACGCCGTTTTATTGAATTACGCACACGCATTGCGGCCAGGTGGCCACAAGATTATCGCGACTGGTACTGTGCCAGAGTTCAGACTTGTCCAGGGCTAGCACATATAATAGGGGAGGCCAGACATCCGAACACGACCGCAGACGAGCTCATCGTGGCCGGCAGAATTATACTCGCCGACCGCTGGGGTGTGTCGATCAGCATCCGTCCGATCCATACCACCCCTTCCATTCCCCATTCATCGCACATATCATGCATCCATTACTCAACCTTCCGCTCCGTCCACTGTCTGGGCTGAGTACAACGCGCATATGCAGACGGCCAAGGCTTGACCTTGCTGAAACGCTGACAAGTAGTACCCATATGTATCATACTGGGACCGTCGTGACTGGGGTGGACAGCCTGGCCGCAGCAGTTGGGACGTACCTCATCGATCCGTGCCGTACACGAAGGAGTCGGAAAAGCCATCTTCGCCTCGTGACGCTGACGACTTCTCGTTGATCGTCGGCAAGGAAAGACATTTCCGTTGCCTCTCATGATGGAAGGCAGCTCCACCGCGGACCACATGCACCCACAGCGCTTGCACAAGAGCGGTCTGCGATGTTCCTAGCCGCTTAAAGTGCAAGGTATGCGGGTCTACAACGTCGACGATGGGCCGGCAAACTGCAGGTGACGACGACATACGATCCGAAGACAAAATGGCAACGGGGGAAGCTTTCGCGTCGCAGACGAATGATGGGTCGCCAAGGAAGACCCGGCCGAGGATGGACGACTCAGCTTTCGCCAACCTACTGCAAGCGGCACTCTCGGCGCCAGCCTTTCTCACACGCCTCCGCGCCCATCTCACACTACCTGACCGGTGGATTCCTTGAACCTTCATCATCCCACAACCTACCTTCTCATCACTCACATCAGACAAGGAGCGAAGGGAAATTTCTGAATCTCACACGATCGCCGGGAATTTGGCAGCTTCGCCAACCCCTCCACGGCGCAATCTCGAATCTTGTTACCCACCCGCCACGCTCTGCTCGAGACGTCCCACAAAAGTCTCAACGGACGAAGACAGGGTGTGTGGTGGTCTGTCGTAAAACAGGCATCCGATAGACTACCACTAGCGAGACGTGAGACCCAGCATCGCTTGCGTCGAACACTGCACACCACGTCGTGCTGGTCACTGGTCTCCTTCGCAGAAATACACTTCCCGTCGGACCATGGGTATCACAGCCCATGTTCGCCCGATACTGACAACGTAGCAAGTTGATGATGATCAGTACATCCACTTCGAAGCCTCGTTTGCATGAGACGCAGGAGGGTTTCGGCCTTTCACCCGCCAAACAATACAGCTTCAGCTCCAGACATGCGCCGCTAGGCGAACTACCCAGAAGAAGATATCACATTCAGCAGGATCGTTTCGCATGTTGTCCTCACTTGATCGTGGTTTTGTGGAATGCTTATCTAAGAGTGTGGACGCCAATTGGTGGCTTTTCACAATTGAATGTCTTGCCTTGTCTCGAAGCTGGCCCAGCCACAGAAGCAGCGGCGTGGGTGTATAGTACATCCGACTGATCCACCTTGACAAAAATAAGCGATGGCACCACGCTGGCTTGCTCCGAATCTGATTTGTTGGCGGTGGTACTAGATCCTGTACGCAACAGCGTGCCGAAGCAGGCAGGTTGAATGCATGATCGCGGTGTGGGAAAACTCCGCGGGAGTCCTGGCATCCAGCGGAATGCGATACCTTGTCCCATTCTTGTTCATCTCAATAATCCCGAGGCTGTGGAGCCTTGATTGGCGGAGTAAGTACTATCTGTACATTACTACATTCTGTCAAGGCTCTTGGTGATCCAAAGTTCCGGGTGGCGCTCTGCACGCATATTCAAAGTCAAATGAGTCAATAGTACTATTGATGAACAGGTCCAGGCCGGATGCCTGCTCTGCTCCTGGAATCATGGAATGCCACCTCATGATGAGATGTTCCGATGATGTCGACGAGCGAGGAGATCGCCCTGAGGTCCTTGTCAAACATGATTATGATAGTCGCCGAGCTGTGCTTGCCAGTCCGCCCGCATTTGCTGTGGACATGCGCCTCGGAAAGGTCTGCTCATCATCAGTGCTCACTGATCAGGCTCTGGCCAGGCCAACGAGAACTTAGCTCTTTCATCATGCACGCAGCGGATGATGAGAGTTCGTGCAACAGCGGCGCTCCGCCTCTGCGGTACCATGTCAGACTTGCCGACCAATCAACGAGGAGCCGTAGCAAGCACTTGCGGTCCGCCCAAGATCTTCCTGGAGGTAAGGTAGGCTAGGGCACAACGGCATAACCTCGCGTCCGTAAAAGCAACATGAGCGTGACGTGCGCCCTCCCGCCTTGGGAATTTCGAGATGTGATCAGAAGAGTGCGCGGGCAGAGTCGCAGTGTGCGCTAGGTTCTAGTTCCTAGCTCACCCACATGGACCACATTGCATCGCATCGCATCGTATCGCACCGCAACAAGCTTTCCACGATGGAGCCTGCATGTTGTGCCAGGCTCAGCACGCCGCAGGCATATCCGGCCACATCTTCGACCATCGATTGGCTGTCCGCATTGCGTTTGACGTGTGCATGCTCGTCTGATCATCATCATCTTCGTGCGAAAGCAGTGCCGTTGAGTCCAGGAAGCATGGCGCCACTCGGCGAGGCGTAATGTCCACCATCCGAAAGTTTCGGCGGAAAGAGGCAGAAAAGACCTGCATGTCACTACGACTACTGTAGTCAAGATCGCTTGTAACAAGGGAGGCCGACTCGGCGGAGTCTTCGTGGGAGGCGGACGCGCTTTCAATTTGTCCTGCACCAGTGAAACTGCCTGGTCTGAGAAAGTTGATTCTGACCCTTCCTTGAATGTCACTGACATCAGCCTATTGGGATCCATTAATTGGCTCCCCTGGAGCAGGAGGCACTCGGAAGTGATTACGATCACAGCGTCACCTTTTGGTGTCACGCGCATTCTCGTTAAAGACCATGCATCTTGCTTGCTGATTGCTAGAGGTGAGGACCTGGTGCTTGCCACGGATAGTCGTGGATAATTTCGTTGGTGTTGCCGGAAATGTCCCATTTCGGGGATGAAATTATTCCTCGTCCCACGGTGATCGGTGAGATGATCGGTGACAACAAGCTGCACTTGCAAACGAGCTGCCACTGTGGTGATGAGCATGGATGCAAGGGCATCTGTTCCATGGGCTGACACGAGCAATATCGGGGAACTTCGTCTCGTGTTCTCCTATCACTGACGACGAGTTGGTCCGCACATCAACGCCGGAATGAGCGGTTACCGGTCTGGGTTCCAGCAATGTGCTTTGCGACTGCGCCTGACATGGTGACATGGTCTCACTTGTGCTACCCTCCGAGCGGGCAAGATTCGCATCACAGCTGTGAGGGGTTTCTGGACTTACTGCTGCGGGGACCAGGCCGGCGACGACCGAGTGTCTTACCACTCTCCGCCACGATCGCCCACCTCTGATCAGCTTCTTCGCACTGCGAGCCGCACACACATCCGCATTGCGCTGGTCTTGCACGCCCGCCTGCCTGCAGGTAAATCTCTCCGGCAAGCGACTAGGATGTGCCAGCCGGCCTCCCACGAGAAAGAATAACGCAGCCAGACATCTAATGGGTCGTCCGTCCGTCGTCCCTGCAGGCCGCCTCCATTCATATCCTTGTGCCATCTCTTCGCAATGCGAGGTTGACAGCAACCGGCGAACCCACGCATTATGCCTTCAGAAGTGGAGTATTCATTATGATAGCCGTCTCCATCCGGCCAGCCGCTTATCATTTGTGTCTCCCTCGGCGGAATATGGACAGGAACATGGAGGAACGGCCTCCCCAGCTGGTACTCCCTTGTGAGAGCTAGCCGCTGGTGACCACGCCTACGTTTTCAAGAGCCTGGCAATGTGCTAGTGCAAATAAGCCGCGCCAGCTTGAGCGCATATGACACAACGCATCTGCAGCTCCTCGACCGACGCTCCATGTCGTAGGTTACGAGATTTCGTCAGCTCTTCTCATATCTCATGCTTCCCATCGCAACTGCTCGGCTCGTTTATCAGATCAGTCTACATGACGTGTTGTGGGATCTTCTCATGCTTAACCTGTGCAAAGACAACCATTTACAGCCTCGTCGTAGTATTCGACAGGAGCAGGGCATACTAGGTACAACAAACAGTGACAAAGCCTTTGGCAGGGCAATTCGCCAAATGGTCTCGACGACATACCTCACGGTGTACCTGCACACGTTGCTAAGCTGTTCTTGCAGCATCACTGCATCTCCTCGGATATCCTGCTGACTTGTCCGCACGCCTCATTTATCTTTCTCGTTGAGGTATCTGAACATCTTGTTCAGACGTCACGCTAGGTCACTGGTACGCCTCAAGAGTGTGTCCTGCTTAAGGTCCTTGCGTATAACTGCTCGACTTCGATTCTCAAGGTGTCATGCCCGGCAATCAGAACATTACTGCTTATGCAACCTTCTGTGCACAACCAATGAAGCAGCCTTTCTATCGAGCTGGGTGTTCGGCGGTCAAGGTAGTCGGACATGGCATAACGAGCATGAAGCCAGTAAGCACCGAAATGCTGTAGTATAGCGAGAACTGTAGGAATGGATTGATATTCAGCATGGAGCGTGAAGTTCCAAAGCCGGCACTCGAAAAGAAACGCCGACGTTCTTCCGCCCTGCTGCGACTTTCACACCTCGTCGTTGATCAGAGCACACGCCGCACTCATCACCACATCACACACCATGCCTCCCCGATTACAGCTCCTTCGACGGGCGGGCGTCGCACTGCCGACGCAACAATCTTATCAACCTCTGGCGCCGTTCCTGTATCCTTTCATCGCCCAGCAGCGCTCCGCATCAATCCTGTCCTCCTTGTCCGATACCAAGGGAGCATACAATAAGAAGATTCGACGTGGTCGCGGACCAGCAAGCGGCAAGGGAAAGACATCCGGACGTGGTATGAATGGTCAGAAGCAGCATGGCAAAGTCCCGGCAGGGTTCAATGGAGGACAAACACCGGACTGGGTGGTCTCGGGCTCGAGAGGATTCGAGAACCAGTAGGTCGACGACGAACGCTCTATGACCGTAATCTGCTGGGCGCTGACAGTCGTGATAGCTTCTCCGTGGAAATGAGCAAGGTCAACCTAAATCGCATACAATACTGGATCAACCAAGGGCGATTGGACCCGTCAAAGCCCATCACATTGAGAGAGCTGAACAAATCGCGCTGCACACATGGCATCAAGGATGGAATCAAACTACTAGCGCGTGGAAAAGAGGAGCTCACAACACCCATCAATATCGTCGTATCTCGTGCCAGCGCCGATGCGATTGCTGCTGTTGAGAAATTGGGGGGGACGGTGACAACACGATACTACACCAACTTTGCCATCTCCAAGATTTTGAAGGGTGAGATGGACCCAATCAACAGCCTGCAGTCCCGCGCAAGCACAGCGGCTACGACTGGCGTAGTGGAGGAGAACGCTGCACAGGTGTTGGAGCAGGACAAGAAGGTCTACAAATACAGGCTGCCCGATCCGACCAGCCGCAAGCACCTGGAATACTACCGCGATTCCGCACATCGTGGATACCTGAGCCATCTCGTGGAGGCTGGTCAGGGCCCAAGTTTGTTCTTCAAGACGCCAGGCTCTGGAAAGAAGGATGGCAAGAAGACTTCAGGCAAAGCAACCAAGACGCAGCAACGAGCCGAGAACAGGTTATGGTAACTGTGTTGTGTATGAGACGTGTATACTGGTCTGATCGAGACATTTACCATATCAAGTCCGTTTTGCCCATTGACTTGGTGTAGAGCGGACCCAGTCCAGGTCAGCAGAAAGCTTCGCCGAGACATGGACCAAAGCTTTGCTGGTCCAGCCGATCTACGAAGCTATAGGTTTGCAGAACGCACGCATGTGGTTTGTGTTGAAGTGCGGCAAGAAACATTCCCTCCAAGCGAGACTGTCCGTTGAGGCTCCATCGAGCTGCATGTCGAATCGACGGAACAGTCCCGCAAATGCAACTTGCAGTTCACACATCGCGAGAGTCTGACCCAAGCAAGCTCTTGGCCCTCGAGAAAACGGTACAAGCCACCTCTCCAGCGAAGAAGCTTCCCCTCCCAGCCAACGTTCGGGGTCGAACTTTTCAGGAGAAGCGAATATGTCAGGGTTCGAGTGCACCATCCCCTGAGCCATGCCTACGATGGCTCCAGGAGGAATGTGGCGACCGCTGATGGTTGCGCCGCTTGAGGGTACGACTCGTGGCAGAGGCGCCGTAACCCCAGGAGCTAGGCGGAGACTCTCTTTGATGACTGCGGTAAGGAAAGGCAGCTTCTCGAACGCTTCCACTCGAGGCTGGCTCTGTAGGTCTGGCCAGACACTGAGCAGCTCCGTCTTTAGCCGAGATATCATCTCCGGGCTCTGCAGTACATGATACAGGCCAATGATGACCGTGTTCCCGACCGAGTCCGCTCCGCCGAAGAGAAGCGCTTGTGTCTCTTCATACAGACTCTGCTGACTAGGCACGCCCGCTGCTTTATTGGCCTCAGGATCAAGCAGTCGGTGATAGATTGTCGGATGCGATGTCTGCTTCAGTAGCTGCGGATTGCTCGCGACCTCCTTCACCTGCGCGCCAAGCAATTGCTGCATATCGACGAGACCAATCAACGCCGGCGCCGTCATCTTCGTCAGCCATCCGGGGAAACTAAAGACCAGCTTCCTCACGCCGGAAAAGTGCTTGAAGACAACGAACGTAGGAAGACTGGCGTCCATCGCAACCACGACTGGAGCTTGAAAGTCCTTAGCCTCCGTGGCGTGGATGTCCTGCGCGAAGCAATACGTGACGATAGTATCCAGAGTGAAACAGCGTAGCGCGAACAGCATATCCGAAGGCTTTCCCTCTGCATTCTCCTTGGCGAGGTGAACACAGAGGCGGTCCATGATGCCTCTCACGACGCCCTGGAGGTCCAAGATCGCACGACGGGAGAAGAGCGGAGCGAGCACGTCTCTGCGTTGCTTGGCTTCGCGGTGGTGGAGGAACCCAAAGGAGGATGCGTCTTCGCCGAAGGATTGGTAAAGACTCGCTTCTTTTGACCAGCGGTTCGATGCGTTGTAGATGTCTAGGTACGCTTCCGGGTTAGAGAATTGGAGCTGTGGTAGTCGTTGTCAGTGCTTGATGTTACCAGAGAACGATGGCGATCAATATTCGCATGCCTCATTGGGTCCGACGCGGACGACTTCGCCGTATCGTGCGTGCAGCTCTCGCAGTACATCGCTCCAGTTGCGTCCACGAAACACCTCCTGCCAGGTCTTGTACCAGCCGGTCGATGCGAGAAGTGGTCCTTGGAATTGTGCAAGCGGATGGCGGAAGACATTCGTTAGGAAGGTCCAGGCGAAACGAGTGACCACGGCGGCCACGAAACCGGACAGTAAAACGGTGATATTCAAAGCCATGGACGAATTGTGTAGCGGTGGCTGTATTGCTCTCGAGGCATTCGGAGTGCCATGCGCTCTCTATAAATACACCAAGGTACCCACCCGATGAGCATGCACTGAGGTCACAGGATAACTGGCTCTCCACGAATCATACTGAAATCCCCTGTGTCAACTCGCACTGTGTCGTGAACTTTTGGCTTCTTCGGCATGCAGGTGGTCGCCTCATCTAGTCGGCGCTATACATGCTGCACCGCACCAAGTATGCCAGCAGACTGCATGACAAGCGTGCTTGGAAAGTTGAGAAGTGTTGTTGTTGGCAGGCTGTTTTTCTGACCAAGTTCTGACTCTGTTTCTAGATGCTACCAACCATCTCATGCAAGTTATCATTATGTATGCTGTGCCGTAGCAGCCTGTCCCTTTGCTTCGGGAAGGGAAGTCCTTGTTCCAAATTTCAATCGCTGATCGCCTCGCTAAATAGCAAAATTTCCAGTGCATTAATTGTAAAGTCCTCGCAAGCTGTTGCTGTGCGTGCTCCAAGCGTGCTCCACAACCTGCCCGGCAGGCTTCTACAGCTCGCGCTTGGAGGTCGTCGGCGAGAAGTTGAGGTTGCCGATAGAACACCAATTCGAGCCTCCGACCTTGATGGGCAAGCAGGACAAGTACTTGCACCACGAACAGGTGTTCTTCCAGACGTAGAAGTTCTTCAACAGCAGGATGAACGCGATCAAGGCGCCCAAGAGAGCAGCGCCGCGGATTACAATCCAGAGCCACCATACTCCTCGGCGTTTCTGAAAGAAACCAAGTGGTGACTTGGCGAATCTGCGAAGCCCATCGCCGCGCTTTTCCTGACGAGCCACAGAGGTGTACGCAACATCGTCTACGTCGTCCTTGCGACGCGCAATCTCACTGGGTGATCGCAGTAAGCACACTCCCAAGACTAATCCCATGAGGAACCCGCCGATGTGGGAAAAGTTGTCCAGTCCGGGAAGGAGTCCAAGCGCAAATGCGATGACCATATCAACCAAGATGAACATGAGATCCTTGGCGGGGCTGGTGCGCTCTTTCCAGGTGTAGAGCAGGTCAAGCAAAGTGATGGCCAGAATCCCAAACAGACTGCCGGAGCAGCCTGTAGATGCAATGCCCGTCGCAGCGAAGTTGCCGCCGAGGACGAAGCCAAATATGCCGGCCGCAAAGTAGAGAATCGCGAATCGAATGCTCCCAATCAACTTCTCCACGTCTCTTCCTAGTGTAAGCTGCAGAAGCAGATTAAAGGCGATGTGAATAATCCCGGCGTGTAGGAAGATTGGCACAATGAAGCGCCACCATTGATCCGGCGCAGGTTTGTCGTCAAGGCTACCTCCCACTCGAGGGTTCTTTTCGGCGCTGAACCCGCAAAGGTCTGAGAGCTGGCAGGAGACGCTGTCGCCAGTGGTTGAAGTGGCATTCGGGCAAGGCCATGATATCTGAACATTATTGTCTTGCACATTATGCATCGTGTGCATGCACGGCTGCCATCTCGCTCCCATGTTGATGAGCAGGTATTGTGACGGTCCGATCATCGGATTGAACGACGGCTTGATCTGGATAGGGGTGCCCGTAAGTACAGCTGCCAGATATTGTCAGTCAAGATCCGTCCATAAACGTGCTCTCGAACCTACCGTTCCTTGCTATTTCCACGATGAAGAGGATCAATTGCACCGCCGACAGAACATAGACTACCCATGTAATCTTCCCTCTGAACCACCCATCCTTGCTCTTGCGCCGCTTCTTCTTCCTCGGATCAGCATCTCTTACGAACGGGTCGTCCTGTTCGGCCGGCTCGATGGGTGACACAATGTTTGTGGTATTGTCCTTGGCCTTTCGACCGTTCAGCGGTATCGCATTGTGGTCTTCAAAGGGATCTGCATGATCGTGTATCCTCCCACTGGCTCCTGAATATGAGTGTGAAGGCAGCTCGTGGTGGTACGGATGTGCGCGGTCGTCGAACGGCGACGTCGGAGAAGAATTATTCGGTAACGGAGCGTCGTTTCGGGAGGAGTAATCGTAGTATGGCGAGGGATATGCTGGAGGATGCGAGCTTTGAGCGTGGTAGTAGTCGTTGGCGGCCATGCTAGGCGAGGTTGCAGCTCGTCGGGTCGTGGTCGTGGTGGCGCTCGCGGGTCGTGAATGACCGAGCGGCTTTCTTGAGGAGAAGACGCTCCCGGGAATGCGTCGAGTGATCTGCTGCTGGGTATCTTTCCGCGCCGTCGATACACTTGTCTGTTTCAAGTGCTGGATTCCGTAGGCTGGTGGATGGATTAAGGTATGGAGACGCGCGCGCGAAAGAAGGGTCCTCTGGAGCTCTGCTGGGCTCTGCTAAGGCTCGAGAATAGGGAAAGAAGTTAAAGTGAACAAGAACGAGAACGCGAGGCCGTGATAACAAAAAGGAGGAAGTGGTCGGAATTACGAGAATATGCGTGTCGAGAGTAGTGAAGCAGTGACTTTGTCGCAAGTCGTCGATGATGTAGAGAGGCCGTGGTTGTCTCCAGGAATAGAGCGGCAGCGAGTGGCTGTGTGAGGTGAGGTGACAAGGGGACAAGGGACAAGGGGACAAGGGGACAAGGGGCTGGTGGTGACGAAGCTCGTTGCATATTTCCCGCCCCAATCGGAACGACATCCATTTGTGAAGATGCCTACATATTGTATTCGTTCGATCGATCATGGCCTTCGAAAGCAGCAGCTCAACGCTCTGGCATCTAACGGCACCGCAGACAGGTCTATCACCAAATAGGATCAACATCGCTTCCGCCCCTTCTGGCATCACCCCTTGAAGAGCAATCCGCTCGGCATGCCATGCTCGCAGTTGGTCGCAATGAACGATGGAAGCACTCTGACGGGACCTCTTGCTAAGAGTATCAATTGATTCATGTGCTCTTGGTAGCATCTTTTCGCGGAATGCCTACATATCCGAACAACATGCTTTTCCAACGCATCTGTACTGCATATGAGCCGTTTGGCCTGTCATCTTGAGAAGCGCCAGCGCGAACGGGACCCAAGGTTGCCGAGATGAGCCCCATCGATCGACTCCAGGACGTCTTTGTCTCGACAATCAGGACTATCTTGGGTTCTTGTTATGTTGTCGAGCAAAGACAAGAGCTGAACAAGGGAGCTTTGAACAATGACTCTCGAGAGCACAAGGAGCAAAGCTGGCAGGTCGTCTTGCAATCTCAAGGCTTTAAAGTATTGATTGTCCACCTCTCGCGGTTCTCGCTCTACGCACAAGTCTTTTCGAGAACCTTCACCACTTACGTTTGTACAGTTTCATCGACGAAGGCACGAGTAGCTCTGGAAGCACTTTGTCACATCACACAAACTCAGCTTCAACAGCAAACATGTCAGACACACCACAAACAGCTGCGGTCTTGTCGCCAACGACTCCTCCTCCTGGACTCAGTTACATGGACTTCTACACCGCCAAAGCTCAGGCAAAGTTCAAGGCCCATCCTGAGCTCATCGAGACCGTTCAGCTTCAAGAACCACCGCAGGCAGACCTTGAACGGCACCAAAACTCCGGCGATCGTCTCGATCAGGTTATTGAGACTTCGAATATCCTCACTCAGGAGGCTCTCGCCCAGCTCGCCGAGCCTTGCACTACGACTCCTGAGCCCACCTTGGACGAGATAATCGAGATGACCAAGGCCGGAAGGTGGATGACTGGTTACCGTGCGGCTGAGCAGGTCAATCGCGACTGGCTCGACCGCAATCAGGACGACTTCGAGCAAGTCATGGCCTCTATTGACGATCTAGACGCGCTTGGTGTCGATCTGACCGGTCTCGACGTCGCTACCACTCCTACCATGGCTTGCGGCCCTACAATACCTACCGACCAAGTGGCCCAGGATTGGTTTGCGGGTACATCGAACTTCCGCGAGGCCGCGGATGAGGAGTTTGAGACGGGCCGTCCAACCGAGCTCGGTCTACTCAGGACTTTAGCCGTGTCTCAGATCGAGAGACCCGCGTCTAGTAACAGCACAGTCATCCGTCGCGACAGCCTCATGAAGCCGAGTCAGCCACGATCAAGCTCAGTGCCGTCGCTTCGGTCAGCGTCCTCTAAATCATCGCGGAAACGACGGACGTTCCCAGCGCCCAAGAAGACAAACCTCTTGAGTTTTCAGGCGACGTTCTCGTGGTAGGTCTTTTCCGATCTCTCGCTGTAGGAATGAAAAGTTGGTTGGTTTCCGTGACATCCACTCTTCAATCCTATTCACAACATCAATATCAACGTTTCTGGTCTACCTCTCTTATCGTGGCGTGCTTTGATCTTTCATTCGATTGTTCCTTGTGCGCTAATTAATCTCGCAACTTCCAAATCCGGCACGAGCGTTGTTTGTTCGCTTTAGCCGCGGGAGCCTTCGGAAATATTCCTTTGTGACCGATGCCCACTCCCCGACATTGAGCAGACAGTCCAGCATCGTTCGAATACAATCCAACATGGCTCCGACCAAGAAGAACCGCTCTGCTTCGCAGCGCAACGTGTTGAACACTCTTCCGACGTTCAACAGCAAACAGGCGATGTAAGGAGACAATGTCTCGCCACCTCACAGGCACAGTGCTGACAGATTGACAGCACCGATCGGAACTCGAACGAGTCCGCCTTGCTCCGTTTGGCCCCAGAGCTCCGGAATCGCATTGCGGAATTCGTTCTCCAACCAGGAAGCATCCATGTATATCCTACCGAATCCAAAAAACCCTCCTTCCAAGTCGCAATTTGCAGGAACGGCGTTCCTGAGCCTGAATTCGTCCCAGGCTCCAAGCTCCAGGCTTCCAAAAGTCACGACGACCATGACGATCGGCACAGCCTATGCATACGCCAAGAGTCTTTCGCTGACGTCCGGCGCGAAGCGAGCAAAATTGGTTTTGGATTCTACCGGAAGCCACGGATCGAAGCCCCCGAGCGACCGTCCCTAGCCCTACTCCAGACCTGCAGACAGTTGAACTTCGAAATGCGCTTGCTGCCATTTTCTGGAAACAACTTCGTCTTCGCCACCGACACCAGCAGCACATTCAAGTCCTTCATGCCGAAGCTGACCAGGCCACAGAGGAGGGCCATCAGGTCGATCTCCATCATGACTGAGACCTGTTGGCCTGCTCGAAACGAGTTCTCGAGCCCCCTCCTGCCAGAGCTGACCTCCGTCGAATCCCTGACAGTGCGCATCAGGAGCAACGTGAGTCAACGGCGGAGGGGAGAGAATATCACGGCATTCAAGGCGCTGGAAGATCTGGCACGTCTACCGCTCCGGTCTGTGTCTGTCGTGTACTGGAATGTTTTCGGAGAACAGAAGGAGCTGCAAGCCGATCGCACTGCTCAAGAGCTGCAAACGTTCCTGCTGCGCGATTGGGCTGATATCAGCGCGGAGAGGAGACAGGCAGCTCGAGACGCCAAGCAGGCCGCCCAGGAGAAGGAGACGATGGAGATTTTGCGCAAAGCGACGCTGCAGGCTCGCACGCTTCGCAGCGAGAAGTCGAAGCATCTGGTTGGGGGCAAGTTCACTCCAAGGCCTGCCGGACGTTAGCACGAGCTGAGGCCCATGCGATTGCTGTTCTGCTAGCTTGTCTGTACTTTCGGCTCACACATGTACTTGTATTATTTCAATCGCCTGTGCCAATTGATAAGCTATCCTGCACGATTGCCCTTGCTTCTGCCTCTGCTCGTTAGTAGCGTCCTGCTGACTTGTCTGTAGTCGTCGAAATGGTGTTTTGATTAGGGGTGCTTCCTACTGATATATCTTCCTGTAGGTACTAATATATCATCAGTCACTACTTCCCTTGGCCGAGCCTCTCGCGCAGAGCTTTTTGTGCGTCTTGCTCCGAATATGCTGCTGCCACTGCTCCGGCAAAACACAAGTGACGTTGCAAGCAGCACAATGCTGCTTCGTCCACTTCTCCCCATCGTCCGTCCGACCTTTAGCTCGCTGGACGCCAAGGAGTTCCGCGGCGGCAAAAGAGAGTGAAGTCGGTTCTGGCATGCTTCCTGCCTCCAGGAACCGCTTCGTGAGATCTGTTGCAGGCCCGCTCACGTTTTCGTCAAATTTGTCCACCTCTGTACCGTCGAGGAGATAGAGACTGTCGCTCGAGCCCGCCTCTGCCAAAGCATCAACCAATTTGATCTTGATCCACCGCCCCTGCCGTTTGGAGTACTGCCGGGTCGCGATCTTTGTCCGTTCCAAGCCTTCCGCCTTCAGCTTCTGGAGTTGCATCTCGTCTTCCGGGCCTTCGGCCAACTTGGCAGAATACGCTTTGAATTCCTTGTGCCCTATGCTGACCCAAATGCCTCGTGTCTCGTCGACAGGAGTTCCCTGAGCTGCCTGTGCATTGGCGAAGGCATTGAGTGTCTCGACTTCCTGTAGCAGGCCTTGACCCAGCATCTTATCCACTCTCTTATCCAGTCGCGCTCGCAGCGAATCGTTCTCCGCGTGGATCCAGAATAAGAGTGTATCGAACCGCATGGCAAAAGCACCGGCATCGGGCTGAGTGTCATCCTCGGTCTTCCGGCCTTGCCGTTGCTCAGCATAAATCTCAGAGGCTTTCCGTCCAGTTTGCAAGTATATCTCCAAGCTCCGCTGAATCTTCCGTCGATCGTTCGGATGCCAACGATCTGCCATCTCTGGATCAACCTTCGTGAGCTCTTCCAAGAGAACCTCCGTCGACTCTTTCAATACGGGATATGCGTCCGATGTGTCCTCCACAAAGTCTCTCTCACCTGCCACTTCCTCTTTCTCCGCCAGCCGATCTTTGAACAGCAGACTCTGCGTGTAATAATGTGTTCCACCGACCAGTATCGGCAACCTGCCCCGTCCTCTGATCTCCTCGATCACTCTGAGTGCGTTCCGGACAAACGTACCCACCACCCACGTCTGCTCGTGCAATCCTATACATCCCAGCAAATGGTGTGGTATGCCTTCTTGCTCCTCCGTTGTGATTTTGTTCGTGATGATCGGCAGGCCGGCGTATAGCTGCATCGCGTCGCCATTGATAATCTCGCCATTGTAGCGTTTCGCGAGTTCTACGGCCAGCTACTCTTGCTGTGATTAGTTGGATGAATGAAACGATCTTCCTCACATGTGTGGTTTACTTGAGATTTGCCAGTCCCTGTCGCGCCGATGATGGCTATCAGAGGACTCCTCGGCGCTACACGCGTCATGGTGGTGAGCGACCGATCCCAGCACAATGCGCGCAGCATGCGGCAGAGACGATAGCAGCGAGTCGCACGAGCATTTGTAGGGCGTGGTGGGAGGAGGGAGGACGCGAAATTCGGCGTCGAAAAGGACGGCGCCGCGATCGTCATTGGAAATCATGACCCTCATAACTTTCTAGACCTCGCATCGACCTCATCCGGTTGCTATTGTTCTTTTCTACTACCCATCCTCCTTTCAAAATCATCCAACCGTCTTCTCTTCGCCGGCTAGAGCTCTAAACCCATTGACAATGCCGAAGCAAGAACCACCAACAATCTCCACCAAGGAACTCTACTATGCCTTTCCCGACGGCAGCAAAGGTCTGCAAGACATCAACCTCGACCTGCCCGCCAATGCCCGTTGTCTCTTGATAGGCGGTAAGCACCTCTCCTCCCTCTCTCTCAAACATGAACCCGGACTAAATCCTCAGAGCGAACGGCGCGGGCAAAACGACCCTCCTCCGCCTCCTCTCCGGCAAACGCATGGCGCCCTCGGGAACCGTGAGCGTCGCATCCGTCGATCCCTTTGACACTGGTCTCGAAGGCGTGACTTATCTCGGATTGGAATGGGTTCTCAACCCCATCGTACGCTCTGACATTGCCGTGCCGGAACTTCTCAAATCCGTTGGTGGTGACCACTACCCCGAGCGTCGTGATCAACTGGTCAAGATCCTGGATGTGGATCTGAGCTGGCATCTACACGCCGTGTCTGACGGAGAGAGGAGACGTGTGCAGTTGTGCATGGGTCTGCTGCGGCCGTGGACGGTCCTTCTGCTGGACGAAATCACTGTCGACTTGGACCTCCTCTCTCGGCACAACTTCCTGCAGTTTCTCAAACAGGAGACTGAGACCCGGGACTGTACAATCGTCTATGCGACGCACATTTTAGATAACCTGGCGCAGTGGCCAACCCACCTGGTGCACATGTCGCTGGGCAAGATCAAGAAGTGGGGCGGGATCGACGAGTTTGAGGTTCCGACTACCGATGGCGGCGTGCAGGGGAACAGTCGCTTGGGCCATCTGGTCATGGGGTGGTTGAGAGAGGATCTAGAGGAGAGAGGGCCGAGGAATGGGCCGCGGTCAGATGGCAAGACGTATGAGAACCATGAGGGTAAGGGAGGGTACGGAAATGAGAAGAGCAAGGGGAAGTGAGGGTGGGGAATGCAAGCTCTGGGCGTAGTATGAGGTTTCAACACAAAAGGTTGTTTCGCTGGGTTAGCAAGGCGTTCAACAGAAGGCAGAAAACATAAAGTCAGGTTTGTGAGCCGTTGAGGCAGCTTCTCCTGTAAACTACGTATCCATCGAGGCGCTTTACGTGTCCGAATCAAACGCCTCCATCGTGGCGTACGTGACGGCAACTCATCAAGTCATCAGATTTCCTGTTCGGCGAGACTTTGCCGCGGTTTTTTCGTAAGCCTCCTCTGCTCCACCATCCGAGCGTCGTGCGCTTTGCTCAAGACTCCTAGTATCTCGGCGGTCCTGGAGGGGGAGCGCCATACGGCTGTTGCTGTCCAGGGTAGCCGCCCTGCTGTGGAGGTCGTTGTCCTTGCGGTGGCGGTTGCCCGTACTGGCCTTGAGGAGGTGCGCCGTACTGAGGCGCGCCCCCGTACTGCGGCTGCTGGGCGTAGCCCTGACCGCCCTGTGGTGGGTACTGCTGTTGGCCATATCCTTGCTGCGGAGGACCGCCGTATCCGCCACCGCCTTGCTGCTGAGGAGGCATGCCAGGAGCCATATGAGTCTTCTCGTCCTTGGTGTCGTAGCTGGGATCGATGGCACCCAGGATGAGCTTGATCATCCAGAGATCGGGAGTGAGATCGACCGGTGGAACGGCCCTAGCCATCTCGGCGGACTCGTTCTCGTAGTCTGTACAAATGGTCAGCATGAGTTCGCGCCTTTCTTCAAAATTCTCAACTTACTCGACGTGCAGTCGACTTCCTTGCCGACCATTGGATCATTGTCGAGCTTGGCTAGAAACTCAGTCGCCTTCTGATCGTTGCCAACTTGAGCGAACTGGAAAGACACAGCACCGGGTCCGTACTGAGAACGCTGAGCGGCTTGACACGCGTACTGCACGGTCTCGATGAGGGTGTTCTGGTTTTCGCCCGCTGGCTGGCCGTCCGTGATCGAGATGATGAGGAGCGGCTTGCGCATCTGACCGCTGTTCAACTTCTGAATGAGGATTGGGTCGATGACCTTCTTTCTTAATTCTGTGCCGAATGGAGTGAGGCCCTGGATGCAGTGAATTAGTGTTTGAGGGTTTGAGAAGTCGGAACAAGTGAAAACTCACCTTGTAGCGCTTGCTGGCGAGGAGCTGCTCGACCTGCTGCTCACTCCTAATGCCGGAGATCTGCTGAGGTGGCAGGTCCTCATTCATGAAGCGGAGCTCAATGCCATCGTCGTCGAACAGAGTCGCGGCAAAGACCGAACGCTGGAGAATGAGCTGGAGATCCTTGATACGCTCGCCATTCTCCTCGAAGGACATGGAGCCACTGTCGTCGACGTAGATGATCACATCATAGAGAGCCAGCCTGACAATATCATTGGCAATCTCTTTCTGGATGCGCCACGCCTGACACAGGCGATCGACTTGCTGGGCAGCTCGAGCCGCAATCTGTGGCAGCATCTGTGCTCCTTGGGTACCGGGTCCGTAGAATCTGTGTAGCTGCTTCTCTTGAATGGCCCTCTCGAGCTCTCTCTGGTATCCTTGAACGTCGTGTGGGCCGCTCATTTGTCCACCCTGCGGTGGGCCATAGCCTCCCTGCTGTTGCTGCGGATATTGCTGACCCTGCGGTGGAGGGGCTCCATATTGGCCCGGAGGCGGTGCGCCATATTGTCCTGGTGGAGGTCCACCCTAAAGATATCACATGTCAGTCGGGTCCTTGAAAAGTGCAGAACGCGATCGAGTCCATGAATGACGAACGTAGCCATAGCCGCCTCCAGGAGGACCTTGTTGCTGTTGAGGATAAGGAGGAGCCTGTTGTCCGTAAGGCTGCTGGTAGGGCGGCTGACCAGGATACGGACTGCCAGTCTGTGGTCGGTTGGGCGGTGGAGGCGGCGGCCGCGAGTATTGGCTTTGGTTGGGAGCGCCGTAACCTGGAGCAGGCGATCCGTATTGTGGCTGCGATGTGTATTGTTGCTGGGGAGGGTACGCGCCAGGCTGAAGAGAAGGTGGAACGCCTGGCGGGCCTTGCCCACCAGCTGCTAGTCTCGAGGCCAAAGGCATGTGATATGTGGTGTATGCGCGTTCGTTTGAGGGTGTCCGATTTGGGTTACGAGGGTCGGATGGTTGTATGGTGGTATGGTTGCCGGTAGAGAAGTGCAGTCACAAAGGAAGATGTTGTAGGTATGTTGGCAAAGAAAGGACGCGGCAAACAAGAAAGATTGCGTAATGCACTCACCTGAGGAGGTCGGCCGCCTGGCGCATAGGCTTGGTACGATCCCGACTGAGGCGGAGCACCTGACTGCTGCTGACCTGGCGGACCGCCGGTGAAGTTGGAGATCGCTTGTGCTCCCTATGATAACATGTGAGTCCTTGCATGCTGTCTGTTGGTTCTGCTGGTGACTTACGCCTTGTGCCGCTGCGAGTTTCGAGGCCAACTACATCCTCGTGTGGTCAGTGAAAAGCTCACAACGAGGCCGACGTCATCGGCGGGGAATGAGACAAATAGTGGGCTGTGGAGAGGGGGGGGGAGCAACGTACACCCATGGTGCTTTGATGAAGGGAAGACTTTGGTGTTGGGTGTGTGGTTGAGTGTGCGAAGATTCACGATGTCTGAACAAGTCCGGTATTGTGGTGGTCGAGGAAGGAGCGGTGGAATGGATTGGTGTTGAAGTAAAAGTTGTCTGATGAGAGGATGAGAGCTGAAGGAGCCCTCGCTTGTTTGCTTCCGCCCTGCACAGCCACCACAGATCCCCCCACTTATACCTCACGTGGGGCTGGAGCCGTCCAATGCCTCGCAGTGACCCGATGGAGGTAAGACGGTTTTCAATGGAATAGCACGAGAGAGAGTCGACCACGTCAGACCACTTCTCGGGGGACAGGGCAACCTTTGGAGGCGAGAGAAAGTTGTTAGTTCTATCAGGGCATGCTATAAAGCGTACAGGAACACGTACATGTACATATATACGTTGATCTCGAATTCGACAGAGTACATGATCCTGTCTGCATCCTCGTACACTCTCGACGAAATACTCACGTTTTTGTCTTGAGCTGTGGTGTATTCGCTATTTACTCCTCAACGCGTCGACCGCAACGCCTTCCTTGTTCACGCGCACACAATCCCTCTCATGTCCATATTCGAAGTCCGCCGTCATATATAGATACCCATTGTCTCATGCTGCAGCCCCATCAACCATCCGTCTCTCGTTCTCCGTGCCCACACTGTCATCACACCCCTGCATATTTCGCAGGGTTCGTCCGCTAATGCATCGGAATGATCAGAAAACCTTTAAGGTATCTCGCAAACGCCATCTTATCGCCGTCAGCCTTTTTTATCTCCTCCAGAATCTCTTCGTGCCATTTGCGCAGCTTTGGCGAGTCGACCTAACTGTACTTTTTCTTGCTTTGCACAACCCCAGCTCTATTGCGAACCACATTCTTACCTCGATCCTGATACTTGTTGTGATCCCTGATCTGCTTCTCTACATCGCGATACGGGTTCTTGTTCTTACTACCATACACACCTATTCCTCTCTAGCCGTTCTCTCCCAGATCGTTGATAAACTTGGCGGCATTGACTGACTTGTTGTATGGATGGTCGAGATGTAATATCTCCGACGTAGTCACAATTGTCCGTGCCAGCGATCCCGCCCACAGCCTGGTGCGCGCCTTTCTCGCTTTCGTGATTGCCTCTTTCATTTGCTTCTCTGACGACGCCTGTTCGATATTGTACAGTTTGGCCGCCCATCGAAGACGAGCGCAGATCGTTGTCATCTCCTTTTGTGACGGCACTATGATACACCCTCGTTGGAGTATATGCCGGAGGCGCGGCTCCAGCCTCGCGTAGCTGCTGGTGTTCTTTTCTTTCTTCAGCTCTTGCAGCAGGCTATACAGTGCCGGCACGATCTTTGAGTCGACAAGGGCGTCGGCGAGCGGGGAGCGCAGGAGTGTCACGACATCCGGACCGACACACATCGTGAGCCATTTCAATTCGTCTGTGGGTGGTAGAGTCCGAAGCAGGGCCGCAGTGTACCGGAATGACGCAAAGGCCGGTGCTTTGCCCACTATGTAAATGTCGTACACGTAGTCGAGGTGGTAGTGCAAGTGTTCGGGAATGTCGTCTAGGTCCGCGGGTGTGCTAGTAAGAACTTCTTTGCAATACAGACTGAGCAGCTTCTCCAAGTCCTCGTACCGACTTATCCGCGTCGATCTGACAGACGAGTCTTGTTCGATGTCATCCCGTTTTTCCCCTGTAGCAGTCAACTGCTTCTGATGTTTGATTTTCGCCGTCTTCTTCACCTTTGGATGCGCCTCCCTCTGCTCTTTCGGAGGTCGCCTGCGATTTAGTCGCACCAAGCTCAGACTCGGCGTTGCTATGTTAAACCCTAGGCTGGAGATTATGCAACGGATGCACTCAATGTGTCGGACAGTAACGGCGTTCTTCAAACCATAGACGAAGCAAGCCTCTAGATAATAGCAGACGAAGACCAGTCGGTCGATTCGCGGCATGCCGTTAATCATAGTCGCCTCGGCGAAGAGGTGGGTGCGCGCGCGGTACATTCTCATTAGCATAAGCTCCAGCTCGTAGCGCAGCTTGCCTAGTAACAGTAGCATGTCGACGTACGCGTCAAAGACTGCCTTGCCGAACAAGACTCTAATAACGGCTTCCGACTTTTCCTACATCTTATAAGCAAACTCCTAGAACGTCTTGAGAGCGGCTGGCGGCAGCGCTTCGCATAGCTTGTGGCCTGCGTATTCGCGCTTCATCCTATACCTAACAAGGTCGAAGCCGAAGATGCTAGCGAGTGTATTATAGAATTTCGCGCACTATTCGATTAAGGGAGTCGATGTATCCTAGATGCCACCGTTTCTCGGATCTTTGCAGCACATCGAAGCCTAGTGGAGAAAGGACACGATGCGATCTTGGTAGCTGCTATTCGGGTTGACGATTATGCTTAGGTCCCAGCCTGCCGGCATAAGCAGAGTAAGTCGCTCGAGGAAGAGGTTCAAAGTCGCGAGCAAGCTGCTTATCTTGGTGGTCTCGGCTACGTTGCCGGAAAGAAGGTCGCTCTTGCCGCATGCCGGTATAGTTGCGGAGTTGGCTAAAGAACACTTCTAGTACGCGGCGGAGCCGCGGAGAATTGCATGCGGCGAGGAAGGCCGACGTCATCGGCAGGGAATAAGACAAATAGATAACTGCCCGCAAAATCCAGCGCGTATCGCTTACGTTACTTACCTTAGGCGTTTTTTAAAGTCTGCACCTAGTACCTTTTAGACTTTAAACGGCACTAGACTTACGTTAACCGTATAAATGTTACAATTTGTTACCTATTATTTAGAATCTATATACGTAAGAAAATCTAGAGTAGAAATACTACTTTTAAATATTTGCTATACTTAATTTAATAATATATTATAGTTCCGTCGCGCAAATCTAGGTTTATAGTCTCGGCTTAGCGCGAACTTTAGAAATTATAAAGGTTACTTTCTTACCGTAGGGCTCGCGCGGGCTTTATAGGCTTTAGGATAGCTTAATCTTTATTACTAGCGTTCTAGTAGGCTATAGAGAGGAGAAAATAACGTATACCTATTTAATATAGGTAAGTCGATAGAATATATAATTAGTATTAGATTACTAATTAATATACTCTAAAGAAAGAAGGAAGCTTAAGAGAAGCTTAACTTCTAAATAAAAGGGAAGGGTAGCTACTTATAAAGCTACTAACTAAGTATACTTAGATATACCTACTTAGAATAGTACTCTAACTATACCCTATAATACTATTATACTTTAAGAAAGGGAAGACTTTAGTATTAGGTATATAGTTAAGAGTATAATACTTCGAAGGTATTTAAGATTAGTAGTATCTAAATAAGTCGAGTATTATAGTAGTACTAGAGAAAGAAGCGGTAGAATAGAATAGTATTAAAGTAAAAAGTTATCTAAGATAATAGAACCTTAAGACCTAAAGGAGCCCTTACTAATTTACTTCCGACCTATATAGCTACTATAGATCTCTACTTATACTATATATAGGGCGTAGTAATACTAGAGGTAAGACTATTTTTAATAGTATAAGAGTCGACTACCTTAGACTAGTTCTTAAGGATATTCTTTAGAGGTAAAAGAAAGGTAAGCTAGTAGATTATACTAGTAGACCGTACGTTTAAGTAAGTTCTAGTAGGGAATACTATATAGGAATAAGGTACGTATAACGTACGTATACGTTAATAAGATATACTACGGTAGATACTCGAGGAGATACGGTAGTATATATACGCAATTAATAGGCGTGTAGGAACGCGGGAGCACTGGCCGTCTCATTACTACTAGGTACTTACTAATGATACTGATATCCTTGGAATTTAGGCATTACCATTGCTGCGCGACTAGCGACATCGCGCTCGGCATGGCTCCGCGCTTACATCTGCCAGGCCTGCGTCAAGCCACGGGGCTGAGTTGCCGACATCATGTCTTCGAGGCCAGGCGCGGGTCGAGACTCGTGACCGATGCTTGAATGGCGAGCTTTCTAGGACAAACTGGCGTGCAAAATACAGCATTGTCTGGACGAGTGCAGACTGCTGTTCAGTGGAGCACCCATCGACAGAAATCGATCGAAAGGTGGAAAATGTCCGAGATCACGCAGCGCGGGAGCAGCTTCAGCGTAAATGTCCTTCTCGTCTCTTCTGTGCAAAGAGACGCGATCGGCATGGCCGGAGTGCGCGCTCGAGGGATCCATGTCTTCAGCCTGCATGGCATATCGAAGCAGTTCGAGCGTGCTGACCGCTGTTTGAGCAGAGTGTCGGACTACCATGACTCGCCACAGTCCCGGAAATACATATGAAAAACAGCGTCGACGGCAGTGGATCTATGGTCAGGTCTCCTCACGACACTGGATTGTCTTTCCAATATGGCTTTCGACCGCGAGTTCAAGGCTCACTCCGAGGAGATCAAGTCCACCCAACTAACCCCGAGCGATCATTCAAACGAGGAGAAACCGCTACCTCAATCCGCAGATCGCGACCTTTTCTCTTCCGTGGATCCCTCTGACACGATAGTCGATAATGAGTATACCGCAGTGGAGTACAAGCGCGTGCTGCGCAAAATCGATCAATTCCTCCTGCCATTGCTTTGGATTTGCTACGGCGTGCAACAGACCGACAAGACATCGCTGAGCGTGCAGGCTATCTTCGGACTCCGAGCAGACACGGGACTGGTCGGACAGCAGTATAGCTGGCTCACGACAATCTTCTACTTGGCATACATGGTCGGCGAGTTCCCGTCGAACTTTTTGTTGCAGAAATGGTCATTGGGAAAGACGTTGAGTGGTTACATGGTCTGCTGGGGTGAGTGGATGTCGCGCGATCCGTTCACTCCAACTCTTCGTACTGACTTGGCGCTCTTCTTCAGGTATCTGCGTTACATGTATCGGAGTGGCCCAGAATTGGACTCACCTAATGGTCCTCCGAGGTCTACAAGGCTTCTTCGAATGCACTATCAGTAAGAAAATCAAAGCGCAAAAGACCTACCGCGGTCCGACATTGTCTCTCCGGCTATGCCTGCGGGTCTTAGACGGCCTCAAAACCTTTTGTAGCCCAGCCATCGCTAACCCTTCCATCCTTCGGTTTTAGGTCCAGGCTTCGTACTGATCATCGGCAGCTGGTATAAGACGGACGAGCACAGTTCTCGCTCCCTTTTCTTCCAATCGGCCACCGCTGGCTTCGGAGTCATTGGACAGCTGAGCATGTACGGCATCGGCTCGATGAAGCACGGCGAGCTGGCGAAGTGGAGGGCGATCTCCTTCATGTTTGGTGCCATCACGATAGTGCTGGCACTCATTTGCTTCGTCATACTGGGCAGTCCAAAGGAGGTACGGTGGCTGACGGCGGAGGAGAGGAAGATTGCGTGAGTGTTCCTCCGTTCGAACGCCGATATCGACACTGACAGTCAACGAGTCAATCTCGCATCGTCTCAAACAAAGCCGGAAGAGACGTGACTGGGATCAAATGGAGCTGGCCTCAAGTCAAGGAAGCATTCAAAGATCCCCAACTGTGGTTCTGCCTCATCAATGCCTTTCTGAGCAACGTGCCGAATGGGTATGTGGTGTCGTATTTGCACCTCTGACAGACTCAAGCGATGCTGACGGACCTCTTTAAAGCGGATTAACGACTTTTCGTGCGATAATAATCAAGGGTTTCGGCTTCACGGAGCTCCAAGTCCTACTGCTCGACATTCCTCGTCTAGGTATGTGTACACTTTCAGGGGCAGCGATGCTCGCTAAGCTACTTCCAGTCATATCTGTGCTTCTCTTTCTCGCCGCTGGGCTCTACACTCGCAGGGTGCCCAACCGACGCATGTATGTCATGGCCGCATCCTGCGTCCCGGCATTCGGTAAGAGCTTGCAAGATTCCACCTACGGGTTCGACCACTGACACAATGTAGTTGGGTTGCTCACGATGTCTCTTCTACCGAACACTGCGCAGTATCGATGTAAGAGAACCACTTCACCTGGTCCTGAACACCACATTAACGCACTGACACTCCGCAGGGACGAAGTACGGCATGCATCTCATGACCGCGACTTACGTATTAGCTGGCTATCTAGCCTGGACGATGAGTGAGTTGACCAGGCCTAATACCTCTGCTCTGCTCTATCGTCTCACTTCTGACCGGTCCACAGTCCCGTCCAACGTGGCGGGCCGCACGAAAAAGACAATGATCAGTTCTGCCACCTTCATTGGCTACTGCGTGGGTTCGTTTACGATTTCACCCTACCACTACATGCTACAGTATTGACATACCCCTCCTCCTCAGGCAACATGTCCGGCTCCCAAATCTTCAAGTCCAAAGATGCCCCACGCTACGTTCCAGGCACCATCGGAGCCTGCGCTTGCTTCGGGATCCAGTTCGTCCTCATCATCGCATGGAGATCGTACTATGTCTGGCAGAACAGGAAGCGAGATCGTGCCGCTGCTGCGAGTGGTACCGCGAAGGAGGAACAGGAGAGGTTGGGGCAGGAAATGGGTGAGAGGAATATGACCGATCTGGAGAACGTACATTTCAGGTATACCATGTAAGGGGAAATGGTCAGGTCAAGTACATAGTGCCAGTCACACCTTCGGCTCCCTCATCATGCAGTAAAGCGTAATAGCATCCCCATCATCATCGCAAATCATCTCCTTCGCCGGCCCGAATCCCATGCGCCGATAGATCGCCATATTCGGCTCCTTCCTACTGCTCTCCAGATAGCACTTCCTCCCCTCTGCATCCGCCTGGTCAGTGACACGGTTGAATAGCAACTTTCCCACGCCTTTGCCCTGCATCTCCGGCAACACGGTGACGATGTTGCAAAAGTAGTAACCCTTCTCGTCCGTCCACAACGCTTTCTGCGCTTCCGCTTGGGCTGCCTTCCAGATCCAATATCGCTTGACGTTCAGCCCTCCCCTGCCGTACCACAAATTCATGCGGACTTGCTCAAACCACAGCCACCAGCTTCCCCAGTAGTCACTCCAGGACTGCGGTGCGAATGGATTGCTAGGCGCCATCCAGCAGGCTACGCCGAGCACTTTGCCTGACGGGTCGGCGGTGTCTTTGGCTACGTGGAAAAGGGCGTATCTCATCCCCCAACGACAGCGGATCGCTAGACTTGTGGAGTTCCGCTCCAGGGAGAACTTATCGCGATCGTTGAAGATCCAATTGTTGTATGGATCTGTTGCGAAGGCATCTTGAATGCAGGTGATGGCTCCAGGGATGTCCTCTTCGGCGAGGGAGGTGACTTCGATGGGCATATTGGGCGGGAGATCGGATGCCTAACAAAAAGTCACTGCTTACCTTCTACTCGAGCGCAGGGCATTGGCGTGTCGTCCGTCCACAGCTCGGTAAGGCTGTTGTGTCGGAAAGAGGAAGGTGCAGCCGATGACATGAAGCTGAAATTTAAACTTTCATCCGCAGCTCTCACTCCATCAAAAAGTTCCGCTCATGTTCTCCGCCATGATAACGACACTCGTCCGATGAGAGCGTCTCCAAGCTGGCTCTTCCCTTCGCCTCGAGTCCTCGAGTTCCTCATACGTCGCGGACGTATCCCTCACAGCATGGCTCTCGTTCCAGTCCCAGAGCCGCCGCCAGAGAAGGCAGAGGTCATGACTCCACCGCCCGCAGTCGCGATCACACCGTGTGATCCATGGCCGCGGCCGTATGAGATGGATGGGAATTTGAGAAGAGTTGCACCATATCACTTTACCTACAACACGAATTGCAAACAGCGATGGAGAGGAAGAGGGATCTTGGAGATATTCAAGGACGAATTTCGAGATCGGCCGCCGGAGTACTATGTATGTGTGGAGAGTGAGAATATGGATCGGAAGGGACCTGACTGATACTTCCAGGAAGATGCGATGGAGAGAGGAGCAATACAGTTGAATGGACAACCAGTACCTTCGCCTGATACGAAAGTCCAGAACGGAGATATCATTAGCCATACTCTGCATCGACATGAACCTCCCGTGACTGCACAACCGATTGGAATTGTCCATGAGGACGATGGACTCATGATTATAAACAAGCCAGCCGGCGTGCCTGTTCATCCTGCTGGAAGATACAACTACAACTCGGTCATTGAGATCCTACGATCTGAGCGAGGGCACGAGTTCAACCCGCTACCATGCAATCGACTTGATCGATTGACCAGCGGAGTCATGTTCATTGCAAAGAACAAGAAGGCAGCAGAACGCGTCACCGATCAATTGATGGCACGAACCGTCCGGAAAGAGTACGTCGCTCGTGTCAAAGGAGAATTCCCTGAAGGCGATGTTGTCTGCGAACAGCCCATTCTGCAGATCTCGCCCAAGCTCGGTCTCAATCGTGTTCGAGCGAACGGGAAAGAAGCCCGGACCGTCTTCAAGCGCCTGGCATACTATCCTGCCTCCGCACCCGACGACACCGACAACATCAACGGCCGACAGCGCGAGGGCTACAGTATTGTCCGCTGCCGCCCTCTTACCGGCCGTACCCATCAACTACGCGTCCATCTCCAATTCCTCGGACATCCCATCTCCAACGATCCAATCTACAGCAACCAGCGCGTCTTCGGCCCGGATCTAGGAAAGTCTTCCAGCACAGCCGAGGACGACGAGGACATAATGACCCGGCTCGCACGTATGGGCAAGGAGGAAGTCGCCGAAGCGGTGGCGTACCACGACGAGATGGTCGATGAGTACAATCGCAAAAAAGCGGAAAAGATGACCGGTGAGTTGTGCAAATTGTGCAATACGCCGCTGTACAGTGATCCTGGAGCGCATGAGTTGGGGATATACTTGCATGCGAGGAAATATGCCGACGCGGAGGGAAAGTGGAATTACGAGACCGATTTACCGGAGTGGGCACTGCCTCCGCCTGGATCGGAGGGCCCGAAGGAGACGACTGAAGAGTCCGATCCCTTGGCCGTGGATGTGGAGAAGTTGACGTTGAAGGAGTGATGTGATGGATGTTTAATCTCAGAATGGCATGGGCTGTCTCGTCGGTTGAGCAACTTTTGGCACAGATCGCCGTCATGTCTGGTTGGCATGGACCCCCAACCAGATTGACTTCCCTGTCCGCGAGAAGGACTGAGCTCCACATTCAGAGCCTTGCCAATCTGGCATCGAGTCTCGGACGGATTCCAGGTACGAGAGGGTCTCGATGCCATCGAAACGAACGATGCGGAGCCGGGCATCTGATCAGGTCCACGGAAAAGTGCGGATTTCTCTGGCGAGATCTGTTCCTGACGCCTGGAGTTTCTCTCACAGGCACAAACGTCACGCATTGACTTGCGAGTCAGTGCTTGACGCAACCCCACGCCGCAAGAGACCAGCACCTACCACCACCTGCCACGATCAGTTCGACGACGCGGAGTGACAGCGGCCGTGCGAGCCAATATATGTCGCTGATCCCGGCAAAGTCTAGATGGAACCCTTCACTCTTGGGCGCCGGCAAGCATTGCGTGACCGGATCCTGGCCGAAAGCAAAACGCCTCTCACGCCATACGACCGATGTGACGATGTTTCCCGGATCGGAAACGCCGCGATCCTTGCTGGATCAGTCGGGACTCGGGAACACGACAAGTGTCCGGGGTCTAGATTTGCTGATGGAATGACGAAAGAGGTACAGCGGAGGAAGGATGCGAACGAACTCAGTTCGCCTCGGTCACAAGGGTCCTGGGAACGAGACGAGGCCCTGGGATTGAGATTTGATTTGAAGGGTCGAGCGACAAGGACGACGGTCTCGTCTGAGGGGATTGAGTGGTTTGCATTCTCTCGGCGTCGACAATGCGATTGGATGCGGTTGAGGAGAATCTGGACTGACTGCAATCAACGATCGAGGGAACATGTAGCTTCGGTACTCACTCTGGAAACCATCCAGAATGGCACTCGACAGCTCTGATGTGAATGATGGTGCTCGGTTGGAACGTAGTGTTAGGCGAACAATTGGTGTTGTGATACAGTATTCGAGTACATTGGACGTAGCAGGCATAACTCATGGTATCTATACATCCCAAGAACTTCATGTCATATCGCACTCCAGCCATTCAGTCCCAGGTCTAGGTCAACCTCCTATCGCCGGCCAACGTGACTCCTCCCTCCCCGCTCGAGGCCGTTGTGGGCGTGCTCGGTATACTAGTTCTGAACACATCGGACACACGCGGCCGGGCCGGTGATGGAACTGCTTGCTGGACGAACTGCGTCGGAGCCAGGACCGGTCGCTGAGCGTGGTTCTTCAACAGCGGTTTGCTGCCTCCCCTATTCGGTAAGGAAAAGTTCTTCTCGTTGTCGTTGGCGCTGCGACCGCCGCCTCGGAACCAGGCTGCTACGGCGCGGATGTTGGACACAGACCCCTGTGGAGAGGGAGCGGGAATGCGTGGCGTAGAGGGTGCTTGGGAGTTGGTCCAACTCCAGCGACCTGGGTCGCCAACTACAGTGTGGGATGATCCGAAATCGGCGAGATGGACGCGGTGGTCTGCTGGAGATGTATCAGGTGGAGTGATAGTCATTTGTGGTGGTAAACGAACTGGTCGGGAGACTTCTCCATCATCCTCATCATAAACGCCATCGTCCTTCTTGTAATCGAGACCTGTTCGGGATCGCCGCCCATTGGGCAAGTGGGCGGACTGCGGTGGGGAAGGGGAACGCTCGAGTGAGGCTGCGCTGCGGAGACCAACTGCGCTCACATCCTTCGGGGCGACGTAGGGAGGGTTTGAGGACTTCCAAGCTACACTGGCCGCTCGAATTCCGCCTGGAGAACCAGGCTTGTTCCTCGGGATTGGCTTTGTTTTGGCAAAGCCGTAGCATGAGTTGCGTTCTGGAGCCTCAGGAGGAGATAGAGGAGAGACTTCCCCGGGCTGATCGCATTTGGGCAGCGCGGTAACGGGTGCGCCCATGGCGAGAGGTTGTGGTATCGGCGGCCTGTCCGCAGGTTGTGAGATCGGTCGTCTGTCCGTGGGCTGGGAGATCGGCCGCTTCTCGCGAGATCCTTTACCATTGGACCCCGTGAGGTTGGACCACTTTCGCTTCTTCTGCCGTCTTCTCCAGAGCCAGAATGCAAGTATGACCAGAAGTAATGTGCTGACTATAAATCACACTTAGTGCGTGGTTCGTGGGCACGCTCGAGGTGAATGTAACTTACCGACACTTACTGACGATGCGATGACAACTTGGGTCGAAGTGGACAGGCTTGACTCTCCGCCACCACTGCGGTTGTTGCCGTCACGATGCTGGTCCCGATTGTTGTCGCCAGATTGTTGATGTCCATTTCGATCTCCATTTCGATCCCCATTTCGATCCCCTCCACGGTTGTGATCGTTGTTGTTGTTGTTATTATTGTTGTTGTCGTTTCCATTCGACTGTCGATTCCCTTGGTCGTTCCCAGATTGCTGCCCATTATCGTTGTTTCCTTGCCCTTGCTGTCCTTGGTTTTGTTGGTTTTGATCTTGTTGACTTTGCCCTTGCTGTCCTTGGGTTTGTTGACCTTGATCTTGTTGACCTTGATCTTGTTGACCTTGTTGACCTTGACCTTCACCTTGTTGACCTTGTTGACCTTGACCTTGTTGCCCTTGGTTCTGTTGCCCTTGATTCTGTTGACCTTGGTTTTGTTGCCCCTGATTTTGTTGTCCCTGATTTTGCTGACCTTGTTGGCCTTGCTGGCCTTGCTGGCCTTGTTGACCTTGATTTTGTTGACCTTGTTGGCCTTGCTGCTGGCCTTGGTCCTGACCTTGCTGCTGGCCTTGGTTTTGCTGCCCATTGTTCTGGCCATTCTGCTGGTTGTTTTGCTGATTCTGGTTCGAACCGGCGCCCTGTCCATTGTTGGCGCCATTGATTCCATTCTGTGGAGCCATTGGATCAAGAGGGGATAGTCCGGGAATGGATGGCAATCCTCTCCTAGCGTGTGGTTGTCCTGGTGGAGTGGGAGACCTTTCCGACCGGAATGTAGGTACTAGATGCTGACGATAGCAACGATGAGGCGGTCTCACATAGCATGCATGTTCAATGGAACGTCCGAAAAGAAGGCGCCAATGAACAATATCATCAAAGATCTGAGCAGAACTCTGGCAGGTGAAGAAGTCGACGTGGGTGTATAATAAAGTATGATGCAAGGTCAGGAACACCAAGGCCCGAGGGCGGTCAGAGATCAGGTACCACCATCGTCACCAAGGACCAGGACAATGGAACCATCACGCACAATCAGGCATGTTGATTCAGGCAGAGTCGTGGGTATCGCTTCAAAATGAGGAGAAAGGCGAGGCCGGGCGGTCCTTTGACGCGAATGCGACGGGCATGATCCCAGTAGAGAATGTCTTGAGATGTCTTGAGACATTGAGGTCGGGTTCATGTCGCAAGGATCTCCCGTGTCGCAAGCCCCATCTCCAGCGTATGTCCTGACCATGATGTTCGCTTCGTTCGAGGGAGAGGCCGTCATACCCGTCGTTGTTGCAGGCTTGATGTGTTTGACGTTTGGCGAACGAAACGAGCTAGTCGATCTTGACCGCTGCCCATCATGAAGTAAAAAATGTGCCGAGGATAGTCCCAATCGGCGGAGTATACCTGTGATCGTGCACATCCTGTGCATGCAAGATGCGATCTGTGGAGGTCCCGTCCATCGTTCGCTCGCTCCTGAAAGTCTGGAGAGTCACGGGCAGGTTGATCGACTTTATCGTTTGAGATTCGAAGCCCTTGACTCGTTTCATACGAAATGAACGTGGCAGCAGATCGGCTCGCCAGCAGCTGGACCTGCATTTGGCATATTGCGATAGCAATCGCCATGCGAATGATAGGCGGTGCCTGGATGAGGCTGATGATAGAGCACGATCGGCCGACACTCGTGTTCTAAACGCAGCAGAACGTCCGGATAGCAAGTACAGGACATGCTGCTGGCAACAACCGATGAGTTGGCAGGACCTACCGCTGGCAGTCCCCGCGACGATACTTGTGCGTTCTTTCGCATATCAACCTCCTCGATGAAGTCTTGAGCATGCAGCACATTGTTGGAAATGGCTCTCAGCTTCGTGAGACGCTATGCTCATCACTGGTCACGACATGCTGCCTCGGCTAGAAGCCTCTCGAGGTACCGGTGGGTATTCCGCGGTCCATGGTATCATTGCAGGCCGTGGAATGGGCGGTCATGGGCGAGAGGACGATGTTGTTGCGTCGGAGGAGAAGATGGACCGGCTGCCGAAGACTCACCAAGAGATTGAAGCGACGAATTCCTCTCACTCAGCCACGTCGAGGCGCAGTCGGTTTACTCAGCCCTACTCGCCGCGGTGGCGCGGATTGCAATCTTTGATCTGCGAACGCCTCCGGCAGTCTGCAGGTCTGACAGCGCTGACGATGAATGCAGTGCAGACGCCTGGACTCAGGTATGTATGTGAAGCTGACCGATCATTCGTCGTGTTCAACAGGACATTTGCTCTCGCCGCGAAGACGACACGACACTGCGTCGACAAGGAGAGGGCTTTTGGTGATGAGATACAGGACCAACCGTCTTTCTACCGATGTGAGCGGTTCATACATATCGGATGTCTTTTCGCCCGTCCGGATCTTCAGGTACTTGAAGGTCAGGAGAAGCGTTCACCATGGGCATGGAATGGATGTTTCCATTCTTGGGATATGACGATGCTCCCAAAAGACTCGGCCGTGAAAGGCCTCGAGCTCAGCTCAGCCTCGTCCCGCTGATCATACGCAGTAAGGTCCACCATGGAAAGACGGCCGCCTTCGCCTCAACGTGCCGAGGAGGGGTTACGCACTCTTCACTGTACTGTCAGCTGCGAAGGGCCTATAAGGTATCTTTGCCGTTCGCCATCCAGCGCGCTCTTCTTCACCCTTCACTACCTTACCACATCGAATCTCCCACTCAACGTCAAATCACCACACAGCATCATGTCTGGTCAGCAGAACTACTACAATACTCAGCCCTACGGCAACCAGCAGTATTACGATCCAAACTACCCTCCCCAAGGTCAAGGCTACCAGCAGCAAGGCTACCAACAACAAGGCTACCCATCACAGCAGCCTCAATACCAATACGGGCAACAGCAGCAAGGCTACGGCGCACCACCAGCGCCCGATTACACAGGAGGCCAAAGCGCAGGCTACAATTCTGGCGCACCGCCCCAGCACGGCGGCTTCCAACACAACCAGCAGCAGCAAGGCTACGGTGGAGCGCCTCAATATGTCGCACCACAGCACGACCCATACGCACAGCAACAGAGTACGTACGGCGCCCCACCGGCTGGCAGCGACCCGAACAACCCGTACGGATACCAGAAAGATCCGGCTGATCCCAACAACCCACAAGAAGGCGAGAGAGGTTTCATGGGTGCGGTAGCGGGCGGTATTGGTGGACATCTCTTGGGCAAGCAAGCTGGACACGGGATTCTAGGGTAAGCACAAACCTCCCTCTCACAACTGAAGCAGAAAGTATACTGACTTGTATGATAGGACCCTGGCCGGCGCATTCCTCGGGTCCAAAGGCGAGGACAAGTTCAAGCAGAGCCACCACAACAAGCACAGCAATCGGCGGTGGTAGAAGGTGAACGAGAATAGCCAGCGGAGCGCAGGACAGAACCATGACTTGGGGATGATACCTTTGATCTGCATTTTGGGTCTCAGGGTGACGAGGGCGAGGACTGATTGACAGAGGTTCGGCGTTTTGTTAGTTCATGCTTTTGTATCATGACTCCTGATGAATGAATGACTGGCATTTGACACGCCGATCTGCTGCCATGTTGTCATCTCGCTATCTCTTGACATGTCTGAAAGGCCCGTAATATGCAACATGCGAGAAGCAATTGTATGTCGATCCTACTGTGCCTGCCAGCTCAAGATATCCTCACGCTATGTTTCCGAGCGATCGCCAACCTGTTCCGTACTCCTCAGTCTACGGACTGTCTCCTCCATACCGCCCCATCTTCGCCGACCGCGCCACCTCCATCGCACTCTTGTATTCCTGCCACAACTCCTTCACTCGCCCATCCCGCTCCATGCGGTCCACAATCTTGTTCGCTTCCCTGCCTCTCTTCTTCGTTCTCAGTCCATCTCTCCGCACAATCTCCTCCGGCGTGAGGTACTTCTCCCGCGCCAGGAAGTTCTCCACCCATTCGTTCAGGTGATACCGCCAGTGATTGAGTTTGTGCGCGGTCTCAGCGTTGGACATGCAGAACTTGCCAACGTAGAAGATGTGGGAGGTCGGAACGACGGTCTGGCCGTTTTGGTTGATGGCCTCTTTAGTGGAAGAGGTAGTGCTGCCTTCATCGTCAGAGTCGGACGAGTCTTCTTCGTCGTCGTCGTCGTCGTCATCATCGGCGTCGACGTCCTCAAGCGTTTGGCGATTGTACGGCTTGCCGTGGAACTGGACCTCGTACTTGCACGGATGATTGGTGCGGCCGCAGGCGTCGCATTTGTCGCGCAACCAGTTGTCCCCGGACTGATCGAGGCGGTGGAACAAAATCTCCGGCCGAGATTCCAGCGCGATGATGAACTCCTTTCTCCATACAGACGACTTGAACTTGGAGCTCGCTAGACCGGTGACTTCATCGTCGAGCTTTTTGAAGGTGAGGTTGTAGATGGGGTCGTTCATCTTGAAGCCGGGATTGATCTTACGTTGGACCATCCATTCAACGGCGTACTTGAACAACTCCCTAGTCTTCATCGAGGCATAGCGAGTAAACTCAAGAGGAATGCCGGCTGGCACACCGAGCGTGTCGTCTTCGTCAGCTTCTTCGACGAAGTCGGCGTCTTCTTCATTTTCTTGGAAGAATGCTCGGCTGCTTGTGTACGCCGGGGCTTCGTCTTCGTCGAGGAGACCATCGTCTTCGTCGGAGTTGAACTTCTCACTGTCGCTGAGCAGATCGACGACGTTGTCCTGTTTGTCCGCCACGTCCTGACCAGCTCGTTTGCGCTTCAGCTTCTCCAGTGCATTCATTCTGGCATTCTTCTTCGTCGACTGCGTGTTTCTAGGCGTTCGTTCTGCTGCCTCTTCCTCGTCGTCGCTTGGCTTCAAGAAGTCCAGGTCATCCGCGAGATCTTCTTGCTCTTCCTTGGTCATTTTTCGAGGTCGCTTCAATTTCCGTGTAGCTGGAGTGTCTGGCTGCTCTTGCTCCTCTTCGTCGTCCTCGTTGTCCTCCTTCCCACGCTTCACCCGCTTTCTCTTCTTTGTAGACATGATGACCACATCGTCGCTGTCGCTTACTGGAGGCGGCGAGACACTTACAAAGCTATTCCGGCGCGCGGGTCTTTTCCTTCGTCGCTGTGTACCCTGAGTTGTTGGCATATCGTCGTCCTCATTCGAGCTGCCCTCCTGTACCTGCACCTGCGAGCGATCATTCTCGACTACGATCTCCTCACTCTCGGGCCCTGCTTGCTCTTGCTCTTCCGCTTGCGCCTTTCGCCGGCTCCTCCTCGACTGCGACGTAGTCGCTCGTGGTGTGGGAAGGGTGTCGCTTTCAGAACCGGATCCATCACTAGCTTGCGCACCGGCCTTGCGCCGGGCTTGTGAGCTGAACATGCCTGCTTTCGTAGACGCTCGTGTCGATGCAGAGGATGAGAGGCGGATAGGAGAGTCGAAGGATGATGGATCACGAGCATTGTCGAAGTTTAGTCGCTTCTGCTTGGGTCGAATGAATGGCGCATTGTCACGTCGCCGTTGTGTTGAGCGCACGGGCTCGCTGTCGCTGCCGCTGTCTTTTGCATGTGAATCCTCTGGCACGAGCTCGAGTGAAGCAGATCCATCTGCTTCATTGTGTCTGAGATCCTCTTTACCGCCAAGCTTGCGTCTCTTTGCAGGGCTCGGTGAACCTTCCAGTACGACCGCGGCCGCCCTGTCTTGTATTTGCTTGTTCAGACCTTTCGCTGCGGGCGATGAGGAGGGCAATGGGGTGAATGCTAGCCGCTGCTGCCGTTTGCGCGATGATCGAGGAGGCATGTCGAATGCGAACTGAAGATTGCGAGATCGCACTATCAAGTGCTCTGCCACGGTCGAGCTCTCTGGTTGAGACGGCGATATGGACAAGGTGAGATGTCACGGACGCGCCTTCCCAACTTTTGGGAGACGCGCCGCGACGCCGATTACTATGACGGCTAGTCTGATTGACTCGATCTTCTAACAACCTGTCTGCCCCTCATCATCCTCGGCAGCCCTCCTGATCCTGGTCTTGTCGTATACATCCCACTGTCTCTTTGGGAACTCCTCGTCCTATACCGCCCAAAACATGCAGTGAAGCTGGCTACGATTCTGCCATCCATTAACGCGCCGCAATGTCGCCAAATCTGGCGTCTGCGGACGACTTCGAGGACGGCTCGAGCACAGCTATCCCTGTCAACAATAGCTCGCCCTCGAAAGACTCACAGTCCGGAGAAGTTGAGAAGTCCAATGCGTGTACGGAACGCCTCTCGAACACCGACGGCCAGGCCTGACAACGATAGGAAAGTCACAGAACTCATGTCCCGAAAGAAGGTGACCTCGTCAGTCAGAAACGCGGACCGACCTACTCAGCGTACGACCCACTTCGGGCGAGATGGACTAGGTGCCTATACAGTTGATCCGCAATCCTTCCCACAAAGCCGTGTCGTATACCACAATCAGAAGTTCGTGGTCATCAACGACCTATACGCGAAAGCTACCGTGCATCTCCTCATACTGCCACGCGATCCAAACCGGAATTATCTCAGGCCGCAAGAGGCGTTCGACGACACGGAGTTCCTCGAAGACTGCCGCAAAGAGGAGGTGAAGGTGCGGCAGATCGTTGCCGAGGAACTCAGAAAGAAGTTTGGACACTGTTCGCAACAGGATAAGGCGAGGATAGCAGCTATGGAATCTGAGGATCCTCCTGAGAAGCTACCACCCGGCCGAGATTGGTCGAAGGAGGTCATTTCTGGAATCCACGCGAATCCGAGCATGAACCACCTTCATATCCACGTTCTGAGCAAAGACATGGTCAGCGAGCCTATGAAGAAGAGGAACCACTACCTCTCCTTCACGACCGACTTCTTCGTTGGGCTCGAGCACTTTCCGCTTGCGGCCGAGGACCACAGGCGGCATTACCGGCATTTCCCGGATACAATGCGTTGTTGGAGATGTGACAGGACGATGAAAGACATGCCCAAGCTGAAAGATCACTTGGCGAAAGAGCTTGAGCAATGGAAGACTGAGTGATTGCAACCGGAGCCGAGCGTTTGCAATGTCGGTCAACTTTGACGTTGTGAGGAGGATTGGTCTGCCACTACCCGAACAACGGAGCTGTTTGGAAACTTCCAAGACGATTGTTGGGGCAGTAAACGTGAGCAAAGTCCCGATCGCCCCACTTTCATGTGCACTCGCTGATACACGACGTGCGGTAGCTAAAGATGGCCCAATGCTCCGTTTATATTCGACGGCTAGGTGCATTCCAGCGAAGGCGGTCTGATAGACTGGCTAGAAGTGTTCGGCTTCATATTGGACGCAATTTTGATTGCTGCTGTGCGACTCCTAGCATTTTTCATGGTGAGTGAACCGTCTACATGTCCGGTATTGTCGTGTAATTATGACGATCTTGGTCATCGTCTACCAGAGCGCGACATGACTTTGAGCGTATAGCGCGCCGTCTGTTTGCTTTGTCCTTTCGCTGAGTGGCTGGGAAGCCAGGCGATCGAGAATTGGTAGATCTCGAAGACCGACCCTTGACCACACCATGAAAACTGGAGTATCCTGGAGGCTGGCCCTGGTAATAAGCGGAAGAGGGAGGAAGCACCCAGTAAATTACTCCTTTCCTGCGCGCAAATCGACTGCCGGACAATCTGCGCACGGCTCCTAGCCTCCTCATCGGATCCTCATCGACTTTCTTGGTGGCACAGCCTGTCGGTTTGTGACTTGTCTATTTTCTTCGAGCAGCATCGCGTCGACGGCAATTGCCTGTCGCACCAAGTTGCCGCCTGCTACGCGACCCCACGTCGCGTGGTCGAGAGATCAACTCATTATCACCAACGATTGCGTCGTTTGACGGGCACACTGCTGTCGTCAGCAATTTGCTCTGCTCCCGCCGGAAGAGGTTCGGCAAAAGGTAAGATCCATGCCCCGATCAATCGGACAGGACTTGGCAATGCCATCCCTGCTACCCTGCATGAGAGAGTGTCGAGACAGAGCGATCCAAAAGATGAAAATCACGACAATACGAAGAATCACCTCACTGCGAATTCACCTTGCCAGCCTGCTACAAGACCGCTGAATCTCTGCCTGGATCAGTTGACTCAGAAGGCGCGGTCACTAATTTTCACCTTCGCTCACAGACGTGCGCCGCGATTCTCACCACCTTTCATAAACTTCATCAACTCCCGTCCGGCGGCCAAATATGACACCTTCCGACTTCAACCCTCCTCGATCCATGAACACTCCCATACGATCTACTGTCCGCTGCGACAGCAATTACAGCATGACTCCATCCGCGCTCGCACCCTCGTTGCCAGACATCGATTCACCGCTGAGGACGTCACTCGATCCAGTCGGCACTCCACGTCGTAGCGGCTCAAGCTCGAGCTGTGCCAACCCATGGAATACCAACTCGCGCGCCGGCAGTGTTCGTACCTTCAGCGGCTCTAGACCCGTCACCGACAGCGATCTGCACGTTGCCAGCCTCTGGGCACGTTATGCGCAAATACAGGCGACTGAAGGCACGAAGAATGAGCTTCTCGAGGTGAGTGAACTAGCTGCTATGCTTTCACAACACCGACTGACAAGCATTCCGACAGGAGGTGCTCACTCGCTACACATATCTCCAACAGACGCATAATGAACTTCTGGCCACCACCGAGCAGGAACTCATTTCAAAAGTGGCCTCCGTCGAGCTCGAGAATTCAAAGGCCGACGTCGCACGACTCGTCGACATGCTGGTAAGTGCAGTGGCCGACATAAGGTCACCCAGACAGTACTCTGATCATGCTCTAGCAAGTCGATCCCTTCGCTCTTGTTCTCATCGACGGCGATGGCATGTACTTTGATGACCATCTTATTCGCCACGGCGAGGAAGGCGGCAGACAGGCAGCCGCCCAACTCAACAAAGCAGTCACTGACTGGATGCGCGGCAATCTCGACTCATACTCCTCCGACTGCCAGATTGTTACCCGCGTGTACGCCAATGTCAAAGACATGGCCGATAACTGCTTTCTCGCTGGTGTTGTGTCGTCACCCGACGTGGTGGAGGATTTTGTGCGCGGTTTCATGCGCAGTGGAGACCTCTTTGACTTCATCGATGTCAGCTTTGGCAATGACAGCCCAATGACCAAAATCAACGGTAAGTCATGCCAAAGTTCTCCGTCCGCCCGCCGCAACAATCACTGACTTCACTGCCTAGCGATGCTCAAACTGCATATCCGTGGCTACCAGTGCCGGCACATCTTGATCGGCTGCGCCGAGACCGAAGGCTATGCTCATATGCTCGGTCGCTACTCATCCGATCGTGCCGCATTGCAGGACATGACACTTCTGGGAGCCAAATCATTCGAACATGGACTCGCCCACTTGCCAATGAGAAAGATCACGCTGCCACCTTTGTTCCGGAAATCCCACACTGGCTCCGGAGCCCAAGGCGATCCTACCCGCGAGCGCCACGACTCAAAGACCAATTTCAACCCGACCAGTGGTGTCTTCACACCGTCCTCGCGAACACCAGTGCCAGTCGTTCTACTTCCCGACGGACGTAAGGTTGGTGGTCGGGCCGTCAGCCCTTCTGTCTCATCCGCGCGTGGCAATATCCGCAGCAGTTCGAGTGCATCGTCGTCTGCGGTTTCGGAGCCTGCTCCACGCTCGTCAACAGTCAAGAAGGCTGTTCCTGTTGCCCCCAACGCATGGTCGAGTATAGCTCAACGTTCTGCTCATCTGCCATTCAAAGACCTTACTCGGCCGGCACCGGAGCCAAAATTGAGTGGTCCCCTTATTCGTCAGAACAAGTACGAACAGCGTCTTGATCAGCACATGGACTACGATCATGATCGCGTCTACGAGGTCAGTGTTTCATGATAGGCTGATCAACGCGATGATGCTAACTATTCCCGCAGCTCAAGAAGCTCAAGCTGTGCAATCAGCATTATATTGGCCGCGGCTGCTGCCATTGGGAAGCTGGGAACGGCGCATGCCCGCACAAGCACGACTACCCGCTGAGCGCCAAAGACAAGAACTGGCTGCGCGTTGTCGCCCGCGAGACGGTCTGCAAGAAAGGAACATACTGCTTGGACTTTGAGTGCATCTACGGACATCACTGCCCTTATCCGAAAGCCAATGAGGGTTCCATGCGCGGAATCGGCTGCATTAACGGAGATGCCTGCCGCTTTGGCCGCGAGATGCATGGCATGGACATGACTGTTGCAAATGTCCTTCAACCGAAAGACCTGGAGTACGACTGATGTCGAGTGGACGTCGCCCGTTCTCGCCACTCTCCACTTGTTACGATAGCGGAGCGCTGAAGTATGCTGCTGTGTGATGTAATGGACTCGGTGGTGGCGAGCGCTGCTGCAGTCGTGTAGCTCTTTAATCCAGAAGTCAGAAAGTTCGTTCTCTTCAGGTATGTGCACTTTTCAGTCTTGTCATCGTTTCGTTGTAATAGTATTCGTACGCATCGTCAACGCTGAGGTGATGAAGTGGGTAAAGTGAGCAGAACCAGGAATATCTAGTAAACGCGCACAAGCACGGCGACAGCAACGTTACCACAATGACCATTGTGAGCACGTGGAATGTGCATGGACCATCAGTTTCCCATACTGTCGGATTCAACCATCGCTCCTGCCTTCCGGTATTGTGGATGTCCAAGCTCAACTTCGACCTCACTCCAACGCACTTCACTTCATCACTACTTTCCATCTTTCGGCACAGCATCTCGAAGACATGCTCGATTCGTCTCAACACAGCCTTGTCGATCACGAAGATGACACCCGCGATGCCGACAGCACCGAGCAGAGAGGTCATCGCTCTCGCCAATGCAGTAGTCCATTTAAAGCCATCCGAAATGATCATCGGCGGTACGTCGCCAGCCATCACCCTCCGTTGGACCTGCTTACTGACAGACCTCAGAATACATCCGGCTTTTGAGACTTCACATCGCCAAGGGCAAGCGTCAGGATGCCCTCAGCTCGACTCACCATCACCTGGATCGGACCTCGTACTGGCGGGCTGAATGTGAGCGATTGAAGGCAGCTGCAAAACAGACAGAAGCGGAGACCATCACGCTTCGTCTCGAGATCGACGCGCTCAATGCGAAGTTGGAGGCAGCGAAGCTCGCGGCACCGAGCAAGAAACGAAAAAAGCAGGACACCGATGTCATCCCATACCCGCGGTCACCGAAGAGAGCGAAGCATGATACCTCGTCTGGCTTGTCATCAACGCTGGCATTTGATGAAACGACGGAAGCGGTTCTCAGCGAAGGCGGAGCTGTCGGTCAGTGGGCTCTCAGTAAGGGAAGTAAGTCTTCGAACCACTGCTAACGCAAACAGGAATCACTCTTCTGCGAACCTTGTATCACCTTCACACGACACTCAAGAGAAAAGGGGATGCCGATCCCTCAACATTGTCCTACTACATCATCGAAGCAACGTCCAATCTGACAGAAATCGTCTTGAAAGAGGCTCGCCAATTCGCCGCTGAACCCTGTCAATACGTCGATGAACTGAAGACTGCTCTTACCTTGTGCAGACGCGCAACGGCGTCCATCCTGGTTGCCTTCAACCGAGTTGAGAAGCCTGAACAGGACAGTGGTGCTCACGGGCAAGCAGCATACGCTATCATCCACATGTTTCGAGAGTTTCTCGGCGTGTTCGCTACGCTGTCTGACGCAGAGGCATTGAAAGCCATTGCAGCTGATTCATCAGTCTCGACCTCTTCAGCAAAAGCAAAGCCCAAACCTCCGCGAGTGATCAACATCAAAGATCTTCCGTCCATGAGCCTCTTTACCAACTTCCTCGAAGGCATCGTAAACACGCTGGACCCCAATATTCATTCTCATAAATCCTTGTTCGAAGGGTTCGCGTTTTGCGTGCTGACGACCTTGGGCGGGCGGCTACATCAAACGGTCTTCGGCCACGTCCGAGCTCAAACAATGGAGGAGGAGATCATGAAGAGCAATGCTGTCGATGAGATCGAAGACGACAGCCCTTCGGCATCCCTCCCATCGCAGGATCGAGAACAGAAGCAGATCAGGCTTGAAGGACCATACCTCATCCATCTTCTCAACCACATCATGAAAGCCGCGCCATCATATCTCGGTCTGATACCACCTACGAATGGCAGGGCAAATGTACCCACCGCCAGTGGCTTGAAGAGAGGGACGCTCACGGTCGAAGCGAAGACTTGCTTGCAGAGGACGCTGGTCAATTGCATCTTCGGGACGGAAGGCGTGGACGAGAGTGATCCCCTGGCTCATTGTCTCAAGATGCCGGTGAAGCCTGCGCCGTCGATCACGATGCCGAAGATCAAGGAGACCGAAGTGCAGGACTGGTTCAAGGGCGAGATGTGGAGGTTGTTGGCGTGGGATATCCTGTCGAAGGAGGGCGAGTGGTGAGGTGGATATATGTTCATTTATGATAGCGTTTACGGGATGGGACGGCTAGAGCACTTCAGAAGAGTACGAATCATGTTTAGGACGCGCAGGGCTGGACACTCTCATTCGAACTTGCTCACTATAACGATCAAGCTATGCGTCTTCGAAGTTCCTCACCCAAGGTGGTGTGCTCAACGGTTGCGAGCACGAGTGCCTTAATTTGTATGCTGCGACATCTGAGAAAATACCAGCCGCGGGAGACGGATGAGTTGCAATTGGTCGTGGTGAAGTTATGGCAAAAAGTTCTGAAAGCAATTGCGAATTACCTTCATTGCCCTGAGGGCCCTGGAGACTCTGCAAAAGCAAAAAGAATGCTTTCGAAAGCTCTGAGGTCGTACCCGGAATCGAACTTGGATAACGTTAATATTGAATCGCCCATGATGTGGACAATCATCCTTACCCGGGGTCTCCTAAGACGGATGTTAGATCATATTTGTGGAGGCAGATGATGGCAGTAGTAACGAACCGGAAAATCTTAGATCTCCTTAGGAACTGACATTGTCAGAATCCGACGTGCTGACCCCTACACCATACAACCGGGGGATTTGATGTGCGAGCAAGTTTCATGCCGATTATATTAGCTGTAACTCTCATATTGGCCGAGCTATGGCCGATCTGGTCAAAATCTCGAAAAACATCTGCTATTGTCAATACGAGAGATGAGGACAGCAAACTACGCGTGGAGGGTGCCTTCATACTACTCTAGGATAATCGTAGAAGCAGCAAGGCAGGTCCGTAAAAAGAACGAGCCTCCGATAGTAAGCAAATTATTTACGCGCAGAGCCCAAATAGCAGGTATGCTCTACACGGCCGCATGCTGCAACACATCCAATGTCTTTCATAACATCGAAGCCCTTCCAAGTCTCAGCTGAGATGTCACAGGTACGCTCTCATGACAATAGAAGACAATTGACGGTCGAGAGGCTCTTCCAATCTTGCCTGTTACTCCCACAATGACTTATCGATACCCAAGGACTTCTGCTCGGCTACATGCATCACAAAGGAAATCCCTGACCACTGTACCTGTACGTCGCGATGCCAACAGAGGAATGAATGTCGTGGCTCGATCATGTTCTGGACGAGGTTGCCAGCCCATGTCAAGCAGTTAGTACTAGGCGCCCAGGCATGACATCATTCTCAGCTGCATCGACCTTCGCCGTTTCTGCAATTCTCTCCTGGCGATAATCAATCAACAACAACCCAGCAACCATGAGAATTCCATCAGGCCTGCTCGGTGGGCTACTACTAACTGGTACTCTGGCAGCTCCATCTCAGCCTCAAGAACAAGCAGTTCTGCAGCCATCCAAGGTTGACCCCGCGAATGCCATCGAAACAGGAGTAGGTCACTTCAGCGAGTGGAGCCGAGAGACTAAGAAGAACTTCCTCATCGATTGGCAAGAAGGACGTTCATCGCAATGGATTATTGTGCAGGGTAACGAGGGCGGTGACCTCGACAGCATGACCGCCGCCATGACTTGGGCCTACCATTTGGAGCACTCGACTGCCAACACCTCGCACCCCGTCAAAGCTATTGCACTGCTGCAGACTCCCTCCGACGCTCTGGATTTACGACCCGAAAATAAACTTGCTTTGGACAATTCTCAGATGAGCACTGGCCACTCCGACTTGCTCACAACCGATGAACTTCCAGAGGATCCGGAGAGCCTTGCGTTGGACATCAAGGGCATCGTCATCGTCGACCATGCGGTTCCCCTTCGGAAGTGGGAGAAGGCGACGATTTTGAGCATATTCGACCACCATGTTGACTCTGGTGCCGGACTTGGCGCCAAACCACGGATCTTCGAGAAAGTTGCCAGCTGCACGACTCTTGTGGCACGCCAAATGCTTGATGAGCTGGAAAAATTGCCCTCAGAATATCACTTGCCACATGAGCTCCTCGAGTTAATCCTGAGTGCTATTGCGATCGACTCAGATGGCCTCGAAGACGCAACGGAGGAGGACCGTAAGATATCGGCGCGAGTCTTGAAACGCAGCAACTGGCGCAAGAAGGATCTCGACGAGAAAATGCAGGATCTGGGTAAGGAGTTGAAGGATGCGAAGAAAGACATTGGCCACCTCAATCTTCGTGACTTGCTTCGCCGCGACTGGAAGGGCGACCTGGTCGACACTCCATCGCCACGAACGCCGACTGTCAACCTGGGCTTCTCTTCCATCCCTTACTCCATGGACGAGCAGATCGAGAAGACGGAGTTCCACGCCCTCTTCGACTGGTTCGCTATTGAAGCCGCCTGGACGGCTCAAGCTGGGACCGACATAAGCGTCGCGCTCAACAAGTATAAGATCCATGACAAGGACGGCAACAAGCAGAAGATCCGCGAAATCGTGCTCGTTGTGCGAAGTGATGTCAGGATCACTGAAGAGCAAGCCGACGACCTCTTCCGGACCGTGTCGAAGGCCATCGAGGAGGAGCCAACACTCAAGGCGAAGAAGTGGCACCGTGCGAATGAGCTTGGAAAGCGACAGATGGTCTGGACTCACGAGAGGGAGGACGCAGGCCGGAAGGTCATTCGTCCGATCATTGAGAATGCGGTCAAGAATTGGGACTGAGCATAGCCATATGCCTGAGGCTGTTCTCGACATGACGTGTGTAGCGTTAAACAGTGTGATCTGGATTAGAGGAGTGGCCGTATTCTGCCCTGCTATCGATGTACCTGAAGCCAAGCACTCCATCCCTTGGCTCCACCTGTAAGCTCTTCCGAGAAAGGCGGCATATCTGTTCCAAGCGGACTCGTCATGCACATCTCCAAATATCTCGCATAATTGCCATCTCCTATGCTCCCTTGCACCACTGCCTTACCCACACCTCTTACATCCTCAAACATCTTCAACGTAGTAAAGTCACAACTGCCATACATCGCCTGAAATACCTCAATCTCCAACGCATCAACACCTGTAAAGCTCTCCGTGACTTGATACTTCGAGAACCTCGGATCGACATCCAATCTCACATGGATGTAATACTTCCATATCAACGACGCAACTCTTGACTTGACCACAGGCGGTAGCGTAACTCGATCTCGCGGCGTGAGGAGGAACGCAGGGAGGGCCGTCAACAGGCTCGGATGCGCCATGAAGGTGTTCTCGGCGTAGAGGATCGGTGTGGCTTCGTGGTTGATCTGCTTGCACGTTTGCAGGATGTTGGCGCAGAACGATCGATTGTGCTGTCGTACAGGTGGGTAGGGAATCGTGTGGACGAGTAAAAGCTCCCATATGGCGTTTCTAAGCTCTGCGGGCAGAAGGAGGAGACGGGATGTGGTTTGGTCTGCCATTGAGGAAAGCTCGAGAGGTGGCTGTTCTTTGCGAAGGAGGAGGATCATGGCGCGAGAGGGCGTCGATATATATGCTGTGACTTACCGTGAAACAATGAGGATTTGGCTCCAGCAACGTCCACCCGCTATCCTGCTGTCGCGTGATAAGGTTCGAGTTGAAGGCCGAAGAGGTACCCGACATCTCGAGCTGTGTCTTGGGCACGATGGGGGTATGTCTGGTCCCGACGACCATTTTGCCGATTTGACCTCGCCTTTTGAGTGTGTTCCGCCATCCTTTGACAACACCACCCATGCCAGTAGCAGCAATCGCAGGTCGATCGAAGCACTCGTTAGACGAGGACAATCTGCTCGCATCGTACTGCTCATCACGGCGCGGCGAGTGACGGTTGCCATCACTGGAGGTCCACTGCAGCATGGGCAATGCTGGTGGCAGTCCCCAAATGGTCATGGAAACAGGTAAGAGAATGCAGGCCTGTGCTGAAGATAACTTCATTCGGGAAGGCTATCGTCGCGCTGCTTGAAAGCGCGCTGCGACATAGTGTCATGCATCAGACCAAAGACCGCCTCTATAGCAGTTCTCCAAAATGCTGGATTCATCCTGTGCATCTGCATCGGACGTGAAGTCGAGGGTGTGGTGTCTCCTACCATCATGCTATCGGCGGGTCATCTCAGCAGTAACTCAGGAGAGCCGCACGCAAGAACCGTATTGTTATGATTTCTGTACAGCTGGGTGGACGCTACCTGTCGATCAAAAGCAATGTATGTACAAAGAGGTTCTGGACTTCTCCTAGCATGACGTTCTCGATTGCAGGATACCTTCGTCGTTGTGGCACACAGTATGGATCAAAACAACGCAGGCAGTAGCAACGTTCGATCGAAACACCTTTCACCGGAAGCCCAGCCGAATGGCGTGCAACCTATTCCACTGCTCAAAAACTTGTATGGAGTGCCGAACGAGAGAGGTGGGACCTCTTGCTTGAAGAGTGCCCAAGTGTCATCGAAACATCATCGCATAATCTGGATCACGCATTGGTAGTCCGCTACAAAGAGGCACGATCCAACACCGCCGTCAAACGAGCATCGAACCTCTGTTCAGTCCATGTACAAGGTCCGTACATCAAAGGTATCCTCAAGAGGGTCTTCAAACGCTATCCCGGCATCGATGTGGACGGAGAAGAGCCCTTCTTAGTACCACCAATGGGCAAGCCTTGTCTCCGAGTACGAAATCGCAAAGCAGACAGGCGACGATCAGCATGAGCAGATCGCGGCGCTGCTTGACGTTCTTCAGAGGCAGATTGCAGACGATATGAGAGATGTCCAGAACCTCACCAAGAACGGCAGCATCACTTTCCTGAACCTGTGGACCCTGTATCCGCTGGGCTGCCCCGTGGTCGCTATGTGGAAGGATCAATAGCACCTCTTCTTGATACAGGAAGCCAGCTCTGCAAAGGCCGAAGTGAAGCCTCTCTTGGTTCTGAAGATGATGTTTACTGGACCGCGATGGTAACAGGTATGGCTGGCGCAAGATCAGCAGGTGGATCATGGCCTATGGTGGGCAAAGATCGAGACTCTCGATGTTGTGCCATTGCATTTGCTCGCCAGTTCCACGGACACGATAGATGAATTGACCCAGCGCGGACCACTTTGGACGGAGCTGCTGGTACATCCACCGGAGTACAAGCCGTGCGCAAGGTCGATACGTTTTCATCGGAATTTTGACATCGGAGAAATAGAGATCTTCATTGACGGTCATTGACGGCAGAATCATGATCAATCAGAAAGTTCACTCGCAGCAAGTCGCTCGCTATTGCCCATCCGTCTCCACAATACCGTACAGACTCGAATGTCTGCTAACGAGAGACGCGGGCACAAAGCAGGCAACGGTGAACGAGCCCGAGGATGAGCTCTCGATCATGGACAATCTCAATCGACATCCTATCTTGAGCAGGGCTCCTTCCAAACTATCACCCATTGACCTAAAAAGGCAGCCTTGACACGTCTCCTCTTCGGCGCTACCGCTGGACTGAAAGTCTCTTCGGCATACAGCCTAAAGCCTTCTGCCGCTCAGTGGTGCGCGGGTACTGCTTGAATTCCAAATCCTGGACGGAGTTCGAGAGCGACAGGATCGTATAGATAAAGTGGAACAAGCAAGCCTTTGATGCTTTACTCATGCCTCCACCTCGGAAACGACTCCTTCAAGCTCTGGCAAGCAGCTGCAGGCTTACAAGACAGATGCCTACTTGGACGACGTTGTCAAGGCTAAAGGCCAAGGTCAAATAATGTTGCTCTCAGGTCCGCCGGGCGTGGGTAAGACGTTGACGGCGGATTCGATTGCGGATCGTTTGCAGCTACCGCTTTATGCGGTCAGTGCGAGCGAGCTGGGTGATAGTGCGAAAGCAGTTGAAGAGAATCTCGGAGTAATCTTGAGGCTTGCCGCGGCTTGGAATGCCGTGCTGTTGCTGGACGAGGCGGATGCTTTCCTGACCTACAAAGGCATTCTCATTCTCACCACAAACTGAATCGTCACATTCGACGACGCATTCTACGCCCGCATCCACCTGACCCTCGACTTCAAGGCACTCGACCAAGTTTCCCGGAAGGGCATCTGGAACAACTTCCTGCGAGGAGCCAACATCAGCGCCAAAGGTATGGCGACGTCTGCGGAAGAGGTTCTCTCCGGACGACAAATCAAGAACACCATGAAGATAGCGAGATTGCTGGCGAAAGATCTCGAAGAGCCACTGAGCGCAGAGCATATTGGTGATGTGCTTACGGTGGTAAGAGACGGCATTGAACCCGTGGGCTTAGGGTTAGGGTTGGACTGTCGTGGAGTCTTCGTCGGACGACATGCTGCGCTGCCATCCGACACAGTAGGGCAGCCAATGAATATAGCTCGCACTCCAGCCGGCCGTGGAAGCATGCGAGCTTGTCGGCGAGGAACTCGAGAAGCATTGCTAGCATGAATCTCGGCCGCCAATTTTGTGCTGCTTGCTCGGAGTGCTCAGGAAGTTGTACCTGCGATGCACTGTTGACTTCCTGCTGCGGTTCAGAATTGGCAAAGTGGTTCAATATCCCGGAGATCAGCATCAATGATATGAATTACAGTACAAATTGACTGGTGGTGCCTCTCTTGTATCCTCTCATCGACCCTCATCCCCAAATCCGTTCAAAATCTGCGCACCATTTTCCTGCGTATAGTCAAATGGCCAGGGCCACCCTCCCGTGAGACTGCCTGGCAATTGAAACTCGTCCATAGGAGTGTGCATACCCAGATTGTTCATCGGAAGCGCAAGGTTGCCGTTCTGAGCTTCAGCGACTGCTCCATTCGGAAGGCTGACGTCGGGCAGACTTCCAAGCGGCGTTGATACTTGAGGGAAAGATGCCAGCATATGGCGCTGAGCACTCATGAAATGATCGATCTTCTCGATCTGTGCGCGAATACCTTTGCTTGCGCCGGCTGCTGGCTGGAGGCCGGACTCGAGACCTTCGAGTAGATCTGCCATGGAGCCCAGCAGGCTTACGACTCGCTGGTACTTATCTTCCGTGAGGATACCTTGCATGACTCCCGCGAGGATTTGCCCGATGCCGCCGAGGTGGTATACCAGTGGTGTCGATATTGCTCGGAGGTAGTGTGGCGAAATGTTGTGGAAGGAGGAGAGAACGGACTCTGCGACCTCGCACTTTTGGTCGACATCGTGCCAATTGCTAGACTCGAAAAGGATGATCCGGACTAGTTGCAGTGTTGCTTGGATATTGGCCGCTTGAAATCCGAACACGTCTTGACTTTTGTCTCCAGTGACCGCGACCTGGTACTCTTTGAAACGTGTAGGCAGCTGATAATAGAGGTTGAGAATGTTCTCCATGACCTGAACGTCCGGGATGCTGTCGGCAATGAGGAGCCGGACGACGGATGTACGATCGTCCCTTTGCTGCTTATTGCGTCGCAATCTCTTGAGTGTATGCTCCAACACGCGGTATAGATCTGTGGTGAAATTCCAGCCTCTCAGCCAGTGCAGCTCTTCCGACGGAGACGCGGTCCCAGCAGAGATCTGCTCATCGCTGATCTCACTCGGATACCGGACGTTGGAGTGGGTTTCTTGCGACTTGAGTATAGTGCCAAACACGGCGCCCGTGTAAATGTCCATGGTGTACATAGACCAGAAGAGACGCCGACGTTCCTCTTTTTCGACCAGAGACAGATTTTGCGGCCATTTGTCCTCGTCGTGGAATTGTTGGATCGTGCTCAAGGTCTGGAAATGGCCCATGTATTGATGCATGGTCTGCAATTGACCATATTGAATGCTGGTCACAGCCAACAGCGCACACGCACGAAGATATCCAAGTCCAATGGCTTTGCTCAAATCCTTGTAGATCGCGTCCTGCGCCGCGGAGAAAAACATTTCAGAAGACTTCGCTGCACTCTCGTCGAATTGGTACTTGTCACCGGTAGCGCCATCTCGACCTCTCGCAGCCGTGAGCGCACAAGCTGCCATTACGGAGGCGAAGAAACCCCTGTCAGTCAGATGGTTTCGTCGACGGATACGCTCCCACAACGTCGGACCGTGGAACAATGGGAATAGCGGATAGATGAACTCCATGTAGACTTCCAGGTACCGTTCGATCGTCGGTCCGCTGGCCGCAGCAAATGACCGCCATGCCACACCCAATTGGTCCTCTGGACGTCCTTCCCGTACAGCCTCAAAAGCTCCCGTGAAGTCTGCAGAATATCCAGTCGATAAGCTGCCGCTGATAGACGCATTCCGGTCTTCGATTTTCACGCCAGGTGGGCTCGGCTGCACAGCTTGTCAGCATTCGTGATCAAAGGGAAGCGTTCAGCGATTCAATATACCTGTTGCTGCGATGGCAGCAGATTCGGGGGCGAGACCTGCGCCAATGACTGATTGCGGCGCCGCCTCGATGGCCGCTTGTACGTGCAATCGACGGCGAAGTCATAGCAGTTCTGGCATTGTTGCTGAGGATTTTCCGTGCTCGGCCGACAGCGAATGCTCCTGCGGTGGCACAGATCGCAGGCTTGTGATATTCGCTGTAGCTTTTTCGGCCTCTCGCTGCTGGCCATGGATGCCCGTGGGGTCAGGGAAAGGACTTGACTCCGTGAAGAAGCCGCCTAACAGCTTAGGATCATACGCTCGAAACAGCTTTGCCAAAGCTGAAGAGCAGACCTGCAGGTAGTTAAAAGGAGAGCCGTTTAGCACTGTAGCACTGTTGCAGTCGCAGATGGAATAGCGAAGATGGATGTCGATTCGAGCCCCGGGCGAGTGACTGGAAGCAATAGCCGTCGACGTCAAACGGGAAGTCGACCAGGTGGCGACCTGCCACCAATGGCTCGGAGTCGGGAGGGGCAGATCTGAGTTTTGGACAGACCCCGGATTCTACCAAGTACTGTATTTCCGGAGGGCTAGTATGGCTACCTTAATTGGCTCTTGGAGAGAAATTCCAAATAGCGTTGCACAGCGGAAACTATCGCATATGGAAGGTATGGCTTCTCCCGAGCATGGAGCAAAAGCGTAGTGGCAACTTGCTTAGTACGACCAGTTATTATTGACGATCTATATTCTCGCGTTGCAGTCGACGGAAGATCTCCAACATGACATTCCGTATCTGGCATGTGCTACACCGGCGAAGGCGGTCCGCGCGATACGCAATAGCCGCACTGTCCTGAGGGCAGGCCTTCAACAACACCTCGCGTAGAACGTGCCACGCGATCGATTGCTGGCACCTCCTAGGAAGACCACACCGCGAGAAGACGCACAGGGCAATGGCAACATGGTCAACGTGCAGTTCGCGGCTCTGGCCGGCCTTCGCGGTCGCATACTGGCAATCAGGGAATCCTGATGATTTGGGAGAGATCGCGAGACATTCCCCACAAGCTGTACTCGAATTGTCGACTGTCTCCATTCATGGCCTCACGTCGTCTCGACGTTATAGATTCGCAACGAGAAGTCATCGCTCGCCGAAGCCAAATGACGACTTGTTCTTGCAGTGCTTTCAGGTTTCGAAGATCGTGGTCGCCATCGAAGAGTGGTGATCATTCCGCTCGGCGATATGCTTCGATCCAAGTGTTCTGTTGACAGCACCTCGTACGAGTGACAGTCGAGTGACACGAGCGAGATGACTCCCTCTTCGGTGCCGTATGCAAGAAGCAGCGCACCACTTGGCGTTGGTTGCGCCTCGAAGGCTACAGCTGTAACGGAGGCACCAGCAGGAAGCGTGGCTTTGCACTCAGCATTGCCATCGTCGAGACGCCAGATCTTGATACTCTTGTCGCGCCCAGCTGTTGCGAAGACATGACCCGCCAAGACAGGCGCCCAGCAACAATCCAAGATCATGCGACTGTGACCTTTAGGATTCGCTGCGAGTGGAACGTACGTCTTGAAATCGTCTTTCGACCTCTCGAAAATGGCCCATTGTCTGTCTCGACCAACGCTTAGCAGGAATCGGTCGTCGGGCGAGAACGACAGACTCGTGACAGTCAAACTGTGGGCTGTAAGAGGCGGCCTCACTTCTCGCCATTCCTGCGTATCGTACAGTCGAACGACGGCGTGATCAATGGAGCTGGCTTTGCACGCGGTGGCCACTAACATCCCATCGCTGCTCGTAGCAACAGCTGAGATTTCGTAGCCATGACCATACAGCTTCTCGTGCTCAGGCCAGAGCGTATATCGAGCGAGATGGTCCTCCAAGGGAGGATGAGCGAGGTCCAGCGTTGATTTAGGAACACCTGATGTTGAGTCAATGTTGTCATCATCCTCAGCGTCGCCATTCTCCACGCCATTGACTTGTTCACCTGCTACAGTGGCAGCAACTGCTTTATTCGAGAGTCCAAGAACAGGAATGTTGGCGGCGTGAGGCAGGTCGTCCGTGACCGAAGCAGCGATGCCACCAAGTTTAGAAAGCAATGCATCGACAGCCTTGGGCTTGTTGAAAACCCGCAGTAGCTTCTCGTCGGCACCAGAAATGAAGCGATTCTCTGAAATCGCATCAACGCAGTTCAGATCATAGCCATGGATCTGCGGCCTGGAGAATTCATGCCACGACGATTTCGCTTCTCTCCGCCATTCCGCAATGAGCCTCGTCGTCTGATCGGAGCTCGTAGAGAGTAGCCAGTTCCCATCTGTCGACCAAGCAATTCCCCGAACCTCCAGAACGTGACCGCTGATACCAGTCTGCTGAACCCATATGTCATTAGTGGGATCGAAAGTCCACCGACGCCAACTTCCAGTACGTCCCAGACTGACGACAGATTGTCCTTCCAACTGCCACAGGCCTGTCCAAAATCCACCCGTACTTCCTGTAGCTGACGTGGAGCCTTTGAGAGAGCTGATCTCGCCAAGCCTACTAGTACACACCCAAAGGCCAGTAGCAGAATCGGCATTCCAGATTGCAAGAGAGTTGTCTGCCGACGCTGAAAGCAATGCGGGTGTGCTCGTACGGGAAACACGCGGTCCCCATCTAGCTGTATACACCCAATCTTCGTGTCCAATCAGAAGAGCCTCGAAAGTCACCGAATATTTCGAGTCTGGCCTTCCCACTTGGTGCGCCTTGTTCGACAGACTTTTGGCGTCGGTCTGAACTGACAATCCATTGGCCATGGTGTCGCCCGCTTGCATTGCGTTTTGACCTTGCCGGAATCGCCATAGACGAATGTATCTATCCTGGCTGGCGGAAGCGAGCAAGACGTCGCTGTGTGGCGCATTGCCTTCGTGCGTGAAGTCTAGTGATCGTATCCAGCTCTCGTGTCCGCTAAGTGTGGCCTGGGACTCAAATTCCTCGGCATCCTTGCATTTTACAAACAGTTGAATGACAGTAGATGTTCCGGCGACAGCAAGTAGGAGATCCTCATTAGGTAACGATGTCACTGCCAGAGCCAAGGGCAGATATCTCGGCTTCAAGAGAATGGACTGGACAAGCGAGGCTGCGCCATCCTGGAAGCGCCAGACTTTGACCGTCCCGTCCGCAGCCCCTGAAACAAAGATATGGTGTTGCTGCAAAATGGCCACTGCGTTGATGGAACCGGTATGCTCGGACAAGCATTGAGTCTCGTGAAATCTAGACGCTGTGCTCGACGTATTTGACCAAACGCGAATCGTCTTGTCGGCACTACCGCTAAGTATATATCGGTTCGAATCGTCTTCGTAGATCCTGACTGCATTGACAGTATCCGAGTGACCGGCCAAAAGTGAGCTTACGCCAGCTTGTCGTTGATCTTCAGGATTCCATAATGCTATGTTATTGCCTGCTCCGAAAGCCAGAAGTCCAGTCGCCCAGTCCGCTGCTGACGAGTGCCTATTGCCGCCGGCAGCAATATATTCGATCGTCGTCCGGGTCATCGCAGTAGTGTCATGGTTGTTCGTCTTGTGTTCCAATTCGAAAGTTCGAAATCTCGTAGTCTCGAGAAATCTCGATCTAACTTCTTCGGGTTAGCCTTACAGTTTTCACAAGACATCGACATCGTCCTTTCAATACGACAGAGTACTACGAGCATATAGCATGCATGGAACTTTGAACGCTCAAAGGCTATGATCATGGCGGAGAATATCAACATCGTCGTCGACTTCACGTAGGTGAGGCCTCAACACCGCGCCTCCAACGAATCTGTACTAAAACCAGTTCTAGCGGCGGCCTCGAACTTCTATTCTCTGATCAACGGCAACACAAGATCTCATTACCAGCAAGAGACCCAAAAGGCCAAGCTGCGAATGTAGCGTATCTGATCCAATGGCTATGCGACAATCTCATGAAAGACCCAAGGAAAGACATGTTCGTACTTGATGATACAGTGTCAGTTACCCTCGAGATCATTCGGTGAAGCCCTTACTTACATGGTGGCAGACGACCTGGCATTCTTGTCTTGATCAACGATGCGGATTGGGAATTGGAAGGCGAGGACAAGTACGAGCTCCAGAATGGCGACAACATTATATTTGTGTCGACTTTGCATGGCGGATGAGATGGCGCAATGCGGGATGGCGAACCAAACAGACCACTCGGCTTCTGGACATCTGGACGTTCTGGAGCGGTGATGGCTCAGCACAGCGGCAATGGTGACAGGGCTCTGTCAGACCACCGTTCGAGAAAGTCCCCAAGTCCTCCGAGGACAGCCTCACGTCGAGCGGCAACCCTCACTCTGTTGCTGGACGTTCATCCGCAAATCAGATCCAGATCTGAGGGTGCGCTGGTAAGACGTGGCATGAGCAAGCGACATGGTCTCTCGCGCTTAACGTCAATTTCGAGGTACGATCACGATCAACTAAATGGCCAGAGCTTCACCTACTTCTCGCCCTCTTCACACGACTCATCAGTCTCACTTGTAGCTTGGCCGGACATGCTTCGACCGAGGATGGCTACTCTGCCGAGACAGTCCAAAGACCGTGTGGGCATCTACGTTGACATGCCGCCCAATAGCGCCGTTCAGGTAAGCTGGGTGGGCTAGAAGACAAGCCGTGTATGTACGCTGGCATGCCAGCCTACCGAAAGCGCAGTACAAGTAAGGTAGTCGACCCTTTCATGCTTTACACCAACAAGCTCCAAGCCACACGCACGACGGCGATAGGGGCGTCGACAGGTCCGTCATCGACCCATCGATCACATGAGGTTCTAATGCATGTCATCGGACGTCCACACACAAAAGGTAAAGTCGCAACGTCAACGTCCGGAAGCATCGCATATAAATCACCACTCCACCAAACCAGCCCTCGTCCCAACTCCCAAACGTTCGGTCTCCCAGCCGGAAGTCGTTCGCTGTCCTTCCGGTCCGAGCAGCAAGTGGAGACCTGAACCAAGATTTTGGAACCATCGCGCGGCTCGTGGGTCGCGGCTGCGCTACGCATTCAGGAGGTTGACGATGACGTATGGTGGATCTGGGAAAGACGCGTGAATGCGTGTGCGTTGTTGTGTGAGAAAAGGCGACTGATGCAGTGTGCTGTCAATCGAAGGCAGTAGACTTGACTTGTCGCGTTTGGAGGGGAACCCCGTGCCATCATGGACTTCGAGTCAATGGAAGCATAGCCGAAGATAAAGGTCACCGTTTTGTTCGTTCTTTCATACAATAGCCATAACCGCTATACTAGTCCTTCGCCTCGACTCTCGACGTTTCTCGCTGCCAGAACGAGGACCCAATAGTCAAGGCTTCCACAAAGTTTGCAGATATTATCGTATCCTCCATTAGCACCAAAGCTTTCAAAAATGCGGCACAAAAGATGACAAGTAGGAACATGAAACGTAGCAACCGTAAGAAAAACTCGATTGTTTTTGAACGTTTCCGTTTGCTCCTTTGCGATTCTCCTCGCTTCCAAATATGATCCTCATTCTTCCCAGTAATTTCCACTCCGCTCCAGTTGGGGTATCCATCCGTTCCGTCCATTCGTCCCGTCCTGCCCAGAGCAGACTCCATCCCGTCACAAGGACGTCGACGGGAGATGTCTTCCTATGTTTCTCCTCTCCCAGCCCCACGTCCAGCGGAAAGGGCGAAGGACGCTTTCCATTGAATTACGTCCTGGCCTTGCCTTCCATGTTCCCGACGCCACAGTATCAGAACGCCGGACCAAAGCAGATTTTGCGTGCGCAGAAAATGTAAAATGGAAATAGAGAGTATTTCTTCGTCAATGACATGTGCTCGCACAGACAGGCGAACGCTTCGATCCAGGAGGTCTAAAGTGACAATCATCCTTTCATGGACACCACGAATTGCTGCCTCTCTACTCATACGTCGCCCTCCCGCAGCCTCTCGGGTAGAAGCATCAGCGACCAAAGGCAGCGAAGCAGCGTCCTTCGAGTATCGACACGAAGTGTGGGTGTATTATGATTTGTAAGGGGGGCCAATTGGCGTCGGTGAATAGCAGCTTTCATTCCAAGGCGCCGGTGTCGTTCATCGTTGATTCTTCAGAGCATTGTTGGCATTGAATGACAGGTATCTCTCGTGCTTGTTCGTTATTGCTGTTGTTGCTGTCCAAGGGAATGCGGATCCACGTATAACATATGCTGCGTGTTCATGTCCATGCCATGACCCGGGCTTGTGAACATCTGCTGATCGTCGGCGAGTTGTTGCATGTGCCCAGGGCTTGAGTAGGCTTTCGAGTCCTGGTACAGCATTGCGTTGTCCTGAGGGCTGTTGAACATGGATGACTGGTCGTGAGAGATGTGTGATGGAGTGGAAAAGGAGACGCCGCTATCCTGGTGCATTGAGCTTTGGTGCTGGGATGGCGACTGGTAGTTGCTGCTGTCTGCATTGTGTTGAGGGCTTGATTGGAAGTGCATTTGCTGCTGGCCGGACATGTTCATGTTATTTTGAGGATCTTGACCGCTGTTGGAGGGCAATTGAAAATTGAACATGCCATCATGCATGGGCGATGGAAAGTCCTCTTGCAGACCCGGGCTTCGGAAGGGCAGCGCCATCTGCTTGTTGAAGGTCTCCGAGAGGTAGAGACCTTCATCGCCAAGCTGAGATCCTTCACCATGGGTACCGAAAATATCGGCGCTCTGACTGCGGCCAACCCCGTTGAGAGGAGGCGAGTGATCTGCGATGACAGGATCACCATGGCTCGACATTGAAAGCGGAGTGTTGCTGGTGCCAATCATAGCGCCAGCATCAACAGACAAGAAGCCATTGTTGAACGATGAGTTGTATTGTGAAGCGTGCATGTTCTCAGCAGAAGGGGCAGCGCTGAAGAAACCTGGAGTGCCGAATTCACTTGGCGAGTTGGCAGTGGTTGCTGAGAGAGCGCCGCTGAACGGAAGACCCATGTAGCCAGCCGAGGTGTCGATGCTGAGGTGTGAGCCAGGAGGCCCGTTGGCGAAAGCGTGTTGATGTTGGGGGATCGGCGCAAAGATGTTTGGATCTTGCATGGGTTGCGGTGCAGACTGACCTTCGTGCTGAATGAGAAACGAAGGCATAGGTCCATTCCGCAGCATGTTGAAGTCCACAGCAACTGGCACGGACCGACTCCGCTGCCGCTTGTGCCCACGCGGACCAGGAGGTCCCATTAGCCCAGCATTGGGCTCTGGCGGAGCTTGAAGAAACATGCCACTGTGGGGATGCATCAAGTGGTTCGGCTGGCTCGCAGGTCGGTGGCCGACGGGAGAGACTGGAGCAGAGACAGCAAATACATTTGGATCAAACATGTTGTGAGCATGTCGATTCTGATATGACTCGAGAGACACCAGCTTGGCGAGTTGGCCGCTGAGAACTTTCGACGGGCCGCCGAGTTGATGCACCATGACCTGACTCGCTTGTTGGTCCTCGGTGAAATCACCACACTCATAGAAGCCGCCGCTGCCGGAGCTGTCCATGTAGAACTTCGGTGGCCGAGTCACTTCAATGATCAGACCGCCCGAGCGTTGTGATGCGCCCTCGGCAGCAGCTAGAACATCGCCCTGCTCCAGTGTGATGTTCTTGATCCAGGCGAAGGGATACTCGATCTTATATCCGGCAGCGTCGTTGTTGATGTAGTAAGTGATGCAAGCCTTGTCTGGCGAGTAGAACACGACCAAGTCCATGGTGCTCTGACCTACTCGACGCCATGTGCCAATGGAGAGTGACCGGCAGTGGAAATGCTGAATCACGACCTTGCCAGAGGAGGTGTCGGTATTGAGGGAAAAGTTGCCACCACCGTAAGGCGGAAAGCCAGGTCGTCCGCCCATAATCCCAGCTGGAAGGCCCTTTCCTGGACCGTATGCCTGCATTGCCAGATATTGCCGCATCGACTCCGGGATACTATCGCAGTCCTCACCGCTTTCGATGCTTCGCTTGGCGATGTTCTTGATCTTTGCACGCCTGTAGCTATGTCAGTGGTTGTCCCAGCACGGCCGTCATCCACCAAAAAACCCACCTGTTTTGAAACCAAATTTGCACCGAGCGTTCGGTCATGTTGATATCCGATGCTATCCGCTCTCGAACCAATGCCGTCGGTGTGGGATTCTTATTGAACTCCACTTCGAGAGTCATGAGCTGATCTTGCGTAGCTCGCTGACGTTTCTGGTTCTTTTGTTGCTGAGTGAGCGTGCTCTTTCGGGGAGGCCGACGGGCGGCATTGTTCGCGCTAGAATTCGAGTTGGTGGGTGTGGTCGAGCCATCCTGCGAGAGGGATGATGAAGACTGTGAGAGTTGTGGTTGCATGACTTCGGCCATGTTTTGAACTTGAGCCCGTGGGCTACAAGACGTTGATTGTGGTATCGGGTCGCACTAGAACAAAGAAAGGTCGGTGGTCGGTCGCGGCGCAGGCGCTGCGAAAAGAGAACAGTTGACGGCCGGCGGACAATTGAGTGTGAAGCGGATGAAGTGAAGTCGGGTCGATGGTCCAGCAGTGGAGTGATGGTGCAGCCAGCTGTCGCCCGTGAGATCTGAGCAATGGTCGGAAAAGGTATGTACCAACGACCAGGCGCGGAGAATGTAGTCGTGGACTCTGCGGTTCCGCTTGGTTCCGCTTGGTCCGGTGATTAGGCGCTGCGGTGCAGTGAAGCGGTGCAGTGCAATGCTCGGCTGTAGGCGAGCAAATCGATGAATGGAATGGTGGAATAGATGCTGATTCGCAAGAGAATGGACGATTCGACGGAGCCGATCAATGAATGAATGAATGGACGCGGTGCCGGAAAGAGTGACGGCGGGCCAGGCGTGCTCCTTGTTCGAACAAGGTCAGAAAGGGAGTTGAAAGGAAAGACAAGGCGAATACGCAGCGTCGTGAAAGAGTGATTGACGCTGGAATCGATAACGACGACGACGACGAGGACGGAGATGAAGAGAGGGCGTGATGGTATGAGGTGGATTAGGTAGGAGGGCAGGTCGAAGTAATCTCCTGAGAGCTTTTGGAGAGAGGAAGCGAAAGGGACGGGAAGCGCGTCCACTGCTCGGCGAACAGAGAGTCGGTGGACTGACCCCTGATGAAGGAGGGACCACCCACCCTACGGAGCGCGCTTGCCCGAAAGAAGCTACGGCAGGAGGGCCCGAGCGGCTTTACTCCTCGGACCTCCTACAAGACCAAAGACTTCACGCTTCACGCCCCAAGCAGCTACTACTGCACCAGATCACGACCAACGAGCCTCGCTATTTCCAGTTTCGTCCACGGCGCGTCCACGGCCTCACGATTCTTCCGGTCCTCTGTTCTCTACCATGACTATTGACTACCACATGCTTAGAATCATGGAACGAGCGGCGACCGCTGTCCGTACCTGATCTCGCAGCTGACGATCCATACATCCAGTCAATGGCCCGGTGTGTTGCAGCCTGCGTGCATCGTAAGCGGCTGTCGCATGGCATTCGCGCCGATGTCAGAATCGATGAAACCCCAAAGCTTTGCTACCTATACACGTTGCGACACTCTAGCTGGCTTACATCGATCGGTCACTCTAAATGGACAGCTTGGCCATGTACGTGAGAAGTGAACTACCGTGTTCTCATACACATATGTGTCATCGCCATGTCTGCGCCTCTATTGAGGTCGATCTGGTCATCTCTGTGCTCCAGCCTGCCATTGTCTCTACGAGCCCAAGCACGATGCTCTGTGTCGGAATCCGCCGCAGTTGCAACTTGGACATCCAAGATTGTGAAACCTCCAGTCCGTGCTCACTGCTACGGAACGCGCCCTCCACGTTCCCTGTGATCGGTCCAAGGTCAGCAAAGACTGTGCAACACTATCCCTGTTCCCATAAATCCCGCCGACGGGGCGCTCGCGTTTCGTTGGTCAGCATTTGCGAGGGCTAAGGCAAGTACCTCGGACGGCACTTGACGGTACATCCTAGCTAAGGCATCCGAAAGGGGAGGGGGTGCAAGAGGACACACCACTTTTCCCAGGCATGACACTCACAGATGCTTCTGCGGCGATTCAACTTTGTGTATCAATGCCGTCGCCTGTCTTGCCAATGAGGCTGCGACAATCCCTCGGTCGCAGATCACAACGCCTTTGAGTGCGCGCACACCGGCAAATGTGAAGCATCCTAGCATGATAGAAAGCTAAAAATATTCACCCTTGTCTCCTCGGAGGTACAGTAAACTTGTTACACATCGTGACATCGGCTCACTCGGATACTTGATCGCGATGTCGACCATCGTAAAGTTGTGCTCCTGCCCTTTCCAACCAAGCCACAGGAGGCGTCTGGATCGAGGCGTCTGGATCTCTTCGCTTCAGCCTCTTCCGCGTAAAGAGTAAACGAGCGGTCTGTTCCTGAACCTGAGGTTTAGCGTACCGTCCAACAGATGTAACGCGTCCATGAGAGACAGAGGAATACTTGAAACACAACAAGCACTGCACGTCCAGGCAGACACGGATCGAGCGGCTGGCTGCGGCCAAGTCTGGCTACGAGACCAGGCCCGATGGTTGAGCCGTGCGTGCGCAGTCTCAATCCATTGTGATGATGGAAGAAATACCCATCTTCCAGGCGCGCAAGAACGTGCGGAAAAAGGGCGGATCCCAGCTCCGGTCATCCTTTAGCGCCAGGAACAGCCGCTGCAAGGTCGCGCCGCAGAGGATTGAGTGACCTCATGTGAGTAGTAGCGGGGATCAAAGGCGGATAAAAGTTGACCATCATTTCAGCCTCCAGCTGTGCAACGACAAACGGGAGTTGGCATCACTTTTCCCATTCGCCATAAAATGATGCACGACATCGATCGCGCCACGCTCTGCGAAACTGTGGCTGAGAGGTTCACATCCGTCTGCCGTGGATCTGAGACATATCAAGGCAGGCATCCGGTGCACGAGCTCCTCTCCGGACTCAGCTTCCGGTTATTCGGATGTCCATTGTTTGAGCCTACCTTATATACTGGTCAGCCGGTAGAACATTTTTTCACCGAATGACTTTTGACAGGAGATCTGGCGCATGTAAGCTAGTAAGACGGTTCATTAAGCTGGGAAGGTGTCTTAGTGGAACGACTGCGTAGGATGTGCGAATAACAAGACACATCAGCAGGCTGCGTCGTTCGTAGCTTAGTACAGATGAATTATCTGGCTTCTTTGGAAAGTCTTGTTTGGGGAGTGGTTTGGTACTATTCCGCGGCATATTCTATGCCTCGATGTTCAAAAACTGCTATTCTCGGACTCCGGCATTTGATGTTGCCGCTCAGGGCTCGACAGGAGCCAGCTATTGAAACGCCCAAAAACCATACCCGTATGAGCTGCCAAACAACGTCATTCATCCTTCTCTCATCGGACCAGAGTTCTCTTTCTTTGACCGACTCGAGACGAGACACGCCAATGCTGCGCCATCACCACAACGCACTGTCCTTGTCGAACCGCTCAATCTCTTTACCTGCATCCTCCACGTCCTTCTTCGCCTTCATTCTCATGTAGAAGATTGGACAATCGCGACTCGAGCAGATGACTTCGTTGTGCATGCTGCCCTGACAACGCTGGCATTGTGTCCACAGACGAGCGAAGCGGACCTCGAGCTCCGACACTTTCGTCAGCGATCGTTGATACAGCTCTCCGAAACGTGGACGACACTCTGCTCCAACAGCACCACCCTGCTCTTCCTTGGATGACAAAGGCTTCTTGCAACCCAGGCATGTCTCGGTCTTCTTGGCAAACTTCATCAAGCCTCCCATTGTCGGCGCTGCGACAGAGATGGCACGCGTATGGTCGCCAGTCAGCAAGGAGCCGGCCTTCTTCTCGCCCAGGATAGGCTCGAAGATGCGACCCAACGGCTTCGCCAGTTGATTGTCCAGATAGTACTTCGTGTCGATGGGTAGGTTGTGCTCCAGTACGAACATGGGGTCCTCGGACTTTTCATAGCCCTTGGCGCCTGCAGCACCCTTCACCATCACATAGGCCACACGATCCCCCAGAGCTGGCGCCGACCCGGCATCGCGTTTCCGCATGCGTTCTGCCAATTCGGTATGTGCTTGTTTCGATGCGTAATCAACCTTGCTCAAGGCCTTTGTGATCACGAGATTGGACATGTCGATCCGATTTTGGAGCAGCTCTGAAATGGTTTCCTTTACGTAGCTGCGGTCATAATTAGCATGGTGATCGTCGAGCGCGAGGGCAGACAGAACTTACTCTTGAGCTCCTTGCACATCCTGATCGATCAGAAGCATCTTCAAGCTCGTCTCGATCACATTTTGCACCAGCCGGCAATTGTCGCGACGGACCGTCTCGATACCTTTGGTGTCCATTTTGTCGTACTTCTCAGTGTTGGTCCAGTACAGGCCAGCATAACGCTTCTTGTTGATCAGCAGGTATGGGTAGTAGACCTTCTCGAACTCCAGCTTGATGGGCTTGATGAACTTGCTCGACACGTACTCGGCCGCGTCCTGGCCGAGTTCCATGGCTTTCGCGAGATCATTAGGTCCAAACTTCACCATGACAGAGTCAGTATCACCATAGATGACCTGGGCATCATGGCTGTATCCATTGGCGATGGTGTAGCGATTCTCCACCTCTTCCTTCGTTCTCTCAATCATTTGACGGCCGTAAGAAGTGGTACTGCTGGCAATCGCCAGACAGGGCAGCTTTCCATTAGTGGCACCCGTCAGACCGTAGACGGAGTTGGCACTGATCTTCAAGGCCAATTGTCGACCGTTGAGAACTGCCTTCTTGAATGGATCGGTCTCCACTGCCAGTGCCTTCTTCGCTCGCTTTCTGGCACCCAGAAGTTCTTCGAGAATTTGTGACAGCAGACCTTTGCGGACTTTGGTCGTGCAGAAGAGATCTCCATTAGGTGTGACAATGTAGTCCTCATCTTTCTTCAAATTGAGCTTCTCGACAGCATTCTTGTTCAGGAGTGTGGTGTAGCACAGGTTGTGCGCTTGCATGATACTGGGGTACAAAGATGCGAAATCGAGGGTTGCAACCGGAACGTCGTAGTAGCCTCGAGTAGGCTCGATGACGGTGGCGCCTTCGTACTGCTCATCGCTGCCTTCCGGTTTGAGGTTTGGTACGACCAGTTGCTGCTCCAGAGCTTTTCGGAATAGTTGACTGATGAATTTGACTTGTTGGCCTCTGGAAAGGAGCATATTGAAGGGAACACCCGTGACTCTTGCCATTTCTGTGTAATTGACGAGACACATGAGCTTGTCCATGAGACGTTGTGGCAAGTATGCATCTTTCAAGCAGTACACAGCAAGTCTGCGGCGCGACTCTGGAGTGCCGTTGTACAGCTCGGTGATCATGGTGTGGTGTACATCTTCCTTCTGCTCTTTCAAGAAGTGAGCAGAGACGGAGTTTAGTGTGTAGCTTCGCAGTTGATAGTCTCGTTGAATCAGTTGCAGCAAATCCAGCTGCAGACGGCCATTGGTGTTGGTCGCTTTTGTGTCGCGATTTCCCATCTGCTTGCTGGAAAAGTTGGCGTCTCTAGCAGCAGACTTGACGTTCTTCAGCCGCGTCCAGTATGGGAATTTGCCCACCTTGAGATGAGCAGCTCTGTCCAGAAGGTACGGAAAGTCGAAATTGGACGTGTTGTAGCCGATGATCACATCCGGGTCCACCTCCTCCAAGAAATCGCGCCATGCCATAAGCATTTTCTCCTCGCTGTGGAACTCGAACACTTGCGTGTTCACAATCAAGCTGCACGTGTCCATGCAGAAGACATTCCGGACGAAGGGCTTCTCTTCACCATATCGGGTGACGACGTTGGCGATTTGGATGACGGGATCGATGTTGGCTTCTGGGAAGACGCCCTTTCGTCCCGCACACTCGATGTCGAAGCTCAGAATGCGGAGTGGAGCCATCTTCGACCATTCTGCATCATCTGCTGGGTGCGCAATCATATCGCGAAAATGGCAATGTGCCTCGATCTGACAGTTCGACTGCCGGTCCCGCATAGGGATCATGTGGTACTTCCCAGCATTGACCGAAACCCAGGACATGCCCGAGATCTCCGTATCAACCATGAAACGGAGCACGTATTGGATGCTGTCAAAGGTCAAGATCCCGCCTTCAGCAACCTTCCAGAGGCCCTTGTAATTGGCATTGCCAGATTCAATCGTCGTGCGGAGGCGATTGATGAACTTGGGATCCGTCACAGTGATCTTGAGATACGGACTCTTGGTGTTGCCTTGGAATCCGAACATGTTCTCCCGCATGACCATTTGCACGGACTGGATGGCAGCGGAATGCTGAGCAAGACTGGACTCAAGAAAGACTTTGAAGGGCTCGCAGTCGTTCTTCGTGAAGGCGATCGGAGCCGCAACGTAGAGGTAATGCAGGAAGTCCGTAACATGGAGAAGTACGGAGTGACCTTCTTCTGTCACGCCAAACAGCTTCACAGTGGCCTTGCCGCCATGAAGAGTGCCCTCCTCGGCATCGATGGACTGAAAGCTCACTGTGTCCGTTTTGTCGTTGAAGCTGTCTAGACTCGGTCTTGCCCAATGCTGGTCCTTTTCCGCGTTCTTGTGCTTCAAGGCGTCGATATCCTGGGTGAGCCTCTCAAGTACCTCCTCCTCGAACTGACTCTTCGGCTGACTGGATCCAATAGGTTTGCCATCGGGACCTCTTCTCGCTGGAGTCTTGAAGACCGGCTTTGAGTCGTCCAGTCGGCGTTTTTTCTGTGGCGAGGCTTGTTGGTTTCGGCGAGAATTGGTATTGTCCTGCAACACTCTCTTGCTGGGTACCGTCGCAGGCGGTGGTGCTACGACTGCGGGCATGTTGGGCGATGTGGTGTGTAAGGTGACAAAGTCGTAGGAGAACACGAGAGAAGCTACCTAAAGTGACGCGCTCGGCTCGTGTACTAGCGCGAGTTTGATAGATTGGTGGGGTTGACGTTCGTACCAGCCAGAAAGCTCACATCAACATCCTCTCCATACATCACCAAATACCGACGCACTTCACAATCACTACAGCATCATGCGGTAGCGGCTCATCAACGTTGGCACGTGACAAGTCAGTGAAGAGCTTCAGCTGTATCGACTCGACGATAGCCTTCAGATACATCACTACAAATCCACAGCGAACGCCTCCGTCACTGAACACAGGCCAAGTATTGCGCAGTCTTCGTTGACCTCTTCCTATCCCAAGTTTCAACACTGTGACAGCTGCTGCAATGGACTCACGGAAGGCATGGGGTAAGTGCAGCGATTCAAACCGTACTATCAATGTCAACCCACTAACGCACAACGCAGAGACCGAAGGCGCTGTCAAACTAGTCGACCCACACCGCGATGCACTCTACAACTACAACGCCGATGAACAGAAGAGAATAGGGACTGAGAAGCCATGGAAGCAAGATCCTCACCACTTCAAGTATGTGCGCATCTCAGCTGTGGCGCTTGTCAAGATGGTGATGCACGCACGATCGGGAGGCGAGATTGAGGTGATGGGTCTGATGCTCGGATACGTCGAACACGAGACGTTTATCGTCACGGATTCAATGCGTCTACCAGTTGAGGGAACGGAAACACGAGTCAACGCGCAAGACGAGGCGAACGAATACATGATCAACTTTCTTCAACGGTCGCGAGAGTCGGGACAACTCGAGAACACAGTCGGCTGGTACCACAGTCATCCAGGCTACGGCTGCTGGCTGTCCGGCATCGACGTGATGACCCAGCACACTCAGCAGATGTTTACCGATCCCTTCCTCGCTGTCGTCATCGATCCACATCGCACTATCAGCGCTGGCAAGGTCGAAATTGGAGCATTCCGCACATACCCGGAAGGCTACAAACCTGAGGGCCAGGTCTCAGCAGCAGAGGGGATGGCAGCAGTTCCAACGGCAAAGGCGCAGGATTTCGGTGCCCACGCGAACAGATACTACTCTCTGGAAGTTTCGCACTTCAAATCTACTCTGGACAACAAGTTGTTGGAGGCATTGTGGAACAAGTACTGGGTGCAAACGCTGTCTTCTTCTCCACTCGACACGAATCACGACTACGTGACGGCACAGATCGACGACCTCACAGCGAAAACGAAGCTCGCCCAGGAGAGTACGAGACAGCGATCCGGGGTGACGACAGGACCGGCACGAAATGGCAAAGGTGGAGACGAACAGCTGAATAAGCTGGCAAAGGCAGCCGAGAAGATCGCAAATGAAGAGAAAACTGGTTTGATGGCATCGCTGGTCAAGGAGAAGGTGTTCGCTGGCCATGCGCCACACGTCGCACAAGTCTCTGCTGAGATGGATGCGAATGGCACTGATACCCAAATGTCTGAGACTTCGTGAAGGTGCAGATGGTCCTTCAATCCCACACGAGCACAAAGCGTCCTGCAGAAGCTATGCAGTTGCATCAACTGAGGCAGAGATAGCCATAGATGAATGAGTGATGCGTCACGAGATAGTCCAGAGGTAGACAGGGAATAATACCTTCGTGCTTCCGCTCAAACTGCACACTCCAAGCTACCTCAGTGCACTTTGTCCAGTCAAATAGAATCAAACTACCGATAGGACTGTGTCGTTGCCGCAGACCGAATTTCGATGCCGAGCTCATCGACGTTCCGCGCAGGTCCTCGCCGTACATGCTTCGCTCGATTAGCTTGGTCGTTGCAGTTTGAGCGGAAGGACGGAGGTAGGGTAATAAAGATAGTGTGATCATCAATATGCCCGGAGGTAACTCAAACTAAGCCGGTGAACCACCGGAGCCCGGCCCGCTTAGCGGACGCCTCATGCGATGCTTCAATCGGTACCGTACGATGCGATGCGAAATATTGATGGATGCTCGCGGAAGCTGTGACTTCATCACAGCATCGTTGGAGCGTCTCACTCCGATCGCATGCCAATCCACTTCATCTCACTAATGACAGCCTAATCCATCGAGGATTCGCGGAGAGACACTTCGCATACCTTCGACGACTCCATTCCGAGCAGCTCAGACGCAAACACATACACGGCACACCCCGAGTCCGCCGCGCGAACGACATGGCGGAACAGTCATGCCTGTGCCGACCCTTACCTTGCTACTCGGCGTAGTCGTCATTGGCTATCTGTTCACCTTCATTGTCTTTGCGGTCCTCCGCATCGTTACAGGTGTCTCAATCCAGCGCGTGGGCTATACCGGTTTCAGGCGCATCGCATACTCCCCGCGACCCGGGGTTCGAATCAACATCCGCGGCATCGGTCTGTCAATACACCGACCAACATTCGCGCTCCCGACATGGTGCAGTCTAGTGATCACGGAGCTCGCAGTGACGGTAGATTTGAAAGCTTTGGATGATGCGCGCAGGAAAGACGTCGGAGAAGCTGGAGAGAAGAGCAATGGGTCAGTCCAGAAAGGCCAAAGTGGCTCTGGGACAACGACTCCGGATCGCGAATCGGAAAATGATGAGCACGGCAAGCTATGGCGGACGTTGATGAAGACGAAGGAGAAGGTCAAGCGAGTACACAGGGAGATCGGATGGCTTCGCTTGATTGATGTGGTCGCAACAGGCACAACATTCAGTGTGGAAGGTGTGGGAAAGGTAAGTCTCGAAAGGCTTACGGTCTCAGTGGATACCAGGAAACAGACCGTGGACCGGAGCAGACTATTCCAGCACCACAAGCATAAGCCAGAGACACAGACTCCGGCGGAATGGAAGTCGCTGATTCGAAGCATATTGTTCACTCCGGAGCGCAGAGACTCGACAGAGATACTCGACTACGGCACACTGAACGTTCATGGTATGCTCCATCGCGAACGCGAGGGCCTTCGAGATGCGTCCATATCGCTCAAGCTTGGCCGACTGACGGTGCCCTACGATGACCTCGAATATGCAAAACGATGTGCGGATCTCCTGCGTGGTAGATACGCTCACCCGAAACCAGGCCGCAGTCCCTCGGACACCGCGCTCACCGATGCGTCGAAAGGTGAGGCTGGACGGGACAGCCACGATGAGCACCTCGTTCAGGCTGTATCCGACTCAAAAGCTTTCGTTTCCTCCATCCTGCGTGGCATTCAGGAAGTCCAATTCGCAGTCGGCTTCGTTGGCTTCTCCAAAACCCTTGCCATCAAGACGACTGGTGAAAAGGACGTCTACTTCAATTTTGCAATGAAGGAACTGGGCTTGGATGTGCTTCGCCTGGATCCAAAGAGCCCTGCTCACAAGATGTATTTCTCCTCCAAAGATATCGCTCACCAAGCGCTGGTGACAGGCATAGCCATCTCTGCGGGCATCGACGATGGACATGAGCATCCCGAGCGCATGCTGTACATTCCAATGGTCACCGCTACTGTCAAGACGACGTTGCCTTCGAGAACGATCCACTACTCCAAGAAGGACGATGCAACGGACCGCAATTCGAATATTTTATACGCGAACTTCGTGTGCACCTCCCCGTCTATCGACCTGGATCCAAAACATCTGCCTTTGTTGCAAGAGACACTCAAGCAGCGATCTGGCCGTGAAAGTTCCAGGGCCACTTCATCGCGTCATCATTTGATCTCGCAACTCCTTCCCAAGGCTGATGTCAAGCTGTCCGTTCAAGAGCCTGTGCTTCGCATATCGCTGCCACCCATGGACAAGAAGAATGCCGCCGCCGACGACTTTGATCTGCTGATTTCATCAGTGTCCTCGATAGCGTTGGAGTGCGAGTCTTCTCACGCTTTGGATGGTCAAACGCATTACAGCTTGCACTCCTATTATCGGCACTCAAGACATCGCCTGTATTACCAGACCGCGGCTGGGGATCGACATGATCTGCTTCAGAGCGACTTTTTCGAAGTACAGGTTGATGTCAACGCCCTTCCGGAAGTTTCGGTTGTGGCCGCCGGGAGGGCGCAAAAGTTTACAGTCTTCCTCGTTCGACCAGACATCTGTGAAGGCGTTCGTCAGATCGTGACGCAGCTTCGAAGGAACGTGCTTGCTCCAAGAGACGGCGAATCAAAGCCACGAGCCAGCTTTTTGCGTACAATTCCTGGCTGGTTGGAATCTCTTCGGCTGGAAGGGTCCGATTTTGGACTGGAGCTTGCAGGTGTCGACGAGCAAGTATCGAAAGATACACGTGGGTTCGCTTTGCACCTCGAATCATGGACCACCGAGTACAAAGCACATCGTGATGAAGTCCCGGTGGAGCACTCTCATCGGCGCAAGCCTACGGCAACTCCTGCCTCGCCAACCAAGGACAAACGCTCGCGATTCGCCGATCATTTGTCCTCGAGGAAACGCAGTCAGACTTTTGCTGACGGACGACGACTGACATTCCACACCTCGAATCTAGAGGGTCTTATCATTGATTCGGTTGAAGAGTCTGATGCAGAATCATTCATGTCTGTGCCACGCTTCGAAATCGCATTCTCGACGTCGACAGATTCACACGGGCCAATCTTCCATATTAATTCGTTCGCGAAAAGTGTACTTCTGCAGTACTCGTTGTACAACCATTTCGCAATCGGGGTCGCGACGATGGTCATCAAGAAAACGTTCTTGGACCACGAAAGGGACGACCGCCCGGCTGCATTGCGGCGAACGTCAAGTATGGGGCTCACCTTTTCCGACCCCAAGTTGGAAGAAATTGCCAGCCGGGAGATCACCGCCGTCGACTTCAAGTCAAACTTGATCCAGGTCAAAGCTCATATGCCAGCAGACCCGCCAATGATGCTACAGGCGTACTACATCGAAGCAGGTCGACATCGCTGGTCGTCACCATTCCTCCGCAGCCGTCTGACTCGTGTGTACGTGAGAGCGCCTGCGACCAAAGCCGCATGGAGCAGAATTGCTAGCCTGAAAGCTCTTCGCCTGGACCTTCGCGATCTGCGACGCAAAATTGGCAACCGTCAGACGGTCGAAAAGTCTCTGGACGTCGGAGCTGACTCGATACGAATCTCTATACCTCATTCTCTGGTAGTGCACACGATATTTGACAACATCACGAACATCATCAAGACCACGAAGCAGCTTCAGCACCATTTTGTAACGGGACGCAGCGATTACATCCTTGCAAAGGAGCCCGAAGGTCCCAAGCACGTTCCTCGAATAGTGCTGCGATCACAGATTTTGCTGTTCGATATTGAAGACAGCAACTTCGAGTGGAAGCTCGGCGTCATCTACAGAGCTGGGCTCGAGGAGCAGAAGCAAAGACTTGCTCGAGATGAAGCGTTCAGACTGAAAGAGAAAAGGCTTTCTCGAAGTTCGAAGAACGCCAACTCCCGCTTGCGATCCCAGTCTGCACATTTGGACGATCGGCCAAGGGCCGGAAAAGACAAGGAGCCGTCAAACAAGCAACGAAGCCGCAGCAGCAATCGTCCTGGCAGAGAAGATGATCAGCGCGACCATGGTCATGCACGGCGTAGCATACGTTATGATTCATCTGGCAGATGTGGCATCAGCGACGCATCATCACTGTCCATCGAGAAGGCGCGAGAAAAGCTGAATCGCCTCAACTCGCAATCGTGGAAGACCCGCATCGACCGAGTGAAGGACTTCCAAAGCAACGCCATCAGAGAGATGAGGGGAATGTTCGGAGTTTCTGATGAAATTGAAGGCGTTGAGCAAAGCGAACCGATCCTGGCCAAGAGTCGTCGACCTGACCTCATGATCTTGGCCATAACGGATTTGTGTTTGACGGTCGACAAGCCAACCTTTCCAATTGAGGAGTATCCCACGTTTCTGCACGATGTGGGCAAAGGCATGCCAAAAGACATGAAGTACGGATTGCTATTGCCCATGAACCTACATTTGACGATAGGAGAATCCCGCATGCAGCTGCGTGATTATCCACTTCCTCTGCTTCATGTACCGGCGCTGGCCAATGGTCAATCTGCGAGGCTACCGTCATTATCGATGCGCACGGACTTCGTCATTGCGGAAGAGTTCAGAGACATCGAATCCCAACGCAGTGTCAAGGTACTGGTCATCCCTCCCGAAAAGATGGCCGGTGGACAACGTGAAGGGTATCAGATCGACGTACGCCGCACAATTTCGGCGGTCAAGACCTATTCGGACATCAGCATTGACATCAACACGAGTAACCCCACGAGGTTCACATGGTCGACATCGTACCAGCCTGCCATTCAGGACATGATGCAGATCGTGGAGAGCTTCACCAAGCCGCCCGTGGATCCCTCTGACAGAGTGGGGTTCTGGGACAAAATCCGATTGTCGTTCCACTCGCGAGTCAATGTTTCGTGGAAGGGTGATGGCGATGTCCACCTGGTGCTGAAAGGCTCTCGTGATCCATACGTAGTGACGGGGACTGGCGTCGGTCTCGTGATGGTCTGGCGGGATGGCGTGAAATGGAGTATTGCTCAAAGCGACGACCCACGCAAGTTCATGGCGGTGGATAGCGGCGAGTACATACTGGCTGTTCCTGACTTCAACAGCTATGCAAGATCCGCTCTTGACATGGAAAAGGGGGATTCAGGTAGCTCTGGGTCTAGCACTTCAAAGCGCGATGCTGCCTTCAAGAAAGTGGTCATGAAACTCTCCGGCAGGGTCAGATGGCTTGCAGGATTGATGTTCGAGCGCGATCTTGGAAAGGGCAAGCGGACCTTTGACTTCAAGCCTCACTATGATGTGGTACTGAAGCATCCGAACTTCGCGAAGAGCACTTCCGGAGAAACGTACGATGCCTATCGCGGACTCAGGAGCCACCACATCCACCTATCGATTGCGATTGCCGCGCCTCACGACCGTGACTGGTCGGTGAACAACCTGAAACCTTCCAAGAACTACAATTCCGTCCACTTGACGCCCCGGTTCTTCTCGCACTTCTTCAGCTGGTGGTCAATGTTCTCGGGGGTTATGTCCTTGCCCATTCGACAAGGTCCATTGTGGGGCATCACGGAGAAGAAGAGCAAGAAGTTTGGCCGTCATCTTGCCACGATCAAGTACAACTTGCTATTATCTCCGCTCTACATCAGTCACGTGTACAAGCACAAAGACGCCGAAGATTATGCCGCCAACTCCGTCTCTGCCACCGGCCTGAAGATGCGGCTCGACAGTTTCATGCTCGATCTGCATCAGCGTAGGGAGCACTTTGATCTGAAGGGTAGGGAGGGAGAGCGCACCAAGACCACGAGCGGTATGCGGATAAATCAGGCCCAGCTCGATTTCATTTCCGCCGACCTCCGCGCGCTCAGTGCCAACATCGAGGGCACCAGCGCCGAGGACATTGACAAAGCTAATGAGGACACTCTGGCGTCCATGCACGGGCAAGTCCCCCTGATAGACATGTCCAAGTTCGACATTCCGGACAACGACTTTTCGTGGATCGATATGGATGACTTTGTAGAGCTTGATTGGGTGTTGCCCGCGGAAGCAGACCCAGTCACCAAGATTCTACCTCTGGGATTTGCTCCAAGGTTTACTTACTTCAGACAGACTGACCACAACGGGACAATAGCCGGCGATGCATCCAGGACGAGTCCTTTCGGAGATGAGCCTACACATTACTGCGTTATGTCTGGGAAGAACGATCCTCGTAAGGTTCAATCTGAGCTCATTCAGAGGAGGCTGGACTTGATCAAGGAGAAGCAGGCCGTCAATGTTGAAGCAGTTGGGGAGGCTGAATTGAGAGTCATTCGGGATACTGCTGACGATAAGGCGGTCCGACAAGCACTGGAATCGAAACTGGCCACTCTCAGGGGCCATACCGAGTCTCTGCAAGCGAAGCACAACTTCCTTGCATCCATGCTCGACGAGCTCCTGCAGCGTCTGGACGAGGATGACCCTTCTGCGGTACCGGATCTGGAAACGAGTGAGAAGTTCTTCGAAGCCCAAGAGAGCGCGAGCCGTCAGAACGGCGACTCTGTTGACCTCCACGCTGCGCCTCTCGCCGACTCCACCAGCGAGTTCAACAATCGATTCATTGTACACAATGCGCAGATCAAGTGGAACAATTCTCTCCGCAACATCATTCTACGCTACATTCACCAGAATAGTCAGCGGAGAGGATTTGTATACTACATGTCCCGGCGCGCTGTAAAGTTTATCCTCGATGTTCTTGACGAGCGAGAAAAGGAGGGTGAAGTGATGACCCCGTCGCGAAGCAAATCATACTCGACGCAGTACAGCGCAGTATCTCCCGACGCTGATGACGATGCTACGATCCAAGACCGCATCGATCAGATCCTCCGCGATGGTCGAAGCTTTGTCGATGCGGATGAGCCAGTCAACGAGACATGGGATGCTGAGGGGGCCCCGAAAGATGACATCGCCATCGAATTTACACCTTTGAACACGTACCATTTCCGCCTGATTGCGCCACAGGTCCAGCTGCAAAGCGAGAAGAATTCAAAGTCGGCGGTCCTCTTCACCGCCAAGGGTATGCAGCTCAAAGTGGTTCAGATCATGGAGAAGGACAAGATCGACGACGATGTTAGTGGTCTGGTGCAACGACGATTCACTGCGGCTGCCGATAGCGTGCAGATGTTCGTGACCAGCACAAAGACCTTCTCCACGGAATACTTACACTTTTACTCCGCGAATCGCTACGGCGTCAAGGCTGGGACATACTGGCCGCCTTGGGTGCCCATGGAAGTCATGTTCGAGTTTCATACAAATCCATACGGGTTCCACCGTATTGTGCAGCGGACTTCGGCCAGCCTTCGCTACGACAAGTACAACACTTTGCGCTTGAAACACAACGACGACATTTCTGGTGGCGATTCACACAAATCACAGGATGGCGAAGCAGCAGAGAGCAGAATGGATCATGTTTGGCTGGAATTCCCGCGATTCAGGGCGATATGTGACTCTGCTCAATATTTCGCGTTGTACATCATCGTCATGGATCTCTTGCTTTACAACGAGCCGCTTGAGAAGACGCGTAGTGAGCGTCTCGAGAAGATCATGCTTGCGTCAGACTTCAGCGACTTGACCGGAGCCCCGGAGATGGTACAAATGCTTCAAGAACGAATCCGACAGCTTGAGGAGATCAAGATGCACTTTCAAGTAAATGAGAAGTACCTGGATCGACAAGGCTGGAAGGACCGGATATCGATGGAACAAGATCTTGCGAGCTGCGAAGACGAACTATTCTTCATGATGAAGGCCATCACGACATCGCAGCAGCGGCCGGAGGACCGAGGAGAACAAGACAGCGCCGGCGGTTTCATGCACTTGCACATCGCTGCGAAGGAAATTGCATGGCATCTGATCCGAGACAAGGGAGAATCTTTGATGGAGGTCCAGATCAAGGACGCAACTTTCGATCGTACCGAGAACTATGATGGCTCGAACTACAACAGCATGGAGATCGCCCGCATCAATGGTTATAATCTCCTCAGCGATGCACTTTACCCCGAGATCATCTCCCCCTTCACCGACGAAAGCAAAGGCGGTCGACATCTGGGCTCGACGAAAATGCTGCGTGTGCACTGGCTAATGCTCGAAGCCATTGCCGGAATTCCCGTCGTCGACTACTTCGAAATCGACCTCGTGCCTCTGAAGTTGCAGCTGGAGCGCGAGGTGGCCAAGAAACTCTTTGAGTACATCTTTCCAGGCGTCGGTGGCAACGCTTTTGACGGGAGTGGATTCTCACCATTCATGGTGAAGAACATGTTGCCAACACAAGACGAAGACGACGATGATGGTACAAACGATGCCGCAGACTCAAGGTCTGTCATGACTGTGGACACTCCGGACCCGGATCTCGAGATGCCAACCGCCGATGGCAGCGGACCTGGATCTCTTGAGCATCGCTTGAAACCGACCATGAATTTGTCGAAACAGAAGGCGGCCAAGCCTGATCAAAAGGGCCTCGGCATCAACAATGGCAGTAGCCACGGCTTTCCTGGCTTCTCCTTGTTTCAGCAAAGCGACAAATCGAAGACTTCGCTACCAAGCAATAGGCTGCCGCTGAAGCAGCCCCCCTCCCAGGCTAAGCCGCCAATCATTCGCTCACCAAGTGAGCGGTCAGTCAACACCATGCGAAGTAGCGCGAGAACCAGTAGCGACGGCGGCGATGATAGACACAAGCGTGCCTTGCTTGCGGCTAATCGCGCCCATCATGATGACAAGAAGAAGAAGGGTAAGGAAAAGGCCGACAAGGAGAAGAATCAGCCATCTGACGATCTCACTCAAATGATGAGCCGAGCTTCCAACTACATGACACTGGCGTACGTAAAGATTCCGAGCATGGTTCTCTGCCTCTCATACAAAGGTCAAGGCAAACGCAATATCGAAGATGTGCATGGTCTAGTCTTCACCATGCCTACACTTGAATACCGTAACAAGACTTGGTCGAACCTGGATCTTGCGCTGCAGCTGAAGAAAGATGTCATCCGAGCTCTGATCAGCCATGCTGGCGCCATTGTGGGCAACAAGTTCAGCCAACATAAGCCCAAACGGGAGCAGCAGTCGCGGCTCAGGGAACTCGTCAATAAGAGCACGTTTATGAGCCCCAGTCCAAGTCAGACAGCTCTTGGACCACATGACTGGACGATGAAATCGGATTCGAGCAGCTTCGTGGATTCGAGCAATGGCGATCCCACTTCGGGTCGTCCTTCAACCAACAGACCTCCTAGTAGCAGGCTGGCGCAAAGCATCAACTACTCATCAGCATCGGGTTCGACATCGGACATGCATCGTGTCTCGCAAGATCTGCCGCCTGACGGGCACAATGGGCAAGAGTATCCGCATTCAACACCGAATTCCGCACAAAAGCAGAATGACAGACTTTCTCCGGGCCGAGATGATGGATCGGAAGTGAGTGACTTGCTACCAAACGCACGACGGATTGAGCTGACATGAACCTTTAGCATTTTCGTCCGCGAGCCGTCTCAATCTCTCGCCACTTGAGCGGGTTTGGAGACCGTCTTCGAAACCGTCAGTCAGGGAACAGTCCTGCATCCGCTAGCCAACATGGCGCGGAGTCGGTGAACGAGGATCCGGAAGATGCGAAACGAAAGAGCAAACTTTTGCTGGGGGGGCAGAAGTTGCTCGGTCGCTTAAGGGACTGAATGTAGCGCTTGACACGACTTTTTTGCTATGTTTGCTAGCGGCATTGCGTGGCTGATTTACGGCTGCATTGGCCATGAGTTTTCAGGCCTTCATACCCTGGGTCGGACAGGAGGTTCTGAGGGATTTGGCACACAGTTACAATACCCAGAGTCGAGCCCTTGCATCTAATGTCCGACAAGATGGATACCCTCAATTTTGACATTCTCGTACCCCTGTGCTGACTTACCAAGATCCCCAATGACTGAGGCCGCATAGTTGGCGAGGTTACAGCAATAGTATGCATTCATGCGATCAGGGCATCCCAGAACACGCTCTGGAACAAATTCGTATTTCATTCAGCGGTCTCGCTGGCTGGTACTCCGGAGGCCTTCTCAGCAGATGGGTTATCGTTCCCTTCAGATCGCTTCACCGGCTTCCCAAGGTAGACCAGCTTAGCTACTCCGCCAACCTTCCCTTCCAAATCCCCCTTCTCCTTAGCGCCCTGAATCTCCCCCACAGCTGCTCCAAGCCTGTCCAACAAAGCTTCACACTCCTCTCTTGTGGCTTTCCTTCCCTTCTTCTTGCCCGCCAGCACGACTTCTACTCTCCTGCCCTCGTCTAGAAACTGCTTCAGCTTCTCCAATCGATGCCCGAGGTCATTCTGATCTATCGCCCAGTTCAGCTCCAACGTCTTCATGCCCTGTTCACTGCTCTTGAAGTTCTGCTTCTTCTGCTCCTTGGACGCGGCTTTCCGTTGCCTCGCCTTCTCGTACTCCTGACGCTTCGAGACGATCTTGCAGACAGGTATCCGAGTGTCGGCGTGGAGCTCGAACTGGACTAATCGGTGTGTCTTGGGATCTAAAGAGTCCATGACATCGGCAAGACTGCAGGGTTCCGAAATCGCTTGTGTCTCGGCATCGACGAGGTGGATCTTGTCGGACTTGATCTCGTCATTCTCCGCGTATTTTCGAACCTCGGGCGCTCTTGTTTTCGCGGATCGCACGGTAGATTGCGAGAAAGGTCGTCGGAGAGGACGGTTCCATGGTCGAGAGCAGGTAAGGTTCGTGGATCGAGACATTTGGAGCGCCGGTTTTGTGAGTGCCGGCAGGACGAATACACGGAACAGTGCCTGGCATGCACTGCCAGTGTGATTTAGAGGCATCTCGGCAAATATTGGGGGGAGTGTATGTCAGTGTGTAGGTGAAGCTGTGAGAGCAACAAGTAGTTGGCTCCACCCAAATCCCAATCTGGTTAGCGCGCTGCCTCGATATATCTGCCTCGCGATGCATTTCAACACATCAGACCGGATCAACACAACCGAAGACATCACATGCTTATCGTCCCGACTCTCAAGAGCTCGGCAAAGTCCGTTGAGCCCTGGATCTGTGCTTCATGTCTTCAGCATCGACAACGACTTCCATCACGGCGTTTTTCCCACGCCAGTACCAGGACTGCAGCAAGACGAAGCCAATATGCCGTGTCACGAGGCCCCCAACAGAGGCATGTTTCCTCGGACAGCAGCACGACTTCTCGGAGAAACTATAAGCTACCGGATACACCAGCGCGAACTCGTTTTGCCCCTTCCCCAACAGGGTACATGCACATAGGAGGCCTGCGGACCGCGCTGTTTAGCTACCTCCTGGCTAAGCGGACGGAAGGACAATTCCTCTTGCGAATCGAAGACACCGATCAGAAGCGCCTTGTACCCGACGCGGAAGAACGTCTGTGTCAGGATCTTCGATGGGCCGGTCTGCAATGGGATGAAGGACCACAAGTCGGCGGCCCACACGGGCCTTACAAGCAGTCCGAGCGAACGCATATATACCAGGAACACGCGAAGCAAGTACTCGATTCCGGTTCTGCATATCGATGTTTCTGCACTCCCCAGACTACCGCATCGAATGGTACCAAAGCAGCCTACGTTACAAGCGGTTGCTATCAGGATTGCTCCTCATTGCCTGCCGAACAAGCCGAGGACCTTGCCCTCGGTCAAGCGACACCATACACAATACGCCTCAAACATCCTCCGAATGCCCATAAGCGCGTTTACAACGACCTAATCTACGGCAGGATTCAACGCCTAAAGCGTTCTCCGAGCGGCAATCCCGTCAGCGATGATGGTGATGCTGGTATCGATGCTGCGGACACGATACTGGTCAAGTCTGATGGCACGCCCACATATCACTTCGCCAACGTGGTGGACGATCATCTCATGCGAATCACGCATGTTATTCGAGGCTCTGAGTGGATGGCCAGCACTCCTCTGCATTACGATCTGTATTCGGCTTTCGAGTGGACACCGCCTACCTTCGCGCACGTAGGTCTTCTGCTCGACGAGACAAAAGCCAAGCTTTCGAAGCGCAGTGATTCTGGACTGGTCCTGGATGTGAAAGGCATGCGAGAACAGCAAGGCATCTTGCCGGAGGTGCTGTGTAATTTCCTTGCGCTTTTGGGGTGGAGTAACCCGGGAAGGAACGATGTGATGGAGATGATGGAGCTGGTGAGAGACTTCGATTTGAAGTTCACAAAGGGTAACTCGGTCGTCAAGAATGAGAAGCTGTGGTTTCTACAGAAGCAGCACGTCGCGAAGAGATGCGAAGTCGCCCGGGAGACAAAGTCCTTGAAACCGCTGAAGGGCTTGATCGATGCCGTTGGGTCGAAAGTTCGGCAAGCATTTCCAGGCCAAGTCCACACCCGCGATCAGAGTCTGGAAGCTTACATCGGCGAGGTATTCCTGGCAGACTCCAAGTCCTACTCAACGCCGCAGCATTATGTGGGCCGGAATGGCTACTTCTTCCACTTCGATCCGTCTGAAGTGCCAGCCGAGGCGGAAAGCTACGATAAAGACGTGCACATTACCGCGGGAGCATTATCGAAGTTCATGGCGGACCTCCTGGCGCACTTCGACTTCGCGCAGCCTTACCGCGACTCTCGCTTCGCAGTGCCAAAGCCTGAGCGCGAGAACGAGGCCGTCTTGACCCCTGCCGATGTTGCTTCCAGCCAGATACACGCGGTAGTGAACCACCAGATTTGGCAAACGATCATAGCATCGACGAACACAGGAACGGAGGATATACCTTTAACCGATCGTCCGGTCGATGTTCAGGCCGTAGCAGCGTATCTGAGCAAAATTGCCGATTGCCCCACCGCTGAGTTAGTCAAGCAGTACAAGTCCTGGAACAAGGCCCTCATGCGATATCTGAGAGAGAAACTGAGCTATGGACTTCCTGGGCCAGGCGTGGGTGTTATCATGGCTATATTGGGGTACGAGGAGTGCTGTCGTCGACTGGGCGTTGAGGTAGACGCCGGCAAAGGTGGATGGTGAAAAGGCATCCAGAACGGTTGTTTTGTAACATTAGTGTACAACATTTAGACTTATGCCCTCGTCTCGGCAGCTATCGCCTTGAGCATCTCGCCCTGTGACCATGATCTCAGAAAAGGCCTCAACCTATCTTTCGGCGCCAGGTCTTCCTCATGCTCCCTGAACAGGGCCTCCAGCGCACTCTTCTCGACCACAACCCTCCCACCCGCCAACAGATCTTTCACATCCACCCACTCGACCTCCATCGCCCTCGCTTTGTTCTGCATACCCTCCGCCTCCAACGCAGTGAACAAACCATTTCTCCTCTCACGCGACACAAATAAACTCCTCTCAAGTCCATTCCAGCCCAGCACATCCCTCACGTACCTCTCCATCGAATTCTCATGCACGCCCGCAATCTCCAAGCCCAATCCCTGCGAATCATCCACTACAATCAGCTCCCCCTTCTTATACCGATGACTCAACGCCGTGCGGAACGCGAGGTCGTACATCTTCTTGGGTAGATCCGTTCCAAAATCCCGAGGCTTGGGTCCAAATGCTACACCCCCACCGCGAAGCATGGGCGACTTTTTATCTCCCAATCGAGCCTTTCCGGAGCCCTTCTGTGGCCGGATCTTACGCCCTGAGCCGTGCACTTCAGATCGCCATTTCGTTGACGCTGTGCCGGAACGGGTGTTGTCGCCTTCGAAGGTGATGGCTTTGTGGAGGATGTCTTTGCGTATGGGGAGGAGAAGATGCGTTGATGGATAGGTCGCGAAGCCGGTTGGTTCGAGAGTTGGAAAGGTGTATAGTGTACATTGTGTTGGTTGACGGAATGGGTTCGGTGGAGGTTGGTGTATTGTTGACGAGGATGGCGGAGGTGATGATGTCGTTGTGCCGGTCGGGAGAGGTGCTTCGGTGGCCATGCTGCGGGTGAGTGTGGGTTGTTGGGCGGAGAAGTTGGTGAAGAGGTGCTTTGCAGGCACAAAGGCTCGTTTGGACGCCATGTTGGGAGGTTCCAATGACTGCTTGATTGTGAAGTTTTTGGTGGTAGGTGAAGTTGTTAGAGAGCGAGGTGTAGATTCGAACTTCGGGAGTGTCGCCGCAAAAAGTCCGCGGAGGAGAGCATTGGTCTGCTAGAACTACCACACTTGCACCTCACCTTGTCCCTCGGCCATACCTTGACATCGCATTCCAGCATCAAACATGGCTCTCGAACGAGGTGCTCGACCCCTAGCGCAATGTCTGCGATGTGCACGACATGAAAGAATAACCACTTTGCCCGTTCGCGCATTCACCACGTCCGCACCGAAATGTCTGGAGACAGAGACAACAGCAGGATCCTCAGAACCACCTCCGCCGCCGCCCTCATCGAAGTCCGAGAAATTGAAACTGGATCCGTTCAAGGTCTCGACACCCCGACAAGAGAAACGATTGCTTCGCACACAACACCTCCTCCCGGTTGGATCGCGTAGGCGAAGAGCGGCCATGAAGTCTACGAGTCAAATACCGTTCGAAGAACTACCATACCAATGCTTTCAGGAGGCGCGAAAGGTATTGCAGGAGGATAGAGCAGTAAGGTTGGAGGAGATCCGGACGCAACGCGACAGGATAGAATTCTTAAAGGAGAAGGTGGTTGTGGGAGAGGAGGAAGAGAATAAGAAGGCGACTACTCTACGGGATATGCAACAGAGATTGGAGAAGACGAAGATATGGGCAGATATCAACGACCCGCTAGTGAAGAAGAAGTTTGAGGACGGTCTGGGTAAGATGCGATCAAACCACACAGAAGCGAAACCAATCCTCTAAACTAACAATCCTCGAAGGCGACATGACCAAGCCCATCTACCGCTATCTCGCCGACCGGAAATGGCGAAGCTACGAACGTCCTCTCCTGGTCCAACGCATAACCCAAATGAACATCGTCCCCGACCTCCTCCCCGGTCTCGCACCCACAGTCGCCACAAGCCTCGCCTTTCCCCTCCCCACCCTCCCACACAAACGCAAGAACAGCCCTCACGGCGACGTCGTCGAATCTCGAATCTCCGAGTCTCCCGCCATCCTCTCCATCCAGCCCTTCACAGCCGGCGAGCAACTCGTCACCATCGCCGTTGTGAATCCGGATGTTCCCGACGTCGAGAACGACGGCTATACCTCCCGCTGCCACTTCCTCGCTTGCAACGTGCCCATCTCTGCGGTCAACACGCAGGTCAAACTCGCGTCGCTGGACAAGTCGTCGCAAGTCGTGCACTCGTGGCTTCCAGCTTTCGCCCAGAAGGGGTTGGAGAAGCAACGCATGGCCATTGTCGTCCTTGCGCAACGACAAGCTGCGGACGGGACTTCCACCACCATGGACACCTCAGCTGTCAAGAGCATTGACCAAGGACGATTCGGAAAACGCAATCATTTCTCGTTGAGGAGTTTCTTGCCGAAATTCGGCTTGTCGCCGATAGGTGTGGATCTCTTCCGGACGACGTGGGATGCCAGCACGGCGGAGGTGATGAGGAGGGCGGGTGTGCAGGGATGGAACTTGGAGTTCAAGAGAAAGAGGGTGGAGCCGTTGCCTTATCAGAGATTGAAGGAGGAGAGGTACAGATAAATAGATAAATAGGGCAATGTATGGCCGAAAGACATGTCGTGAGAAAGAGAATCAAAGAGGGAAAAGCTGCCAATGTCCTTTGATTGGGATCATCGGTGGATTGTGTATTATGTACAGTACTGTATCCTCCTTCACTGGATATCTTCGGAAGTTGGTATTGTGACTCCACAAGAAGAGTCTATCTCGGCCGTGATTCGGAACTGTTTAGATCCACCAGCATTGGTGTCCGCCCTCACATTCTGTCTCCATCTGGTCGTCAGGTTGAAAGCAAATCGCACCCAACGCCGACGCTATGCACTCTCCTCTTGTCTTTTTCGCGTGCTCCCGCCACGCGTCCCGTTTCAGATGCCCTCTTCTTCGGTCGTTCATTACTGCTGCGCACACTGCGGTCCTTCCGCACCCTCATCATCATCCTCCCACTCCGCCCCCGCCGCTCTAGGATCGTCCGAGCCCGCGCCGAAACCCTCCAGATCCTGCACGACCTCCCAGTCGAGCACCTCCTCAATCACCTCCGGCGTCTCCCCAACCTTGTACTCCTTCTTCTCCACCTTCGGTAGCACTGCTCGTACCTTCTCCACTTCCGCCGGAGTCTTCAACCATCCGTCCTCGGGAAAGTTGATCTTCAACGTCAAGTACAAATCACCCCTCGCATCCGACCTCTTCATCGGCATTCCCTCTCCAACAACCTTGATCACATCATCCGGCCGTAAGACTTTACCCTCCGGTTGCTTCACACACAACTGCAGTCCCCGTCCGTCCAAGTGCGTCAGCACCACTCGATCGAATCCCGTCAACGCTTCCACGAGTGAAATCTCCACTTCCGCTTGCAAATCGCTGCCCGCGCGGTGGAATACATCGTGCTGCGCCTCCACCAGCTCGAACACGATATCGCCCGGCTCCGAGTCGTCGGGCGACTGATCCGCCTCGCCCGCCAGAACGATCTGCTCCCCTTCCCGAGCGCCGCGTGGGATGTACATTTCCAGAATCTTCTTCTCCTTCACCGTTCGCACGCCCTTGCAGCGTTTGCACTTGTCCTTATCCGCGTAGAAGCTCCCTCGTCCGGCGCAGGTATTACAGGGAACCGTCTGCTGCGTGACCATTCCCGGTCCCACCGGTTGCAAACGAGTCGTCTGTCCGCGCCCTTTACACGTCTCGCAGGTCTTCGGTTTCGTCTTGTCCGACTTGCCGCCGGAACCGTGGCAGTGACTGCAGATGATGTTCTTCGTGCTGGCGAAGCGGGTCGTTTTGCCCTTGTATAGCTCCTCTAGTGTGACTTGGTATTGTTGGCGTTCACTCCTTCCCTTCGTCTTGCGCTGCGGTCGGCCTGGTCCTCCTCCTCCTCCTCCCATGCCGCCCATACCCGGGAATCCCTCAAACCCACCTCCCATGCCACCGCCCATGCCGCCGAACATTTGTGCGAGGAGATCGTCGAGGTCGGGTTGTCCGCCGCCCATGCCGGAGGATTTGTCAAAGGCGGCCATGCCGTGCTGGTCGTAGAGGTGGCGGGTGTCATCGTCGGAGAGGATTTCGTAGGCTTGCGAGATGGATTTGAAGGCGATGTCGGCTTGTTCGCGCTCTTCGGGGGCGACTTTGTCGGGGTGCGAGGAGAGGGCGGCCTGGGAGGAGTGGTATTAGTGGGGAGTGCTGGAGGTGATGAGGTTGATGCTCGTACTTTGTGGTAAGCTTTCTTGATTTCAGCTTTTGTTGCGCCTCGTTGAATGTTCAAGATCTCTGCCGGGGTATGTTAGATCTGACTATGGTTTCTTCCAGAGCATGTCCCATCAAGGTCGTCGTCGTAGGCATTACTAACCATAAAGATCTATCTCTTCGGATGCCATGCTGGGCGATGTGGAAAAGAGCGATGATCAGGTTTTTTGATTGCAAGCAGATGTTCGCGACAGCAAGGACTCGTCTTGCACGAACGACTATTGAAAAATGCGACAAGTCGAAAGTGATGGAGTGTTTGTTGCAAGGTTGAAATGTTTCTTGTGAAGAGACAAAGCCGAACTAACTCCGCTGCGAGCTGAGATCCGGGGAAAGACCCTGTTCGTGCCTGCCCTTTCAGGCTTCTTTCACATGCAAAGCAAATTCACGCCTGGAATACCACAATCGCCACGATATGGAGTTCCAGACAGGTACACAAAGAGCACGACAGGTCCGTGCCGCGATGATATCGAAAATCTTCGTCGAATTTCATTTCATTCGCTGCATGATTCGTGATATCTGTTTCCTGTTCTCGACGGCTTCTCCAGCCGTCATCAGGAGCTCTCTCCCAGCTACCGGCCCGGACCATAATCAACTTCAAACCTGCATCTTCTTCGAGTCGATATCCTCGACCCGCTCTGGGGACTGCTCATCGCCATCCTTGCCCTTCAATCCTTCTCCCTTCTCCAGCTTCTGGGCAGTACCCGTGAAGTTCTTCGTCTTCCACGCCGGGGTGCCGATGTAAGCAATACTATTGGGATCCTCAAACATCTCCGTAATGTCTTCGAGTGGCTTTCCGCCGGTTTCGGGGAACAGGAAGAAGACGTGGATGGTCATGGCGACGCAGAAGATGGCGAAGACGAGATACGTCTTCCACTTGATGGACACGAAAGCTGGCGGGACGAAGTAGCCGAGAGCGAACTGTAAGAGACAGTCAGTACGAGGTCATCTGATATGCATCATTCCACTTACGTTAAACGCCCAGTTGGCTGAAGTAGCGAACGCGGTGGCTTTGCCACGAAGATGATTCGGGAAGAGCTCTGGCGGGTAGATCCACGATACCGGACCCCAGGTTGGCGCATACGATGCGACGAAAAGATAGCTGCACGCAATGACGGCCTTGGAAGGTGGACCGGAGACCTGCACTGAAGCCTCCTTGATGCCGCCGACGCCCTTTGGACCAGGATCGGTGCCGTAGCTGGCCAAGAGACCGGCATTTGCGAAGAGCCAGGTCGCCATCAAGGTCGAGCCCACCAGGAGAAGTGGACGGCGACCGATACGATCCACGAGGTAGAGGCCTGGAAGAGTCATGACGACGTTGATCACGTATTGAATCGATGAGGAGACCAGGAGGGTGTTGCCGGTCAGGCCGGCCATGGCGAAGACGTACGTGATGTAGTACATCATCACCTGCGACAAGTGTCAGTGAATGGTATGACTGTGCCCACGGAAAGCGCTACTCACATTCATTCCGGTGAGCTGTGACCAGATCTGCGTGAAGGCGGCGATATGCGTCCGGTTGATGTATCGAGGGGAGAAGAGCTCGAGAAAGCTAGCCGCCTTGGCTTGACGCTCAATCTCGACCCATTCCTTGATCTCCTTGAACTCGTGGGCGACAAAGGGGCTGTTCGGGTCTCCGTGGCCGTGCGTGAGGATGAGAACTTGCTCGCACTCATCCCATCGATCTTTGGTCGCGAGCCAGCGTGGCGTCTCGGGGAGGAACATCATGCCGAAGAAGAGGATGATCGCGGGGATCATCTGAAGAGCCCACGGGACGCGGAAGGCGGCGGGTCCGTCCATGAAGGAGCAGCCGTAGGAGATGTCTGTTGGCGAGGTCAGTAAAGGGGTATTGAGGTCAAGTTCACCGTGGTCAACGTACAGAACATGATCAAGATGCCCCAGGTGATGGCCCATTGTTGCGCCCCGACCAGACGACCTCGCTTTGAGGGAGGAGCGATCTCGGAGATGTACACCGGAACCTGAGCGGAGCAGATGCCGACACAGAAGCCGTTGATGATGCGACCGACGATCAGCATTGGAATGTTCTGCGCGGCGGAGACGATGATGCAGCCGATGACCCAGATCACGGAACCGATCCTGATGAGTTGTCAGTCAAAGAGCGCGCAGGTGATGGTGGACACTCACATGATGGCGCGCTTGCGACCAAGACGATCGGAGAGGAAACCAGACAGGAGAGAAGCGAGCCAGGAACCTGCCGCCATGCTGGCGGTGATTCCACCTTGAGTGCTGGCATGAGGTCCCAAGCACTCGCCTGGGCCCTGGTGAAAGTAGCAGAGATAGCCCTTTCCGGCGATGCTGGTGTGACGAGTCAGTCATGTCGTAGCGCGGTGAAGTGAAGTGACAAGCACACTCACATTGCGCTCATCGACGAGATGTCGAAACCGAACAGACCACCTCCAATGACGGAGATGGCTGCGATGAGGTAGATGTTGCCAAACTTCTTCATGTCGGGCAACGAGGTTGTTGTTGTGTGTGATGTCGAGGAAGAGAGGGAAGGTCAGGTTGGGGCCGCGATGATTGAAGATGGATATTAAAAGCTTCCATCCATGTGATCGCCATAAAATCTGGGGTTGGAAGAGCGGTGCCAGGGTGTCTGTGTAACGGTAGTGTGGTTGCAGTCATTCACTCTTCCGGAAGCCAATCACAGCTCTGAGTGTGCGCGAAGAAGGTTGCATACTTTCCCGCCAGCTCAAGCTATCCCGGTTCTCTATCTACGACTCGTCAAGATGTACCCCTTCGTCGCCATGCACTATGACAGGTGAACTGTTGGGCCCACGAGTAAGGCGTATGGTTGACATGGATGGACGACTTACAAGCCGTGCTAGTAAGTTGACCGCATTGCTTGCTTCGACGTCTTCCTAGGTCAGCTGTCGTCCTCGATGAGGTCTCACTTCGAGCAAGAGACACCGAAAAAGTCCCCAGTGAGGTTCTTTGCCGTCACTCTCCTCGTGGCAAGCTGCACCCGACGGATCGGCCCTGACTACCCGCATGATCAAACGTGGCCGCTCAATCTTCAGACTGCACGTGTCCACGCACCGTCAAGTCGTACTCTTTTAGGATGCCTGCGACACGCTCCAATACTGGACCCTCATCCTCCAGGAAGATCCTCGACGCGCGATCCTGAATATTGTAGGCCTACTCACCTTCAAGCCCGACTGCTGGCGTCGTGAGACCAGCGTCGCGGCGACGCCCATCGTTCATTCTGTGATTCGCTTGATGGTTTTAGCACGTGGGAGCATGAGGTGAAGTACCAAAGGTGAAGGTCCGAAGAAGAGGTGACCCGACGTTCGACAAGCTTCAGCCCCATTCTTAGCGCCGTAGAGAGGTGGCCCGAGCTCTGTGCCGGCTTCCGAGAAGATGCTTCCTCGATTTGTGGCGTCGCTTTACTTCTTCATGCACTCATTGCTCGAGGCAAATTTTACCTATGCGTGAGAGCAAAGCAAACGAACATCGACACCCACAAGGACATTGCTTGCTGCGCTCCGTGGTCACGTCCAAATCTTGTCATCCCACGGCGCTAGCATCAATTGCACAGCATCAACCTGTCCAACACATCGACCAACAGCGAACGTGGCTCTCGCAGTCCGGTGATCATCTTCTCCTCCGTGAAACCCACAAATTCCCGCTTGTGCTCTCTCTCTCACGCTCGCTCAGGACACGGCGAGCTAAGAATCGTCTGCGAGTCCTGGGAGCTGTTGTGCTGCCAGCCTATGGCCGCGCTCACAATCTCGTGGGCTGTTGTACAAGCGTAGCGTCTTGAGCAGAAAGCGACCTTCACGACAAGGACGAGTACGATACGTAAGGTAAGGTAGGATTCGAGTCCGCGGATACACTTTCGAGAGCAAGTGATCGGAGCAATTATTAACGGAGTCCGCCCCGCTTTCACATGAACGATTTTCAGGCTTCCCTCAGCTTTCCTTCCCAGACACCTCCCATCCTCTACATACCATGACTGATCATAGTAGTTTTCGGAGCTGCAGCAGACCATCATTTCAGCAACCACCATGACCGATTGGCTAGAGCAATACTCCGCCGCCCTTACTGTCCGCGATGCTCGCGAGCAGGCTCACAAGCCATACATAGACGCTTGTACGTCTTGGCCTCACTCACTGGATCCGATCCATATTCGACACTGCTAACATCGTGATCAAGTCACCCGTCTCGCCGATCGTACCGCCTCCGCCGTTCTTACATCCGCGACGACCAATCCACCCCTACCTACCTCATCGTCACCGGAAGCCCTCCCCATCCGAACCTCCACCCCCTCGCAACCCTCCTCCACCACCACCGACAACCTGACCAACCTACGCAACGACCTCGCAGCCAACCAAAAGGCCCGCGCCCTCCTCTCCACCCAACTCTCCTCCCTGCAAACCGAGCTCACCGCCCTCCAATCCTCATCGAGCCTCCAAGCTCAATCCATCACACGCCTCACGACCCAAAACCGCAACCTCACCCGTTCCCTTCGTGACCGCGAAGAGGAACTACGAGGAAAAGCCAAACTTGTCCAGGACGCGCAAGATGAGATGGTGAGTCTGGGACTGGCGCTGAGCATGGCGGAACAGAAAGCGGAGCGGTTGGAAGGGGAGAATCGGGAGCTGGTGAGGCGGTGGGTGGAGTATAAAGAGGGTGAGGTGGAACGGGAGAATCAGCGGAGAGGGTGGGGAGATTAACGGGATGAGGCAGCAAAAGAGCATGCAATGGAAGACCAAGATCTCAGAGATCTCAGAGAGACGACATTATGGCATACACGACAATAGATACCCTACCACTCATCACCAGAGGCAGAGGGATTCAGCAATGTATAGACTGGCATCCATCCGAGCAGAATTTACTCGTGCATGTGTGTCGCTGTGAAGCAAGCAATCATTCCGCCTGAAACCTCCAACGGCCCATCCACCTCGCCTCCCCCATCCATCATCATCAGCCACGCGCACGCGACTCCAACGTGCGCGGCAGCCTCTCCCATCAGGAACCGAACCGAACCGGTAGGCAGGGCAGGGCAGGGCAGGGCAGGGCTGGGAACCACCAACGGTATCGGCATATGCAGCATGAATCAGAGTTTCGAAACAGCAAAACGGGTGTGCGGTGTGCGGTGTGCGATGTGCGGTGTGCGGTGCAACGGTTCATCATCGATCAGCAACGGGCGTGAATCCAGGATTGATTGATTGATGAGCCGGCATTATTGGCATTCGTTGACTTTGATGCTTGTTATTATCTGATCAATTGCGAGTGAATAGGAGGCAGGAGAAAGGAGGAAGGAGGAGGGAGAGGGGAGAATGTTTCAGATTTTTCCTGCCTGCCGTGCATGATTTTGATGAATGAGGGATTTTTTGGGGGGGGTGGCGGCGGATGTGGACCGGGGGTGTTTGGGTGCTGGGGAGCCGGACCCATGATGAGGTTTGATGGAGGAGTAGAATAATAAGCGTAGCGGAGAGAGAAGACCTTGAGGAGACGGGAGGTTACAAAGATGTAATAAGGTATGCGCTGTGAGCTGGATTGAGGGCGGGGGGCGTTGTGGATTGGTGAGAGTCGAGACTGATGATGGGGGAGAGGGAATTGCAGGAGGGTCATCAATACGAGGTTACTACTACTGTATCATGCATGCATGCTTGAGGTTGGAATTAAGATCCGAGAGATTGCGTGATGAGGCTGTGTTTGAACAACAGGTGTGGAAGAAGATTCGGCTCTTTCAGTTGGTGGAGAAGACATGGGTGACGGAGAGGGGAGATTTGATGGCGGATGGCGGATGGCGGATGGCTTTGGCTTTGGCCCTTGCCTTGTGCTGGGGCTGTACGGTATGGAATTGATTGATGATGATGATCGAGCTTCGATTCTGCTTCTTTCACGGACAATGGATGACAGACACCTCAACAACAACAACAACAACAACAACGACATTGTGATGGATGACTTCACCTTCACCTCACACATCTCATCGGACACGACATAGCAGAGGCAGCCATATCAAATCATCCCGCACCTCAGCATTTGTCGCCTCTCCTCTCACGTGCGACGTGCAAGGATCGACTTTCAGCAGCAGTACAATACTTGGATACTTGTCGACTTCTTCTCCAGCCCAGAATCCGCCAAGTCCCAAGTCCCAAGTCCCAAGTCCCCCCCCCCAGCTTAGTTCTAACCGCCTCGACCCGCCACAAGAACGCCCGACCGACAGACACCGACACGGCCATCTCTCTCCTTTCCTCAATCACGCCTCAGATCACTGCTCTTGCTCTTGCCATCGTCTCACTACACACTACATCCACCCACACAGACATACCGACCCATCATCAAAATCACTCTGCGCCACCTCAATCTTGACCGTTACCGGGCTGCCCTGGTTCTACCGAACCGAAGCGGAGGCAGGACCCGTCGACTCGACTCGAACCAACTCTTCTCTCCTGGCCCGCCGCTTTGTCACCACAAACAATCCTCCTCCTCCATCAATCGCCCCAAAAGAAAACCACCACCCATCCCCCCTCCCCCCGGTGGCGCTCTCAATCTGGCGTCGACGTGCTCGGGAATCCAGCGTCTTGCATTTGCGGTGTTTTCTTCGGTTATTTGCTAGATACCCCATTTGCGAGACGCCTCCGCTCCGAGTCCTCCTCCTCTTCTTCCGTCACACCCCCCTCGACCGACCGCCTTTATCGACTTGGCTCCCACCGATCCATCAACCACGACTTCTCTCCCACCAATCCATCAACCACGACTTCGCTCCCACCGATCCATCAACCACGACTTCTTTCCCACCGTTCGCCGTCCGCGGCGTTCGGTCGCCTCCACAGCAAACATGCGCGAAGTCAACTTCAGCATCCCCAACGCGAACAAGGCCTCAGTCGGCATCACCACCGCCCTCTATGACCGACGAGCCCTCGACTGTACTTCCACCCTCCCTCTCATCAACTCCTTGAACAACCTCGCATACCTCACCACATCCTCGGGTCGAATTCGTGACATCCTCACCGTCGATGGCGGGATCGAACGACTGATATGCATCCTCAAAGAAGGCAGGAGCAAGGACATGATGGAGATGTGGAAGTGGAATCTGGCCTTTCAATGTATAGTGAACATCGGCGTGAGAGGATCAGAAGCCGTGCGGACACGTGTGGTCGAGGCGGATATGGTTCCCGTCATCGCGACGATACTCGACAATTACTTTCAGGTCATCGAAAAGAGCAAAGAACGACACGAGGCGGAGAGCAGGAAGAAGTGTCCATTCGGTAGCTCTCGCAGCTTTTCACGGTCGGGTCACCACCGTACGGAGTCTAATGAGCACCGCTCGGGCAGAAGTCGACGGCATGCACCACCTCCTCCGATTGCCATCCCAGAGACACCGACGCAAAACGATGCAGAGGAGCCATCCAGCGACATCACTCCCACCGCGTACACCGCGAATCTATCTCTCAGCTCACCGCCCGAGCGGACGGTGTTCCCTCGCCAACACGGACAGCACAGGTCGATCGGTGGTAGGGCGCAATTTTCTTCGCCCAGCATACCCAGCACACGCCTCGCCGAGTCATCCGTATCATCCAGCATGACATTACAAAGCACTTCGGGTACGGCATACGTCCGTCCGGTGCGCGAAGTCGACAGATTACCCTCGATGGTAACAACAGAACTGAGCTCGCGGCCTCAATCTCCCACCACACCTGGCGCACCGATCATTCGCGCGGAAAGTCCACGAGTCGCTGCTAGTGGAAGCCGTCCACGGAGGAGGCCTTCTATCAGACATCAACTATCCATCTCTGGATCCGACGATGATGGTCAGATCGAGGAGAATGTTTCGGACGATTCGAACGGCAACGATGGAGAGCCGATGGTTGGCATACAATCCGACATCACCATGCAGGACATTGTAAACGATGATGGCATGCTGGACGCGGAAGGCAATGCCATCACCATCACTGTCCCTGATGTATCAGGAGATGAGAACGAGACCTTCAACATCACCCACCGCTCCTCCGTCGACGGCAGCTTGGTCAATCCGGGAGCAACACCTACCCAGGCACAAATGAATATCCCACAAACACAACTCCCTCCACCCGTCAACGCCATCAACACCACCCCTCCCAGCCTCCAGAACACCACCTGGTTCGCCTCACAATCTCTTCCCATGGGTCGTCCAGCCGCACCCGCCAGCGTCCTCGCCGCCATGCCCCGCGATGAGGATGTGCTCATGTCCCTCCAACTCCTCGCCTACGTCTCGAAATACTGCAACCTCCGCGCATACTTTCAGAAGTCCCATCTCGTCCCTCGCCTCAAAATCGGCAACGACCTTAAACTGCTCGACCCGAACTACAATCCCGCCACTCACCCAGCCATGACCGAAGCCGAACTCGCAGAAGAATGGGACAACGAATTCGTCATGAAACCCGGCGAGAAACCCTACAACATCTTTCCCTTGATCGAGAAATTCACCGCCAAACCTTCCTCCTCCTCCCGCTCCTCCTCGTCATCATCCACCTCGCCCCAACAAAACGACATGCAATACTGGGCCGGCGTGGTGATGCGTAATCTCTGCCGCAAAGACGACTCGCGAGGCGGTATCCGACAGTGCGCGTACTGGCAATGCGGGAAGTGGGAAGAATACACCCGACAATTCGCGAAATGTCGAAGATGTCGACGGACAAAGTATTGCAGCAAAGAATGTCAAAAGGGCGCGTGGGGCAGTCATCGGTTCTGGTGTGTCGCAGCGGAGGAACATGCCGAGGGTGGGAGTGGAAGGGCGGATCGAGAAGGGGAGAGGTCGGAGAGGAGGCGGGAGAGGCATCATCATCATCATCATCATCATTCTTCTTCTGCGAATGGTCAGCAGAGTCAGAGTCAGAGTCATACTTGAATAAGGGGAGGAAGGCAGAGGGGAGTGGTAATGTGTACACACTTTGAGGAGTTTTTGGACGGTTCGGATGCAGGCAGCGGCAGACGAAAGGAATGGAGAGAAAGGATAGGATACCCCTTTTTACCTTGATTATTGATTAGGAGTGGAGAGAGAGTGGAGAATGGAGAATGGATGGATGGAACGACATGACAAGAAACACGGGCATAGCGAGCATGGCGTTGAAGATAATGATCATGTTTGTCTCCTGTTCTACTTGATTTGGATCTTCACCCTTTCTTTTTACCTTGTGTTTTCCATTCGATCTTGTGAAGATCAAGAAAGAAGACTGATCCCATGTGACTATCGAGACCAATGCATCAACCAAATATTCAGCGGTAGCATTATGACATATGTGAACTGAACTTCTAGCGAGAAAAACGAAGTCCATGTACAAGAGCGAAAGTCATACTCAACAGAGCAGATCCACAACGATCGCCCACTCAATCAATAACAACGACCGACTCCTCCTTCTCCTGCTCTCCTCCTGCTCTCCTCCTGCTCTCTCTCTCTCTCTCGCCTCCTTCCCGCGCACAACGGGCTCGCATCCTCCCTCACCCCACAAACCCCACCTCCCGACGACCATCAACCTCCCGCGTTGATCACGACGATGCCGGCGGTGCCGGCGGATTCGCATTCCCCGCCGACCCACCCCGATTCCCCATCTTCTTCACCATATCCGCCGTCCTCTTGGGCAACGCAATAATGCTGTCTCGGGCACGTTCCCACACACTCGACCTCCTCCTCGAATTCGCAGCCGCAGCCGCCGTCGTCGTCGCAGGAGGCGCCGCATTTCGAAGCACAAATTCACGATGCCGAATCCATGTCGTATAACGAGACCTCCGTTCCGCCGCGGTGAGAGGAGGATTCGGGTTGTCGCCTTCGTCGTGGATCTGGTTGCTTCGGTCGGTGAGCGGTGGTTGATCATACAATGCCTCCATTTCTGATGCTGATAGTGCGTGCGGCTGCGTGGGAGGTCCGGCTGATGCGCCCGTTCGTGGGGCCTGAGATGCTGAGTCGATGGGTGAGATTTCCATGTCGTCGTCCGGTTGTACAAAGTCTGCTGGAGCCGACGAGATCTGCATATCGTCGTCGTCTTGTGTGGTCTCCGCAGGCGCAAGTCCGGCGGAAGTGGTCTGCATATCGTCCTCACCTGTTGCGGCACTTGCGGTACCCGTGGGATTCTCACCTTGCGTAGCGATCCATGCCCAATCGCGTGCGTCAACACCCTCATCCGGTCGAGGCAGCAAGCTCGGATCTCTCGGCCACTCCTGTGGGGAAGTACCCATAGCCACTCCGGCGACAGGAGTAAGAGGACTCCCGGATGGACCCGCGCCACCCTGAGTTCGTGGTCGCAGATTCTCATAGTTGGGGAGAGCATGGAGTCGTGGCACGTATTGTTCCCCGATACTGGTGTACCCAGTCGTTCGTGGAGGAGGACCCAGCTGTTGAGATGCTCCTGGCAAGATCACTTCGCTCATCTGCCGACTTCCTCTGGGCGATGTGGGTTCGCTCATCTGGCGGCTCTTCGCTTGCGGAGGCGACGCAGCATTTCGTTGCTGTGTGGCGGTTCCAGATGTCGTTGGGACATTCGCAGTCGGCGTCGAAGCTCCAGGCGCAGCAGCAATATTGTTCGTCCGCACGGTCAGCTGGCTCGGGGTCTGAGGTCGTCGCACACCAGTAGCTTGTTGCGCGGTGGACGTGGACGAGGTAGTAGGGTCTGCACGCTGCAATGTACCTCCTGGTGACACGGGTTCGCTCATCTGGCGACTTGCGCCTCGCGGAGGGGACGCATCGTTCGCCCGCTGTGAAGTTACGACAGAATTCCATGTGAGTTCTGCTATTTGAGCTGTGGCTCCTGGCGTCGCTGCATTGGTGGAAGTCTGGATAGTAAGCCGACCCATGGGCTGAAGCGGTTGCGTATCCACGGCTTGCTGTGCGGCGGGCTCAGACGATGTGACAGGGGCCAAAGGCTGCAATGTAGCACCAGGCGACACTGGATCACTCATCTGTCGACCGGCACCTTGAGGGGACGGTATAGCATTGGCTTGCTCAGTGGTTCCTTCAGAAGCCACTGCATTGTTGTCATCTTGCGTAGCCTGCTGTCCAGTGACTTGGCGAGACGGCTTATCGCCAGCTTGCTGAGTGGCGGTCTTCGATGCTGTAGCAAAGTTGGCAGTCAGTCGCAGACGCCCATTGACAGCTGTATTCCGGTGCGTCTGGACCACAAGTGGAGTCCGTCGCCTCGCTCTAGAACTCTCCCCATTGTTCATATTGAACACGTCCGATAGTATCCTCCAACCAAAACTTGACCTTCTTCTTTCACGAGAAGGCTGTAGATACTCGGACGCTTGAACGATGGGATTGGAGGCCCGACGCAGCAATTCCCGGCTGGTTGGGGGGTTGTTGACGTGCCAGGACCAGTTCGGACCTTCGGGGACGTCGCGGTAGAAGGCCTCATCGTCCTGAACGTGCGGTCGGGGGGCAAAGTCGACGTTTCGTGGATGGTCTAGCGACTCAAGGTGATCGGAAGCGTTGCGCGGAGGTCGTAGAATGGACTCCGGTTGTGCTTCTGGTTGAGAAGAAGACTCGTTCTGCGGGCGATTGGTGAAATCCTGCAGTTGTTGTGCGGCGCGGTCGAAAGGTCCTCGTGCGGTGTCGGAGGCGATGGGGTCGTCGGCTTCTTGTGTCTCTCGTGCAGTGTTCCCTAAGGGATCGTCAACCTGTGCGTCAGGCGTTCCACCTGGCGACGGTTCAGGCAACACGCCCAGATTGCTGGGAGAGAGCAGTCGCTGCTGGTCTGCCGGTGTCTGATGTCTACTCGAGTCAGAAGTAAAAGGACGGCCCGCGCTTGCACCGCTCCGACCATATGGTATTGCTTGTTGTGTGCGTGGGTCAGACGATGACGACGAAGGGCCCACGCTTCCGCCGCTCCGACCGACTGGGATCGCTTTCTGCTGGAAGGACACCGTCTAAGCACGCTTCTGAGCAGTCGCAGAAGACTCGGCAACGACAGGCTGTGATCCAGGCGGCGGATTTCCCTGGATGCGCCTCAGCGTCTCTCCCGGGATCGAGGAGGCTTTCGGTTTGGCAACCTTGTCTGAACGCAGATCTGTCAGCTGAAGGTACATGCGACCCAGACATGATCCATCACATACAAGGCCTTTCGCCGTCTGGCAGGAACTCGCGCTTGATCCCTCGCATTTCCAACAGCTTCGTCTCGTGGCGATGATTCGGGAGCGCTCGCTCTTTTCCTTGCCGGTGGAATTTGTAGAACTCCGCCTTTTCCGCTTCACTCATGAAAGAATCACCGTGGCCGATAACGTCGCTACTAACGTTACTACCGCCGATACGCTCTAGCCTTTTGGCCTCTAACTTTTCCAACGTTGACTTCTTCCTCTGCTTCTGCCCGCCCAGGCGTTGAGCGGGAGCAAAAGTCGCTTCGTCCGAGCCGTCCAGTCCAGGTCCAGCGTCCAGTCTGTTTGATGATTCCGATCTGTCAATGTCGGCACTGGCAAGACGCCTGGCTTGTTCGCCTCCTCCGACGACCACGCCGCCAGCGGTCGGTATGCCACCCTTTCTGCGGATCGGGAGAGGACTTGGTGGGAGGACACCGGGGTCTTCAAAGTTGATATTGACTCTGCCAGTTGCAGCATCCGTGGTGACAAGATCTTCTGATCTGCGAGCAAGGGCTTTGCTTTTGCTATTGGACGCATCGCTATCAGAGGAGTCACTTTCGGAAGAGTCGTTGCTGGTCGAATCGCGAACAGGAGCTCTGCCTTTATCTCTGGGCATATCGCTGCTGGAGGAACTGCTGGTAGACGATGCGTCGTCACTCGGGTCAGACGCGAGGGCTCTTCCCTTTCCCTTGTCTCGAGGTGCTTCCCCGTCGAATGTATCTTGATTGAAGGGTTCACGATTGGAGCCGGCGTGAACGCTAATCGCCCCGTTGGAGCCATCGCTTGTGACGACCACATTCGAAGCATAGCTGTTGAGAGCATAATCGCTTCGGCTCCTCTGGAGGATGCTCCCACTGGCCACATTGTCCGCCGAGTTGACAAGAGGTGGCACCGCTGTCTCGCCGCCGCCTTCGTTGTTCAACCCATCTGTATCCGTCGAGTCGAAAGGCTCAGCTTGAACTGTATTGGTATCCAACGCCAAGTCTGATCTCGATCTATGCTGAGATTCGGGCGGAGTGCTTGAGTTGGAAGATCTTGGGTAGTTGCCGGCGCCTTTGAGGTATGGCGACATCGTTGTGTTGCTGAATCAATGAGTGCGCTCCCGTGTGATCGCCTAGGAGGATGCAGATTTGGGAGAAGGTGTGTTGAGAGTGAATGGGACGTCTTCGCCAACTGCTTGAACGATTGCCGCCGAGTGGTTGTCGGAGCTGTTGAACGGGAACCGTACACTGCGAGTGTTGTTGACTGGCCCTGAGATGGCGAGTAGGTCGATGTACCTTTGTCGCTCTATGTCAATACTGTCTGGATGAATGACTTGTTTGAGACTCGCTTGCGTCACCGAACGGAGGCTCGTCTGATAGTCCTGTGGAGGTGTTGATACATGCAAAGCCACGCAGTTAAGGATGCTGGATGGACTGCGCGCGATGGTCGGCAAGAGGATGAATGGGTGAGTGTTTCGAAGAGCGAAGTCATGGAGCCACCCATCTCGAGAGATCAAGCGCGAGATTGCCATGACTCCTTCTTGGTGGTCGCTTGTTGCTGTCGCAACTTCGCCCATTCGTCGTTTGCGCAAAAAGGGGGGGAAGTGGCTAGGGTGATTTGTGCTGGAAAGAGTGACAGGTAGAAAATATAACGAGGGCGGCGAGAGAGATGCCTTCCTAGCTGCAGCTGAACCCGTGGTTGCAAGCTCCCAACGGGGAAACGAATTAATTCAGGAGAGACGACACGGAAAGGAACCAAATGAATTCAATTCGTCCCAAACTCACAACGGCTACTGATCCACCGATCAGTTCTTCAAATCGACAACCGGCATGTGATCTCCTAAACCTCATGCTGCGCCTGCTCCCTTTGTGAGTCTTTGACGCCAAACTCCTCGCTTGCTTCGAACAGTACTGCAAATCTCAAGCAGTGTAGCAATATTCAAGCCATGTTCCGTCGGCGCTCAGTCTCCACGTAGTGCGTCTTCTTCATGAACGCGATCGGGATGATGTCGTATTTTTTCTTGCCGCTGCGCGACAGGGGCTTGCGGCATACTGGACAGGTGCCGGTGCCGCGGTCACTGTTCTTCTCACCTGCTAGGAGTGCTTGAATCAGACACTCATGGCAGTAGAAGTGGCCTGTATCAAACGTCAGCACACGCATATCTATGTCATTCGCCCATAGCTTATACTCACCGCATGCAGTCGCCGTGGCATTGGTGTAGTTCTCCATGCAGATGATGCACTGTCTCTTGCCAATCTTCTGAGGTCCGGCAGCCACCTCAGCCTGCTGCGCCCTTATCGTAGCTTGCTGTTGCGCTTGTCGCAGCTCTTCCTCCACCGACGGATTCTCATCAAGCAGATCTACCTCCTCCACCGGGCCCTGCATTCGCCGGCTGCGCTTCAAGACTCTGTCTAGCCCATCTCCTTCTCCTGTGCTGTCTGCTGAGCGCTTCCGACCTCTCGAGCCGAGCGTGGTTGTTAGTGGCTGTCTGGATGCTCGGGCAGGTGCAGATGGTCGTGTGGGTTCCGGCGGAGAGTTGCTCGTGAGGTCGACCACGCTCTGACGGCGGTTTGTCGCAGTGCGCCGTGCAGCGGTCGGCATGGCTGCTGATGTGGGATTTGCGGTGTGCGTGGTGTTGTTGTTGTCGAAGTCTTCCAAAGTGACAAACTCATCCGAGTCGGAATCGTGGTTGAAGGTTTGGTCACGGAAGATGTCGCCGAAGTTCAAGGGCGGGGCATGAGCCGGAGGACTGTGAGTGAGATCGGGCCCGCGATCGTGACTTTGCCCGTGATTGCCCGTGTTTGTCGTGACTTCGGGCGGATCGTCATTCAGGATGTTTCGTATGGCAGCTGAGCCTGAGGCACGTGTAGGAGGTGGAGGTGGTTGAGCTTGACCACGAGGAGCGAGCAGTCGGTCGAGCCAGGCGCCCTCGTCTTCGCTTCCGTCGAAATCGTCGTCGGTATTGTCGCTGTCCAAGAAGAACACATCTCGACCTCTGGGCCGCCGTGCCATGGCCGCCCTACATGCTGCGTTAGCTGGTGCAGCGGGCATGCACTTCCCCCCGTCACGTACACTTCATCATAATGGCGTCTTGTCCTTCTCGGATCTTGCACATTCTCCTCATCCTCCTCCTCCTCTTCCTCCGTCGTTTCGTCGTCGAATATCGGAACAGCGTAGTCGAGGACCTCCCCCCAATCGGACATCTCTTTCTGTGCTCACAAAGCTCGAAGCCGGTCCAAGGAGAAGCACTTTCGCAGGCACTAATAGCTGAGTGAACAAGTGTTGTATTTCTCGGATTATCGGCACCGCCTTCGCCAACGACATACGAGAAATGTGCAGAGCGGCCAGCGCAGTGGGACTTGCGGCGAGACCTGGCTCATATCACAGGTGAGGTAATCGGCGCCACTGCTGCACGCCAATAGAACTATACACTTTGGTAGGGCTGAACCGGCAAGCTCTGCGCGTCTCGCCTCCGCGGTACCAAATTATGACGCCCACTAGAGAGATGTCCGAGTGAACCGTTCGCCATCGACGCTCCTCGCCATGTCGCCAATACACACTCGTATCGCATAGAGCAGTCATCGGGATATCTCTTGACCACGGAGCTATGCGACCACGATGTCGCCACCACCTCGTCAACGCTCTCGAGCGAACACAGCAGACTTCTCTTCTCCGCCTGCGCCCACAGCCCCTGAAGTGGCAGCGATGCTACGCGACCGCGAACGAACATAGATCAGACAATGCGTCGTCGTCGCTCGCGATAGCCTCCGATGCACGACACAATGAGATTGGCGTGCAGCAAGTCAGCGCATATGTCCATCCGCAACTCTTCCCACCCCGGACCAATAGCTCTACGAAGCCCGATGCCGAATTGATCGCATTGTCAAAAGACCATCTGCAACGCCATGACCTGCTCGGAAAGACCAGCGATAGTACGCCTCCGATTGGGTTCGACCTACCGGACTTACAAGGAACCTCTCTGGACGAGCACTTTTACCGGTTGGGTATGGACAGTGCAGAGCCTTACTTGAGTCTATCGAAGAAGTACGCACGCGCATCGCCTCCATCGAAGCCGCGAAAATGGGTGCGAAGAAGTGGTTGGACAAAGTACTATGAGGATGGACGTTCAGAGGCGGTGCCATTCCCAGAAGAGGAGGTCTTGACATTCGATACTGAGGTAATGTGGCATGAGACGAGCTTTCCTGCTATGGCATGTGCAGTCTCAGCGACACACTGGTATGGATGGTTATCGCCGTGGTTGCTTGGAGAAACTGAGAACGATCGTCATTTGATCCCACTTGGCGATGCCCAAACGCCACGGATCGTTGTTGGTCACAATATTGGTTATGATCGAGCGAGGATAGCGGAGGAATACAGCATGGATCAGTCGAAGAACTTCTTCATGGACACCATGAGTTTGCACATCGCCACCAATGGGATGTGCAGTAGGCAGCGACCTACATGGATGAAGCATCGCAAGCAGCGGGATATGGAGGACAAGATCGCCGCTGCGGATGAGAGTGCGGACTTGGCCGAATTGCTTGGAAATCATGCCGAGTACAATGAGGAGGAGGAGCTGTGGGTTGGACGATCGTCCGTCAACAGTCTGCGGGATGTGGCGAAATTTCACTGTGGCATCACTATCGACAAGGCGAGAAGAGAGTGGTTTGGCGAGCTGGATCGAGACGGCGTCGTGGGACGACTGGACGAATTGCTGGACTACTGTGCTGCCGATGTGGACATCACTCACAAAGTCTACAAGAAAGTCTTTCCACTATTCGTGGAAACGTGCCCGCATCCAGTTTCGTTCGCTGCGCTGCGGCATCTCTCCTCGGAGATACTGCCAATTGACAAGGGATGGGAGTCGTACATCCGCAATGCAGAGGCCACATACCAGAAGCTGTCGACCGGCGTGCAGGAACGCTTGATCGATCTGGCGGAAAAGGCGCTGGAGCACAAGGCCGACCCGGATATATACGAGAACGATCCATGGCTTTGCCAGCTGGACTGGACCGGGCAAGAAGTCCGCATGGTGAAGGGGAAGAAAAAGGGCGATCCACCAAGGCCAGCAGCGAGGCAGAAGAAGCCTGGCATGCCAAAGTGGTACAAGGAACTGTTTGCCAATAATGATGCCGACATTGCCTTGACTGTTCGGACGCGGATCGCGCCAATCCTGCTGCGAATGGCGTGGGACAACAACCCTCTGGTCTGGTCGAACAAATTCGGCTGGACCTTCAAGGTCGACCATTCGAAGGCTCAAAAGTACCGCGATCAGTCGATGACTCAGTGTGATATGCTTCAAGAAGAAAACTTTGCGCTTCGAGATGATCTGGATCACACGTACTTTAAGCTTCCTCATAAGGACGGTCCTGAGGTAAGGTGCACATCGCCGCTTGCCAAAGGATATTTGCAGTTCTTCGAAAATGGTTTGTTGTACTCGGAGTATGCATACGCCAGAGAGGCATTGGAGATGAACGCATCATGTGCGTATTGGGTAGCCGCGAGGGATCGGATTCGATCGCAGATGGTGGTCTATGCCAACGAGGAATCCGATGGAGCGCCCAACGACGAGCAGAAGCTGGGCTACATTCTGCCGCAGGTCATCCCAATGGGCACGATAACACGACGTGCTGTCGAGAACACATGGCTCACAGCGGCCAACGCGAAGAAGAATCGAGTAGGATCTGAGCTGAAGAGTATGATCACTGCACCTCCTGGCTACAGCTTTGTCGGCGCAGATGTGGACAGTCAAGAGCTTTGGATTGCTTCCCTCGTTGGAGACGCCAGCTTCAAGCTGCACGGTGGAAACGCCATTGGATTCATGACGCTCGAAGGCACGAAAGCAGCGGGCACCGACTTGCACTCTCGAACCGCAAAGATTCTCGGAATCTCGCGCAACGATGCCAAGGTGTTCAACTACGGGAGAATCTACGGCGCCGGTCTCAAGTTCGCCCAATCCCTCCTCCGCCAATTCAACCCGACCTTGAAAGAAGCCGATGCCAAATCCATCGCCACAACCCTTTACCAGGAAACCAAAGGTACCAAGTCCCGTGGCAAGATCCTTCGCGATCGACAATTCCTCCGCGGCGGCACCGAAAGCCTGGTCTTCAACAAGCTTGAAGACTTTGCCGAACAAGAACGTCCTCGCACGCCTGTTCTCGGCGCCGCCATCACGGAAGCTTTGATGCGTAGGTACATCAGCAAAGGCGGTTTTATGACCTCCCGAATCAACTGGGCCATTCAGTCCTCCGGCGTCGACTACCTTCACCTCCTGATCGTGAGCATGGAGTACCTCACCCGCCGCTACAACATCCAAGCCCGCCTAGCTTTGACCGTCCACGATGAAATCCGGTACCTCTCCAAGGACGAAGACAAATACCGCTGCGCAATGGCTCTACAAGTCGCCAACGTCTGGACACGAGCCATGTTCAGCCAACAAATGGGCATCGATGATTTGCCACAATCCTGCGCGTATTTTTCCGCCGTGGACATCGACCACGTGCTCCGCAAGGAAGTCGACATGGACTGCGTGACGCCGTCTCATCCCACCGTCATCCCACCCGGCGAGTCGATCGACATCATCCAACTCCTCGCCAAAGGCGACGCGGCGTTTCTAGACCCAGCGGTCACGCCGACGGACCCACCTCAACCAGAACGCTTCGATTACATCCATCGTGTACCCGTGATGGAAAGCCTGCAGACACACAACGCAATGCCGTATCTTCGCGCTCAAATCGCGTCCACGCCCGCTGAACTCGCTCAAATCCTCAAGGACCTCAAACCGTCTTCGTCTGCCACCCGAACAGCAGCGGCGTTTGATACGGCGCCCAAGGAACCTCGTGGGCGTAAGCCAAAGGCGGAGTCAACGACGACTTCCTCTTCGATGGGATCATATGTACGGTCACCGCATGCGAGGCTGCCTGATTCTTCTGCCACGACTTCCTCTCCTTCCGCCGGCTCGAATTGGGATGATTTCAACCTGGCGTTCGAAGCACCTTTAATGTGGGACAAGGACAATAAGTATGATGGCCAGGCGTGGTCGAACACAACGCCGTGGAGCGGGACTGGATTCAAGAGAGTTGCGGGTGTAGGGAGAGCGTGAGAAAGGTTGTAGGTGACGGAATGGAAGGAAATTCGAGAGAAGTATGGCCATGTACTTGATGATGATGTTGATATTGATGTCTGTTCGTTCAAGACCTCGTACAGCATGAGCGTTCACCTCATCAGCTGCCATTCCATCCTCCACAACCACGGGTCCGAATCCAGCAACTTGAAGAGCAACGCGCGTCGATCCGATTCTCCGTCATCTCGCTCCCTCCCCTCCCCTCCCAACAACGGCAAAGCGCCATGCTTCTAGTAGCGTTGCACTTCGCACGACGTAGGGTGGAACTCCCTCGGCTCGACTCCCTCCTTGCCCTGACAGAACTCCGCATACGCCTCGAGGTTCTCCGACCTTGCCGGGACGCAGCAACCCACGGGGTCATTTCCAACTCGTTGCTGTGTGGCGCGCAAAGGTTAGCGGACAGCTTCGGATGGAGTGTAGGTGATGGGCTTTCTTACCCGACTGCCGCCTGCACGCTTGCACACATCCTCAGCGTCGTAGACGGTGACCTCAACGCAGACCTGTGTAAGGCCGATGGCGGCGGCGCTGACGGCCGTCGACATGGTCGTGGCGAGGAGGAGAAAGTTGGTGGGCTGCATCTTGATGATGTCGGGTTGGAGTGACGCCGAGTGGATGTGGTGCGGCGTGGAGTGGATGTAGTCCTGTGTGGAAGTACGCCGGAATGGTTGTGTTGCGGACTGCTTGCGGATTGAAGTGGATGTGAAAGAAGATGAAGAGGTCGAGGAAATGAGAGGGAATTTACAGCCTTCAAATACCCGTCTCAAGGCCAGAGTCGGTGCCAGCATCGACGGATGTGGACGGTATGACAGCTGTCATATCACAGAGAGCTCAGGGAACATGTCTAAAGATGGGGTGCGGTCAACCTGGGTCCTGGTAGACCATTCCGACGTCGACCGGCCCTCTTCCATAGCAAGCATGAGCATGCCAATCAATGCGAATTCGTGAACTTGTCCACGCGATCCTGTCGTCGGCCAGTCTATCCGCAGCCTTGGAGCATTCGGTTTCAGCTTCGTTCGAGCAGCGCACATGTGCACGACTTTCATTTTCCCACTGCGTGGAGGCCATCCTGTCTGTTCGACGGCCACAATCCATCCGCAGCTGGGGATTTTGCTTTGGCCAGGAACAAGGATTATCCGGTTGGGCAGTGTTAAACCTACAGTACAGACCACATATCCTGCGATGGTATACGAGAATGACGCTCGCTGTCGAAAACTCAATCGATGCCCTTCTCTTCATGTAGGTGTCGACAACCTCTCGTGGTAATGATAGTGTCGACGGCCGGCATTGCACGGATCGGGCGGGAGTTTCGTTCGACCTTGTCAAGTTGTCAGGCTGCTTCTCCAAGAAGCGGTGCCCGTTCAATGTAGACAGCACGCCTGACGCTCCAGATCCGCACGGATGCGAACAATCTTCGATTCTTGTCCAAGAGGGCGTCGATTGAGTTGTCGGCGTAAGCACTACTCCACGCATGCAGTCCACCACAGTCTGTCGAAGTTCTCGTGAACTTTGAACGCCCTGTAGCATTCACCGCCTCGATTGGAGACGGCAGATAATTCGGAGACTTTCTGCATAGCCCTGCTCCAAGGATTCTGGTGCTCCCGTGCGACAAATTTTAGGATGACCTTTCCGATCGCAAGAAGCCATCTCGCTCTGTTATGGTCGCCGTATAGGAGACGTCGACGTCGTGGTCGGCACGTTCTGGTGATGTCTGTCGCATACCACAGCTTGCTATCGGCCACGTACCCGGACCAGCAACCAGACATCCCGTCTCGCTGCGCGATGTGGTACATCATGACGCCGACGGCGAGGTTCTATCCATGTCGACACGCTTTGGCTGAGCAATGCTTCATGGACGGGCACTTCTTCATGCTTTTCGAACATAGTCTGTGTGCCTGTCAGCGTGTAAGACCAAGGATCTGTTCATCGAGCGAAGAGTCGGCCCGACCGATCTCGCCATTGCGATCTGTTTGAGCCTGAGGCTGCGAGAGAAAGCTACTTCGTCGTATCATTCCTTTCAAAGAGCTCGATCACAACTGTATTGTCAGCACCCCCAGCTCACTATGCGAGAACAATGCCCATCCGATGTCAACACACCGTTCAGACACCATGAGATCTGCAAGGCATCTCAATCTACGATCCAGCACACATTCTGGGAAATAGGCTGCCATTCTTCATATGACAATTGCGTGAAACAGAGTATAGGCAACATCGACAGTGCTCGCAACTATCGCTTTGAGAAACACTTCGCTTTTTCATCTACTCAATTATCAAGCTTCTGGCGTCTGGCGTCTGCAGCTGGATCGAGACATCTACAACTGGTTGGCAGTGTTGAAGTCCTTCAGAGCCACGGCAACACGCTTGCTCATGGTCTTCTCACCCTCACGGACCCACACTCTTGGGTCGTAGTACCTAGGAAAAAATTGTCAGTTTCAAGCCTGGCCAAACCGGACAGAGATTCTTGTGTGACGTACTTCTTGTTTGGCTTGTCCTCGCCATCTGGATTGCCAACCTGCGAGTTGACATACTCCTTCTTGTTGATCATGTAGTCGCGGATACCCTCGGTGTAAGCGTATTGCAAGTCAGTGTCGAGATTGACCTTGACAACACCGTAGCTGATGGCGTCGAGGTAGTCCTGCTTGCTGGAGCCGGAGCCGCCGTGGAAGACGAGGAAAACGGGCTTCTCCTCCTTGGTCTTCTCCTGCTCTTGCACGTACTTCTGGTGCTTCTGGAGGAGCTCTGGACGGAGCTTAACGTTGCCGGGCTTGTAGACTCCGTGCACATTGCCGAAACCAGCAGCGATGGAGAAGTATGGCGAGATCGGGGCGAGGGTCTTGTAGATGTTGTGGATATCCTCTGGCTGGGTGTAGAGGGAGTTGTTGTCCACATCCTCGTTGTTGACACCGTCCTCCTCACCTCCAGTGATACCAATCTCCATCTCGAGGAACTGCTTCATTGGTGCGGCGCGCTTGAGGTACTGAGCGGTTGTGTTGAGGTTCTCCTCGACGGTCTCCTCGGACAGATCGATCATGTGGGAGGAGAAGAGAGGGGTGCCGTGCTCCTTGAAGAAGGCCTCATCGGCGTCGAGCATGCCGTCCAACCATGGGAGGAGCTTCTTCGCGCAGTGGTCGGTGTGGAGGACGACGGGGATGCCGTAGGATGGAGCGACGGCGCGGATGTAGTGAGCTGCGGCGACGGCTCCAGCGATGGATGCCTCCTGGTTCTTGTTCTCGACGCCCTTGCCGGCGAAGTAGGCGGCACCGCCTTGGCTCATCTGGAGGATCAATGGTGCCTTGGCATCGCGAGCGGCCTCGAGGGATGCAACGACGGTGGAGGAGGAGGTGACATTGATGGCGGGAATGGCATAGTTGTTGTCCTGGGCGTGCTTGAAGAGCGCCTTGACGTCGTCTGGAGGCAGAGTGTGTTAGCCGGGGCATTGGTGGGAGGGGAGGTATGTTGATCGCTCACCTCCGTAGATGACGCCGGACTTGGTCTTGAGGATGCTGGTGGCCATGATGGTTGAATTGAGTGTGTGGTATTGGTGGAAGTGAGGCTGAAGTAGTGAAGACCTTGATGGGTGTTGCGGTAAGGTATGATGATGTCGAGGGGAGAAAAGCAAGACGACCTTTGTAGCAGCAAACAACCGAAGACAAATGGGCTAGCGACGACTGGCCTCCGCTCCACTCAACTCACCTCACCATGAATGATGTAAATTTTGGAGGGGTTGAACTGGACTGCCCCTCCACCGGCCGAGCTGGGCGTTTCCATGGCACACGGCGAGAACCGATTAATTCCGACTTGGCCGTCTCTGTGCTCCGATTGCGCCCGATCTCCTTACTGAATCGTCGTCGGGGAATTGTCTATCATTCTCGTTGCCATACCGTCGGCCAGAACAATGCATTGAATGCTCTACAAGCACGCTGTTCGTTGATTGAAGCAGCGTCACATCATAGTAGTGGCTCAACGGCCATTCGACAAGGATATGGATGACCGCAGTTGCTCCGCCAGAAGGGCCGTCTGCAAAAATAAAGACTCGTGGGACTTGATCGATATCGCATCGATGGCCAGATCATGCCTGAGGCCAAAGCTTAGTCATCGCTGTTGGACATCGGGATGAGTTCAGAAATCTTGAGCTTCATGAGCTGAATCCATTGCGAACCCTCACTGCTCCCACATACATACCCCATCATGCTTTGCGCAAGTAGGTACATCTGCTCACGATCGCACCGATGCCTACTAATAACTTCCGACAGTCTCCGGCGAAGCACCGCAGCATCCTGTGGCCTCGCGCAAGTCCGGTACTTGGTCTTCAATACTTGAACCCCAATACAAAAAGCTGACAGCAGACACAGGCAATGTCTTCGAGCGTCGCCTGATAGAAGCATATATCTCCGAGCACGGTTCCGACCCGGTCAATGGCGAAGAGTTATCCAACGATGACTTGATCGATCTCAAGCAAGCGCGTCTGGTCAAGCCTCGCCCTCCCACCCTCACATCCATCCCGGCTCTCCTGTCGACATTTCAGAACGAATGGGATGCCTTGATCCTCGAGACATACCAATTGAAGCAACAGCTCGCAGAGACAAGACAAGAGCTGAGCACATCCCTCTATTACAACGATTCCGCCCAGCGAGTAATTGCGCGTCTGCAAAAGGAGAGAGATGAGGCGAGAGATGCGCTGTCGAGGGTATCGGTCACTGCGAACTCCAATGGCACGTCAAATGGGGATGCGATGCAGGTTGACGGACAGCCCTTGTCCGAGCAGGCCATCGCGAAGATTACAGACACACAAGAGCGTCTTTCGAAGACTCGACGAAAGCGTCCTGTGCCAGAGGACTGGGCCACCGCGGATACCATTCAAACCTACGACATTCGATCCACCGTGGACACACAATTCACTGGCGCAAAAACTTTGGCTTCGGATCAGACTGGTGCTCAATTCCTATGTGGAGACTCTGATGGTACCATGGGCATTTACGATGCGAGCCAGGGCGCCTTCACCACCAGGAGCAACTTGGGTGCTGGAGCGATCTTGGGCGGTGCATGGTGCAATGATAAGCAGGTGATCTCGACCTCCACCGGAACTGTTGTGGTCACGCAAGAGGGTGCGGTGCAGGGCAAATTTCAACAGCACGCTGGAGAAGCCACTGCCGTCGCTTCGCACCCGAGCGGTGATATTCTGTTGTCTGTTGGATATGACAAGAGCTATGTTCTTTATGATGTCAGCACGATGCAGGTCCTCACGCAGGTGTACGGAGATATTGGTGAGTCTTTCAAGTCTGCAATTCCATTTCGAAAGCTGACTTTTCTGCAGAACTAACGACTGCGGCATTCCACCCTGACGGGCACTTGTTGGCTGTCGGAGGTGCTGATGGTTCCGTTCGTCTGTACGATGTCAAGGCATCTCAGCTCGCGCATACATTCCCGGCTCCCTCAGCAACGACACCCATCATTGCTCTCACGTTCTCTGAGAACGGGACCTGGCTAGCATCCGCCAACCAAGGACAAAACGTCGTGACGGTATGGGACCTGCGAAAGCTGAATGCTCTCAGAACCATCGACATTGGCACGGCAGTGACGGGCATTGCATGGGATTACACCGGTCAATTCCTGGCTGCTTGCGGACCGGGCGGGGTTGTGGTTGCTCAGTACTCAAAGAGCAGCAAGGCATGGACGGAGCCTCTGCGCAAGGCTATCAATGCGGCGGATGTGAAGTGGGGACCGAAGGCGAGCAGTTTGGTGGCCCTTACGGGTGAGGGAGCCGTCAGCGTTCTCAGCGCTTAGAGAGTGCCCACGGCAGTGATGGTCCCGAGGTGAAAATTCCTTTGAATGGTCGACGAGCAGGTGTAGATTAGCAGACGGTCTGGAAAGTATTCGGGCTGGTCAAAAGGGATCGGGACGTGAATGGGAATTGGTGCACTTAGATGATTGTCTTCAATACAGGAGGCAGGAATTCAAGACATGATGCAGTACACGCGGCTCAGCATGTCACTTCGGACATCTTGGTCAGCGACCATTGCGAGCGCACCCGTAAGGGCCGTAACAAAATCAGGCGAAGTGAGGTTGTGGGTCCGCGTGGTGGTTAATCCTTCGGGTCTTACACTTTAAAATCCATCAAGCTCCTGCACCCCCTCGTAGCGCCACTCGCCGCCAACACATCTCTCTCGACTCGCCGCTGAACACACTCCTTCACCACACTCGACCACGACTTGTCAAACACTGGACACCACTGGAAAGCACCCGCGCGAGGACGGCTTTGTCATGCTTCGTTGCACACAGGCACTTTCCTCATAGAAAAGATGGATGATGGTCATGGTCATGCCAGTGGATCTTCTGGTTCATGTCCGTTCTTTCGACCGAGTAAAACTAGTACCAAGGTGCGTTTCGCTGCCATTCACTTCTCGCCGCTTTGCACCCACCGCCGCTGCACCTCGCTCGCGATCATCACTTCCGAATGCTGACATGTGCTCGTTAGCGAAACTACAGCGAAATGGCAGACCGTAGCAGCTCGCCCGACACACTCTTTGTCCGAGACAGCCACCCTCGCCGAGCGAACCCACAACAGAACGGCCTCGCATTACCCTCATTACACACTCGCTTTTCTGGAGACGGACTCGATTACAGAAGACCAGTCATGTCAGGTGGAGGCGCAGGATCAGCAGGTGCAGGAAGCAGCAGCAACATGGCAATCGATCTGACGGAGGATGATGGCAACGAGCAAGAGGACGGGAGGAACACATCAGCAGAAGCTGCACGTGAAGCGGGAATCGCACGTCACGGGCGGACAGGCTTAGGAGGAGCTCTTTACGGCGACACATATCACGATGCTTCGACACGAACACCTGGACTGTCGATATCAAGCTATCTCACCAGGCAACGCGAACAACGAGATCGAGAACGAGAACATCCGAGGTTTTCAGTGCTGCGCCATCCCACTCGGCAGCCTTCAGCAGAAATGGACGACGTAGAAATCACCAACATGCGGCCTCGTCGACGATCACCACCCGCCATCACCCGCGGATCCTCACCAGGCGCTGCGCCCGCTCAAGTAACCGCCACTGCCTTTCCGCCAGGCCGCGCGGAACCGATCGATCTCACAAGCGACAATGAAGACGATGTCGTCCTCGTCGACACTCGCACACGACAAGGAGACAACCTCGCACGACCCGGTGCCACTGCAGGCGTAGGAACACGAAGCGTAGCAGACCAGCGCAGCACCATCAACGACCTCTTGAATGGCGGCACTCGACTGCTGGACCGGATCCAAAGATATGGCCATGCGTTCACAGGCCTTGGAGAACTGCCTCCTCCAGCAGCCCGCCCGAATTACGGACCCAACCCAAATCGAGTTCCACGAGCAGCACATTTCCACCCGCTGGTTGGACAAGCGCAGACAGTTATGATGGATTATGCTCTGCCTGGCTTTGATCTGGGATATGCGGGCGCGAATCGACCTCCAACTCCAAAGTACGAGCCACCGGAAAAACCTGCTCCGGGGTTCACGCGAAGTCCGGGCGAGGATGAAGAAATCGTGTGTCCGAACTGTGGAGATGAGCTGGCGATGGGAGAGGAAGATATCAAGCAGCAGGTGTGGGTGATCAAGAAGTGCGGCCATGTAAGTGCACGGTGAGGAATGTGGGAAATTGACAAGTTTGGAACTGACAGAATTTCAGGCATATTGCGGCATCTGCGCGCAGAACCGGACGAAAAGCGCAGCAAAGAGAGGAAAGGGCAAGCAAAAGGCGGTGGACACTCTCTCGACGTCTTCAGAAGTCCTGCCATTACCCTTCAAGAAGTGCGTGGTGGACGACTGCGCGGCACCGGCTGGTGTGTCTTCGATGGTTCAGGTATATCTCAGCTAGTACAGCACGCGGCAGAGCCAACAGTACCGGGACGACAGCAGTATGACGAGAGATCATGGAGGAGTGGTGGTATTCACTGGACGACATTACAGCGAGGAGTTTGGAACAAGCAAGCATTCACTACTTCGAGCGGGCATTTGATTTCAGGCTGGAGGATACTCAGCGTGGTGTTGTACAGTGTTGGCAAATGAACATAACGACTGTACCTCATGGGCATAATTCGCGTTGCAATTTCATTCCCCTTTTGATTTGCTTCAGTACTATCAAATGATTCTTCTCTATGTATTCAATGTCATCGCAGGAGGCCGACGTCACGAACGCAGGAACCGCGGCTGCTTCCCGCCAAGGGTCCATCACATGTGAAGCTCAATCCCAGCTCACACTTCGACGACATCTTCCTCTTCCTCTACACGATCATCCTCTGATACAATGAACCGTCCAGCCGACTCCCAGCAGCTTCCAAAAGGACAGGCAACGCGAGGTGCGAAGAAGTCCTCGCCCGCAAAGACCGGCTACCTCATCCTCTACAATGCCCTGTCCGCGGTCCTCTGGGCGGTAGTCCTCGCCCGCACCTTGCAAATCACCGCGACGAAGGGTTACAAGAGCACGTATTTGGAAGTCGGCGAGTGGACGAAGTGGACGCAGACTTTGGCGGGATTGGAAGTGCTGCATGCTGCTACTGGTAAAGATACACCTGCAATTCATTCTCAATGCACCACATGCTCCAAATGTATAAGAAAGATTGCAAGCTAAGTTCCTCCCTCTTCTCCTTCTATACAGGTCTCGTGCGCGCCCCTCTTCTCACGACACTCATGCAAATCGCCTCCCGCTACCTCCTCGTCTGGCTCATCGTCGAACCCTTTCCACACACCACGGCTCTCAGCTCGCCCGCCTACTCCTCCATGCTCGTCGCCTGGTCCGTCACCGAAGTCATTCGCTACTCCTACTTTGCCGTCACGCTCACCACGGGAGGGGTTCCGGGATGGATGCTGTGGTTGAGATATAATACTTTCTTCGTGCTGTATCCGTTGGGTATTGGGAGTGAGTGCTGGTTGGTTTGGAGGGCGTTGAATCCTGCGAGGGCGTATAACCCCTTGTTCGAATGGGGATTGAAGGCGGTGTTGTTGGTTTATGTGCCTGGTGAGTCGTGTGGCAGGACGTGTGATGAAAGGAGGGTTTTGCTGACTTGATTTAGGTTCTTATGTGTTGTTTACGCATATGATGGCGCAGAGGAGAAAGGTCATGCGGGCAGAGAAGACGAAGAAAAAGTGAGGCATTTGAAGGGCGTCCATCGATTTGTGCGCGGCGCCGATGCAACTCGAACCATGCCGTCCAGCCACCAGCCTTCCACAGTGACAAGTCATCTAAGAGGCTGCAGCTTGTTTCAGGTAATTGCTCCAGTTATCGAAAAGCTGATTCATAGCTCGCCCGGTTCTGCGAGACGCGCATCTTAGGAAACAATACCACCTTTTCTCACCATTTCGTATGCCCGTGATATCACATTGGACGATCCGCAAGCCTTGCTCCTGTGATCACTCGCCCCTGGATGCAGTACATCAATTACGACTCGTTCCGAGGGCTGGACTATCAGCATTCCCACCTTCGCGACCGTCCTCAATACAGCCCAAAATCGCGCCTCACAGTCCTGCCCTCCGCTTTGATCGAAATCTTCCACAGCTTGTACTCATGGAAAATGTACATCCCGCCCGGCACGAACGCGAAGTTTGCCACAGCTTCCGTGCCTCCCACCGCAATCTTACCAATCAACTGGCCATGCGGATTCCACCTGCAAGAAGATCAAGTCAGTCTACACCTCGTATTCATCAAACACAGCACAGCTTCGACACTACTCACACATATACCCCATCATTCAATCCCGAATACACGTTCCCCATGGTATCCGTATGTATACCATCCGGAATCCCGCCACTAGTGTACGCAAACACGCGCCGATTCTCCAGCCCTCCATCCGCCGCGATATCGAAGCGGTAGATGTTGGCAGGGTTGACATAGTCCCTCGTCTCGTTGCCGCGCTGGTTACGACCCGTGTCCGTGACGTAGAGGTGTTTCCCATCCGGCGACAATTCGATGCCGTTGGGAGCGACGAAGTCATCGGCTATGGCTTGCACCTGGCCGGTAGTCGGGGAGAAGCGATAGACTTGTGGGCGGAGGGTCGGGGTTGGGCCGAAGTCTTGCCTGTGTGAAGATGTCAGTGGGCAGGTCGATCAAGGAGGAAGCGAAGAAGACATACCAGTATGCGTAGCGGGCGTCGGTGAAGTAGAGGTCGCCGGTCAGGGGATGTTGAACAACGTCGTTGATGCTGGAGAAGTTGGCGCCGAAGTAGTTGTTCAACAGAACGCGGGTGGTGTTGGTGGACGGATCGACGAGTGTCAATTGCGATGGCGAGAGGTCTGTCTGGCCTTCGTCACAGAAGACGATCTGTTGGCCTTCGCTGCTGTTGGCCGGAGTTCCGGGTGGGTAGAACGCGGCGCCGCCATTGGCATTCTGGACGTTCTTGTATCGAACAGAGGCGATGGCGTCGTTGTTCTTGAGATCGATCGTAGTGACGTTGATTGGATTGTTGAAGTCGCTGGCCCAGTTGCTGGTTGCATAGAGCTTGCCTGTAGCAATGTTATACACGCCGGCTTCGTGGAAAGCTTCATATGACTGATTGGACGCCAATGCTTCTGTTACACTCGTTCCCAGTACATCGGTAATGAAGCTCTGATTATAAGATATGAACCCAACGGCATCGGTAAAGGATTCCGCAAGTGAGTTGAGCTGCGAGGCGTGTGGGATGCTCGATGCGAGCTGGAGCAGGTCGACGGCAGTGATGTTGACCATTGTGAGCGATCTGAACTGACGCTGGAGACAGATTTCGACGACCAGACGACAAAGAGAAGTACAGACGACGGCGGGGTCGTCTGCGTTCTTTGATCCGTGAAGTAGTCGGGCCCGGATCCACATGTTGTGCACCAATACTGCCGATCATCCACTGCAGCTCAATAGCGGACATTAGCCTACTGCAGCGCCTTCGGCTACTCCACGAGCCCAGGCAGGAGGAGTTGGGCACCATGATTCAGCCTGTACTCGACAGTCATATCAGACATGGTCGTCAATTGTCGTTAGACCGCGTTGTACAATCTTGAGGTTAATGATGGGGATGGAGTTGTACGTTAGCCGATTCGGGAAATACACATTTTGTGACAGCCACATGGCATCATGGTGGGGGGCTTCAGTCTTTTTAGTGCGTCTGTTGGCTCGAATACGCATAAGAGGCCGCCGGACAGTATACATGCGCCGCGGCAGGTTATCTTCGTGACAAGCTGAATTGGCAACCCAATTGGACGCGGTGATAGGTGTACAGAGAAGTCACCAGGATGCCTTGGTAACCGTGAACGTCAAAACCGTACAGGTAGCCTCCACTGGTCGTGCAGGTGTCTTGGGCGTCCTGGTACCTTGACCATAAGGGCAATATGGCGGGTAACTTGTGCGTACCGCTGACTTACGGCAACATGTAACTTGGGCGTACAGGCAAGTTCATTGTACTGGACGCTTGGTCGGACGCCTATCCAACGAGGCCAAGTAAGTCAGCATGCCAGCTTGAATGAGGATAATGGAACTCACCAGCACCTGTTCATTGAGACGGAGACACCATGAACAGCTGGAGGTTATGTCAAATTGTGTTCAGCGATTGACGATTCTTTCAGTCCTGCTTAGCACGGCCGTCGCTGTCACTCTTGCTCCGGGTAAATACCAAAGTCTCTTCGGACTTCGTTCGAGATGGATCCGCTGTAGAGACGATGTGGTACGAAAAGTCGAGCTCGCCAACCAGCTCCTTGACTCCCTCCACCAGCGCCTTCAAGTCTTCGTGGATGTATTTCGTGCCAATCTGGACGACCGCAAAGCTCGCATATCCGGGTTCCGCAATGTGTCGTACGCTGAGGATGTCCTTGTCCATTTCTTGCAGCTTCTGCGATAGACCATAGGGCTCTGGCACGCGGAGGTACGGCGGAAGAGCTCGCTCGGTCGTGACCGAGGCAGAGAGCAGAGCAAGTAGCGTCGTGACTTGCTCGGAAGTGTAGCTGGCCTCAGTAACGAGCTTTTGGAAACCAGCCAGCCATTTCAGACCGTGCTCATTGCCGCCGTCCTCTCGCAATTCGGTGAAGCTCTGGGATGCCACGCTGACCAACGACATAAAATTCAGGATGGATTGCATTCTAGTGATGAGACGTTGGTAGCGCTCCTGCGGAAAACGTCCGCCGATCGGTACATCCCAGGCCAGAAACTCTGCTTGGGTCCGTAATCCGTTGATGTTCAGGTTGGTTTTTGAATAGAGCTTCATGCGAGCCTTCTCCAGCTTGCGACCTGGACTGTTCTTGTTGCTCATATCGCCTTGCTCGTCTCGAAGCCGAAGCCCTACTGTCTCGTGCATAACAGAGTAGTAGTTGGCCAGGAGGTACAATGCGGAGCCGAGATTCTTGCGGACAAGGTTGTGCTCGGAGATCGGGTAGGGGAACCAAGTAAAGATCCTGCGAAAAGAGCATCAGTATGGTGATAATCTCCTTCTTCCTCTCCTTCTGGGGTTCGTAGTGGTCTCACCATCCGACAAACAGCCCTCCAAGCACGGTCGCCAGCCTGATGGGCCCAAGTTCATAGACCGGAAAGTATGCCTGCCCGTTAGACGTCGCCACCGCAACTCCGAGAGTGCGAACTTGTAACTCATATCCAACGATCAAGGACATCGTAATTTGTCCAATGATGGCACCTGGGATGTAAGTTGGCTTCTTCACCATGATCCAGGCGAATCCATGCAAGAAAATGAAGTAGAAGATGATGACAGATGCCGTGTGCTCACCCCCAGTGTACCATGCGATCCAACTGACAACAAGTGCAGCGGAAGTTCCAGCAATACGCAAGAAGAACCCTCTCAAACTCTGTCCAGCGGAAGGACTCATGGCGATGGACACCATGATCTGAGCCCAGAACAAACGTTGCTTGGTGAAGAACGTCTGAGTGTCGTGAAGCAACCCAACGATACCAATCGTGAGGGTCGCACAGGCGACGCGGAAGCCGAAGGATGCTGCGGAGGACTGGAAGAAAGTTGGAATGCAACGAAGTCTGTCGCCAAATTTCTCCCAAGCGTTAGCTGGCGGGAGATGTTCTGCATCGCGCTTCTTCGAGTATGCGCTTCCCAGATATACAGTGTTGCTGTTGTTACCATCTCCATGGAGCTCCTCATTGTCGGCAGTGTCTGCCTTGTTGTTGAAGAGACTTCGGAACCACTTCCTCATCCGCTTGTAGCCTGGAACCACGAGACGATTCCTACTTAGCTTGCCATGGGCCTTGAAGGCATCGGCCACCTTGATCAGATGGCCCACACGACGACCGATATTGATGAGGAGAAACTCCATGTATAGACACAGATATAACTGCTTTCGAAGCTGTCTGTGAGGCTCTGTCAGGGAGCCTTCCTGCATCCATGTAGGCGCATCGAAGTCGGCATCTGGGTTTGAGAAGAAGTCCTCGGGAAGGTTAATGTCATGGATGTTGCACCATCCGCGTAGCATCATCTCCTTGCTCTTGAGAAACTCCAGCCTACGTCGTGCGTATGAGACCGCAAATCCCTCATCGCCAGGTCTCGGTTCTGAGCCACTCGATTCGACGTCGACCGATTTTGGCTTTGGAGCGAGCTGGAGAGTGATCGCAATATGATCCAATCCGTCGAGAAGTGTGGCTGTGATTGCATTGAAGGGTTCCCGCAAGTACCTCATGAGTTCGTGCCATTCTTGAACGGTCTCAATCCGGATCTTCTCATCGGCATTTGCTGCGTCATCGACCGATGCCTGAGCCATATCGACCGAACTGTCCCAGCCTCTTTCATCTGCCACACGTACGAATATGTCTGCCATGCAACTGAGATTCATGGTCGGGATCATGATCGCGCGAAGGCGTCGGAAACATTCCTGCAGATCGTCGGGGCCAAGTTTACCGATTGCAACTTCTCTCTTTGCAAAGGCCAAATCGGTCGAGAGCTTTGCATGAACCGCGGTCAGGCCAGCCAACTGCTGTTTGAACACCTTTGCCTTCTCGCTCTTGGGCGGCCTATCTCCAATGGTGTTCGTTCTCGCTACAGTAAAAGGATCGTCTTCCTCCAGGCTGTGCATATAGTCCAGATTGGCCTGCAGTGCACCTCGAAGTGAGGCAATATAGCCGGCCATGCCCTTGAAGAATACCACGCGGCTTGTCAAAGGAAATATTAGAAGCGACACCCCTGTGGCAATCCCAAAACCAGTAAAGCACGCGAGCAAGAGTCGTCGAACGAAAGCCTCTCCCTGAACCATTGTGTTGAATTGCGGTCCATAGATACACGCAATGTTTGCGACAACGGCCCACATAATACATGGGACGTTGTACTGAGGTAGCTTGGCTCGGAGCACACTCACAATGAATATCTGGAAGAACAACAATACGCCAGCAACGGCCGACGCGGACGAATTGTATCCCGCTGTAGCAGCTCCTTGTGTCGCAATACCACTCGTTCCAGCTCCACCTTGTCCAGGTATCTGATCTCCAGTGGTATTGAATCTCGCCGTGACCATGCAGTAGATGCCCAAAAGCGAGATGCTAGATGCCAGAGACACGAATATCACGCTGATAAGCATTGTCTGAAGGAACTTGCTCCGCGGCATGATCACCACGGGAAGGATTGTCATGATAATGACCAGGTAGCCAAGTGTGGTGAAGAAGTTGGCCCAGCCAGAGCCTTGGAATGCCGCAAGACTGATCGTCGGAGCCAGAGCTGATTTGAACATGGTTTCGTACGTGCGCAGATCGATACCAGTGCTTGTCCATAGTGATGCGATCCTGGACCGCAGTGAAGGCTTCGCTTCGCCGGCTGCATCGTTGCTGAGTTCATGTTTCAAGGCCTGGTCCGAGGGTCGTTGAACGATCGTCTCCCGGTCAGACTCGTCCTTTGGCATAGGTGAAGTCTCAGGCATGGCGTCCGTCCAGATCGCGTGCATTCGATATGTACAACATGCTCGGACTATAAAGACGGTACTCTGGAATTGCAGTGGACAATGTCACGTTCGACCACGATATCTTCAACCACTTCGTCACGGCTTCGACAAAGTGCAGTTCAATGCCCAGCCGATCTATCCCGGCGTGCGGGCCGTTCCCGCATCCGTCAAGCTTTCGGCGATAAGATTCACAAAAAACTGGTCGGCTCTTTTTGAGAGCGTCGTTCCTGCCAGCATATCGACGACATTTCCTCAAGCCCTGCTTCACGATCACCCACAACCGCCAAAATGCCCAAATCAAAGCGTTCCCGCGTGGTGCACACTTCTGTGGTGCAGAAGAAGCCCAGCAAGGAAAAGTCCCAAGCGCTTTACGAAGCCGTCCAGACGGCCGCCGACAGCTACGCCCACATTTTCGTCTTCGACGTCGAGAACATGCGCAACACATACCTTAAAGACGTGCGCCAACAATTCTCCGACAGCAGAATTTTCTTCGGCAAAACAAAGGTCATGGCCAAGGCTTTGGGACAGACACGCGAGACGGAACATGCGCCAGGATTGTGGAAGTTGAACCAGTACTTGAAGGGCAGTGTGGGATTGCTGTGCACGAACAGGGCGCCAGCGGAGGTGTTGGAGTACTTCGAGGGATACGTGGAGGTGGACTTTGCAAGAGCAGGAACCGAGGCGAGCAGGACCTTCACCATTCCAGCTGGTGTGGTGTACTCGCGTGGAGGCGAAGAGGCGATCGAGGACGACGTTGCGCTGCCGCATTCGCTGGAGGTCATGGTGCGCAAGTGGGGAATGCCGACGCGGTTGGAGAAGGGCAAGGTCATGCTGGATCAGGAGTACACAGTATGTCAAGAGGGCAAGGAGCTGAACAGCCATCAAACAGCGCTGCTGAAGCTGTTTGGCGTAGCGACGGCGGAGTTCAAGGTGGAGGTGCAAGCGTACTGGAGCGCCGCGACGCAAGACGTTACAGAGGTGGCTAAGGACTCCGGCGCTATGGAGGAGGGTTGAAAAGGCATTGATCGGTTGCCATGAGATTTCAAAAGCGAGTCATGGGAGTTTTGTGTGGTCTTTTGTGTTGCTTGCTTTCACTCAACTTGATGCGCCTGAGCATGTGTCAAGTACTCTAGCGAGGCGTTGGCGGTGTTTACGCACAGGAAACCGGCTCTTCAGATTTGGCCAGCTACGAAATGCAGTATCCTCCCATGCACCTTTGAGACGCCATTCCGAACCTGCTCGCCATTCATCATCCGTCGCCCAGCATACCGACTTCCACTCGTTCCATCTACGACTCAGAGGTGATCTTGGCCTTGCCGTTGGTGACCTTGACGCCGAGCTGCTTGGCACGAGCAACGAGCTCTATCCGCTTCCTCGATGAGACGGCGTGTGCGATCCTGGGGGGTAAAGGTCAGTACGGCTGACCATTATATCGAGTGTCTCAGCGATACTCACTCGGCAGCGTAGGTACGGTTGTGCATGAGGAGGAGGTCCAAGTCGCGGATGTTGTTGACGAGGAAAGCCTTGTGGCCGGAAGGCATCATGTGGCGAGTCTTGCGGTTGTTACCGTAACCAATCTGTATTGCCGCATCCATCAGCATTGATCCCTGGATTCCATCTTCCTGCTGTTCTCCTGTATCCTCCCGATGCCCTTGTTCCACTTTCATAATCTCATCTCCTATCCATTCCCCTAGCATCTTGAACGCACCTTTGGCATGGCAGCCTGGCCCTTGAAACGTCTGCGAACTCGGTTGTCGATACCCTTTGGCTTCCTCCAGCTTGGGTCCACGCGCATGAAGCGGTCACTCTGGTGGCGGTTGAACCGCGCGGTGACCTTCTTCACGATCGGGACATGCTTCTTTGCGGCGACCATCTTTGCGATAATGTTAGTATTTCGGCTATCGTGATCGGATCGTCTCGTAGAGGTCGGAGTCGTACCGTGACTGCTGTGTGGGTTGGTTAGTTTGGTGATGTGTCGTTGTCGGTCGCCGAGATTTCTCGAATTGAGGTGGGAGAGACTTGGCACGAAATTCGGAAGTCACGACCGTGCACTCAAGAAAGTTGATGCCTCAGGCCGGTGTTGGATCAAGACCACTCCTTTTCGTCACGATGAAGTCTTCTTTGAAACGAATTCATGTAGAGTGAAAGTGAAGCCCGTCGCTGGAGCTGGTCAGATGAGGATTATCGTCATTGTTGTCGTTTCATCGTATCTATCACAGCAGTGGCCTCGCCGAGCGATATCGCTAGACGCTCATTATGGACCTTCCAATTCCCATTTCATGCCGAATGATTGTCGGCGACGCTGTGCGTAGCATAGGCGCGGGTGGTAGCGCAGGCTTTGCGGTCGCTTCACCGCTCACTTTTGCATCATCCTCTTCGACTTCAGTCTCTGCCTCTGACTCGGACACAACAGAAGCTGCAGAAGAAGCTGCAGTCTCGTCTTCGTTGTCCACCGTAGCAGCCTCTTTGACAGCGACGAATGGTAGAGATTCTTCCACTGCTTCCGAAACCACATCTGGCAGTGTCGCATTGCTATCATCCCCAACGCGCTCGTAGAAGAGCATGAACACGCCGCCTTGACCCAGAATGTCCTCCTCAGTCGCAAGCGACACGTCCTCATCGCTCAGCCGCCACCAGCTCTCCTTCTGCGGCACATCCTCATCAAGCTCGACCTCATCGTCTAGCCGGCGAGGGTGCTTCTTGTAGCAGATGTAGTGGCCATTCTCGTGCCTTCCATAGTGCGTCACAACTGCTTGCAGAGCGTAGCGCGTTGGCGTGCTGCAGAAACTCGCCATCCAGGGCTCGAGGTCCAGCATTGCTGGGTAACGAACATGTGCATGATTCTTCCTCTGGGCTCCCGTCAACTCGTCGAATATACTCCTGTTGATGTGAATAGCGAGGGACTGGGGCGCTCGAGCCAAAACAGCCTCTCGTTCCTTGGTGGTGCTGGCGTAGGCTTTCGGTGATATTTGGCAATCTTGCTTCAAGGTCTTGTCCGAGAAGTCGTCCGTTTCCAAGGCGTGCTGGATAGCATGTAGCCGGGCTTCGATCTGTGCACGCAATTCCGGAGGCAGTGCGATGCTCTGCGGTGGAGATGTAGCATCTCCGCCTTTGCTGGTTAGAAGCATCCGCTTCAGCTGGCTCTCCGCTTGAATGAGAGTGCAACTGTTGCACTCAACGCCTTCGATGTCCTCACTCTTTGTGTACTCGTCCAAGCAATCCTCAAGATCCTGGTCGAAGGAAGAGCCGAGGGGAACCGTGAGGCAATTGAACGGGATCATTGAGAATCCCTCGGAAAAGCCACATCGTGTGCAGGTGATTCGTTGAGCAGTCATGCCTTCGAGCGGATTCCTCAAAACGGCCTGATCGTCACCGCCCTCCTGCTGTGCATTCACCAAAGCTTCCAACCCAGGCTGTTTCTTCAAAGCAGCCGCTCTTGTGGCTTCCTTCTCCAATTCGTCGACAATCTTCGAGAAGTACTCCTGTGCGTCTTGCTGCTGCCAACTGCTCATATTCTTCAATTTCGCCGGCGTCCAGATATGTTTCCCGTTATTTGCAGGATCTCTGAGTTTTGCAATCATTGTCTGAAGAGCAGTATTGGTGCTTGTTTCTGGCCCCGCACCAGGTGGCTCGGACACACTCAGCCAGGATCTCAAGGACACCAGAGAGGCCAACGCTTGCAGAACGCTATTCTGATAGCATGAGTTGTCCCAGTTACCGAGACCCGCCGGTGCGTCCGAAGTGATTACCACCGGACGAGCTCCAGCTATCATGCTCGCTCGTCGCATGACATCTCCCATGCCGATAGACTCCCCCTTTTGCAGCAACGCATTTCCTCCCAGTCCCATGGCTCTGCGGAGTGCGTCACTCTTCGCCGCGTGTGTCTGCGACAGCATGTTGTTCTCCCTTAGTTCGTTTCTTCGCGCGGAATCCAATAGCAGCGGCGTGGGGATGCAGTATACGACAGCATTGAAGAGGAGTTCCTGTGGAGGTAGAATAGCTACTTCGAAGTAGTCTAGAAGTAGGTGCAGTCCGTAGAGTACAAGTGTTCCGTAGACCAAGCTCGCCGTTATGGAGGGACGCGGTATGTCTTCAAGTTGGATCCGAGGTTCCATCGTACGTGTTTCGTTGGACGGCTGTGGACATCTGCAGAAGCGTTGTGTAGATTTGCGAGGAGCATGAAGGGGCAGGTCATGACAAGGTCGTCCGGAGAAAGGGGCGAATCTTGGTGAGACGTTGTCTTGGATGGAGGAGACTCAAGACCGAAGTGTGCATGCAGGACGTTAGACGCTATCAGCTGCCGTAGGGCTGACGGACCCTTGTTCGGACTTTTGGACTACCAAATTTGTGTATTTCATTGTTGACGATCGACCTGTCTTCTCGATTAGAATCCGAGTTTTGTGATTTGATATCACGATAAAATGGCGAAGACACCCAAAATCAAGAAGCGCGGTAAACGAAAAGCCATATGCCCTACGGTCTCACACAGAACTGATCGATGTATAGAAGTGAAAGTCAACTCACGCGCTGCCCGCCGTGGAGCGAGCCCAGCACCCAAAGACGCCGAGGTGAAAGGAACAACGACCGAAACAGACTACAAGCCATGGCTACACACACCGCAAGGAGCTGGCATTAGCAAGAAGAAGAAGACCAAACCCCTCACTCGTCAGCAACGAGCGCGGCAGGAGCGTGGACTCGAGAAGGCGGCTGCAATCGGCGGAAAGCTGGAGAAGAAAGTGGCAGACAGCACCAATCGAGGACGGAAAGTCGATGCGAGGCGCGCGGATTGGGAGGAGCTGAACGAGAAGATTGCTGGAAAGAAACTGAAGAAGGAGAGCAAGTCCAAAGCTGTGAAGAGCGATGATACGGGAGCACCAAAGCCTATGGAGGATGTTGTGATCATGGCTGATTCAATGCACGCTCCTCCAGCAGCCATGGCTGCAGAGACGTCTGCAACAAATCTTTCGGATACGGTAGCCGGTGGTCAGCTCACCGTGGGCCAGGGAGAGGAGTGGGAGGATGTTGATGAGGTTACGTGAAGCGCACGAAGTGCGGCGGTTTGATACGCGTCCGCGGATCTCCAATCGAGCATGAAGCTATAATGCCAGCACGATTACGGGCGTCGTGAACGACGGCGTCTCACCTGTGGTAGTGAAACTATTGCCTATCTTGATCGGAGTGCTGGAGCATCAGTCGACGAAGAATGACATGGAACTGGATTGCCCGAGATCGAGGCCACTCGGACAGCGAAACGACCTGCACACGAGTGAGACCCGGCATCTATGTTCTGGAACCCACTATGACCGTCCATGGGGCTTGCCTTAAGGAAAGGGTTGCACGAATCCAGCCTGCCGATCCTTTGCCTTACTTTGAGCTGGACTTTAGCTACGTAGTGGGCCCGTTCTCCGAAAGCTTTGAGATTGGCTATCGAGTATCAAGTCGCGACATCTTGATCGGTGATCACGAACGACCACCAGTCCAATCAGTACACGGTTCCGTTGACAAAGGTTGTCGTGTTATATTCTCCCTCCAGCTAAACGGATCGGACGTCAGCACTCCAGACACATGGAATAGCGACGCAGCAGATCAAAAACCTACATGCCAAACATCGATCCTGAGGACGAAGCTATCCTCGGTAGCCTCCACCCTATTCAAGATACCGATAGCTGGTACCATCAGCGACTCGCTTGCTTCAGCACACTGCCTATGGTCTTACCGACGATGTTGTTGAGCCAGTAGTACGCTTTCTGGAGGAGATTAGTCCAGCATGAGAAAAGGCCTTGGAATCACATCACATCTCAACTCACATCTCCCGTCTCGATCACCACTCTCAGATGCAAGCTGCCATCGGCGGTGCTTGGGCCGCTAGTCTGCAGAAAGAGATTTGCTCCATCGTCTGTCTGAAGGTTGTATCTCGTGTCGGCCGAAAAGATGCCCGTCTGTGGATCCGTTACGCCCCAGTCTGAACCCGTGGCCAACACATTTCCGGCCAGTCTGGGGCCGGTGAAGTTGCCTCCCACGATTGGAATTGCGGTCCGGATGCCTCGTGGCCCTTGAGTCGCGTAGATGGCATTGTTGCATTTTGCGTAGGCCGTGTAGAGGAATACGAGACCGGGAGCGGTGGGCTCCTCGTAAGATGCGAGGACTCGCTGAGATACAGCGAGGCCGAGGAGTGAGAAGAAGGAGGCGGAGCGGAGCAGCATGGCTATTCACGGCTTGGCCGTTGCTAGTTCAATAAGGGTTCGTTGTTCTGGTGTTCTCAATTCGCAGCACTGCGCTCTCGATTGAGTACATCAAAGAAGACGACTCGAGTGGCTGGGCCGGCAGCTCTGCTTACAATGTCGCCATCCTGGATCCATTGAGGAACCATGCTTGTATGCTCCGCACCGGAGAAAGCAACCCCTGTCGCCATGCAGTGGAATCCGATGCACTGCTGGAAGCGGGGGAATCTAACGACTTTGCGGACGACATCTTCCACCTCCGTCCTCGTGTTCAAACTGCGCAGTCCAAGCCAATCGAGTGGAACTCATGCGGCAGGAATTAGTCGGAAAGCTGGGGAGTAAGGCATTGGCCACCGTATCGGAACATTCTACAAGGCCCTGTCGAAAAGCATCTCCGAATCTCCGTGTGACCGCTTGAACTCCACCTTACTAGGTCCACCTCCGTGGCTTGGACTGTGCGGTTTGAGCGGGAGCATGGAGGTAGAAAAGCATCCGCAAGATGTCAAAGCGCTACCGACCCTTCTGCAGCTGCGCAATCATGCGATCGATGTCGAGTACCGAGTTCCCAGTCGCTTTTGTGCGCAAGTCCTCCAGTAACGCGCGATCTTTGGCCTTCAATGCTTCCTCGCCCGCTTTCACGATCAGCCCACACTTGACCCACATCTCAACTCGCTCGGCGATGGAAACAGATGCGATTTTGGGAATGAACACAGACGCCACTTTGGGCTGACCTGCTCCGAGGATCTCGTTAAAGAAGGGCTGTGGCTTGTTAGTTGAAGACATGTTGTCAATGGAATGATCGACGACTCACCTCCCACCCGATGGGGCTCTTCCTCACTTTGGCAATCTCCTCAAGTTCTCTCCAGTCCCTTCTGCTCACCAATGCATTGAGGCGGATCCACCAGTATGTCTTCTCCCTGACTTTGAACTCGCTCTGCACTTTTTGCGAACGCTTCATGTTTCCCGCCTTGATCAACTTGCTCAGTGTCTCATTGACTGACAGCCCAACATATCGCTCATTCAGGTCTTTCTCGAAGGCTGCCTGGAAATGCAATAGCTTTTGTGCATCTTCCAAAGCAGTGACCTGGACCGCATACTCTTTGCTGTCGCGGAGAAGCTTGGCCGCCATCTTCAATTTGTCTGTGGTTGGGCCAACGTCACTGGCTGCGAGAGCTTCGGATATGAGAAGATTGGCCCCGTCTAGTCGACGGTCGTCTTGATAATAGAGGTCTTTGAGCAGCTCTTGATCTTGGTCAATTGCCGAGGCCTCCACAATGGCGGTCGCGACTGGCCGACTGTTGATCGTCCGAAAGAAACTCGAAAGAGGTATCTTCTTCTTCAGATTCAGCAAAACGTAGAACACCAGATCTGTGTCGCCGCTTTCGATAGCTTTGTCCAGCGCAAGAGTCTCTTGGCCAACACTAAGCAGCAGAGGAACCTGCTTGCCTGCTCGTGGCTCATGCTCGAGCAATCGGGTTGCCAGAGTATCTCTGCCTTCATCATAAGCCGCTCTGGCGACTTCTTCAAAAGAAATCCCTCGCTTGCCTTTGAGCTTTCGCACAATCTCCTCGCCTATCCCGTCCTCGTCTGTACTTGAGCTTCGAACCTTCTGTCGAGCCCAATGGACGTATATCCGGTCGACTGGCAGATGGAGGTACTCCGATACCTTCAGCGCAAGCAGATACTCTTGTCTGTTGACCAAGCGCTGCACAAGCCTCTCCGGGGTGAGACGGACATATTGTTCGTACGAGATCGGAAGTCCAATCTCGAAGAAACGCACGGCGTTGAGTACTCGCAGTGCTTCAGTCATGTCGACAAAATCGTCGCTGTTGTAGAGGTCGAGAACTGACTTGCCAAACGATGCCGCCTTGAGTAATTGCTTTTGCCAATGTATGCTGTACTCCTGACCAGCAGCACGAACGCATGCATCCACTGCTTCGTCCAGGTTTGCTCTGATCATTTGTATATTGTCGTCGGCCTTCGGTGACTTTTTGTCCAGCTGATCAAGCGCATCGAGCAGCACGGCAGGTGGCTTATCTGAACCAGGCCTGAAGACTTCCTCTGTGGCGTCGGGCACCTTCTGCAGAAATTCACATTTCTCGTTCGTCAATACTCGAATCCCATCAATGTCTGGCAAGAGATGTACAAATGACTCGTAATCTGGATACTCTGCTGCGGCGCCGTTCGGACCGACCAGGTGAATCTCATCCTCCCATGCGAGCACTACAGCGTTGTTGCCACACCATTGCAAGTCTTTCGGCGGAGTCTTCACTTTCGATTCGTACTCGCTGAATCTGTCCTGAAAGTCGCTGCTGATGACCCAAACTTTGCTATCGTCCGTGTACAGAGCAATGAACTTGCCATTCGGAGACACGCTGATATGCCTGAAAGGTCCGGCCTCCAGACCTCGGTCTTCACACTCCATGGCGTCAATCACATATACTGTCTTCTCCATCGCGAGCAGCACCTCGACAGAGCGTGAGGACGTGTATTCCGGCGGGACGACTGTCCAGGAAGTGACCTGACCCGGCGGCGCAGACGCCAATAGCTGTGGCCGCGGTTCGTCATAACGAGTGACTGCTACAACAGCATTATTGCCCAACAACGCCACGAAGCCATTTGACCAGAACCGGCAATCCTGAACTCCGTGCTCTTCTGCGCCGTGTCCGATCGAGAATGGGTTGAAGTCGCCCTGCAGGTCCGCGTACATGCGCACAGTACCATCCTCCGTCACAGCAAGTAGTCTCTCATCTTCCGACCATCCGACGCATTTTATGTTGCCCTTGTCCCAAGCGATCTGTCGTATCAACTTTCCAGCGCAACTGTAAATATCGATGGTGGATTTGGCTGTGCTCGAGCCTCGGAGGGAATAAATCTTGCTCTCATCTCGTCTCAGGGCTGTAGCAGTCAGTAGGGAACATCGAAAGCGATATGAAGTGCTTACCTACAGCACCACTGTAGGGAGCGCCGGTGACCGTGTAGTGTTCAAGCTCGATGCTGGGGTCGAACACATCGGTGTACAGCTGGACCATGCGGTAGAAGCGGTCTCCGATGCGCCGCCAATCTGCGGTGGGTTTTGACATTGTGCTGCTCCAGGTCACTCATCGCGCGGCCTGTGACATTGTTGAATATGTGTGGTTGTTCGTGCCGCGGTTGGCACGTCGTCGCCTTCTGTTGGAGGAACAGCGGTCCGTGCGCCGAAGGACAGCTCAACCTCACCTTTGATACCGTACACGAAATGACCGTCGGAGACTGCGAAATCACCGCCAAAGAGAAAGTCATCTGTACAGAATGCCGTCCGAGGTGATTTCGCCGACGAAGACTGCCTGAAGATTGCCAGCATGGATTCTACCACGGAGTCTCGCATACCAGAGCTGGGAGATGTGAACCTCGCATTACTCGTTTCTCTGGTGGCAGGGGAGCACTGCATCTTCTCCACGGCGGTCGAATCGGTCAAGGACCTCCAAGAAGAGATCCGCGTCTCATGCGAGCACACATTTGGCATACAGCCTGCCGTAGTCGAATGCACCTCGAAGACAACTGTCGACGAGTTCAACGAAAGTCTGCTGGTTGAAACCGATGATGAATTCGAAGATGCTTCCGAACGGCGAGATGGCACTAAATTGCCTACTTTCGAATTCGACCTCTCTCCCCCGCCAGATCGGACTCCAGGAAGATTCGGAAGCATCGGCAATACGCTCGACGATCGAAGAATAGCTGATATAGTCATTGCCACGGGCCTGGACACTGCCGAGGAGAGTGTACAAGTTCAGGCCTTTGAGCTTCTACGGTCACGACGAATCTTTACCCGCGCTTCTATGCATCTGGCGCCCAAGGACTTGCTCTTGGTTGTGATCCTGTCGAGGCCCAAGGCGAGGCTATCGCGGCACCTGAATGACATGTTCTGCATGTCTCACGTCCACTTGAACGAGGACGGGCTGCCATATACCGACGGTCTCATACAAAAACACGATGCGCCTACGCTACAACTTGAGGACCTTAGCTATCTGCGAGAGCTAGCCGCGAACGTCTCTTTGACAGCCGAGATGGCCCAGTACTTGCACAATGTCGTGACATTCATGCGCAATAGCCGCTACGTCAAGAGTGGAGTCACCGCAGCAGCTACCAGGCAATTTCGAGTCCTCAGCATGGCCCTTGCTCCACTTCACGGATTGACGTATGTGCCGCCCTCCCTTGTGGCACTGGCCGCACGAAAGGTCTACCTGCACCGCCTGGTCCTGGCCACTCCGCAGAACGAGAAAAGCTTGCTATGGGGCAGCGATCCCGAAGCAATCCATGAAATGCTCGACGGTGTCACCGTGGAAGATGTCATTGAGAATGTTCTCGGAAGTGTCGAAACGCCCCTGTGAGTTGTCGAGTGCACGAGCATGAGCTTCGGCAATATTCACGACCACAAACATGTGGCTCATGTCTTCACATGTTGATGCAATTGAATGTGCTCTCAACATTATTCACACATGCAATGTCCGTCCTCGAGGGATGCGCATGCGCCAGTGGCACATTGCCTTTGCCGACACCACCAAACCGGTGCACCAGCATCCGAAGTTCTACTTTGAACATCGCACAACCGCTTCAACAGGACCTCATCTTCGTTGAAGATCTCAAGACTTCGAACACACTCACGACCACCCAAGCATATCTCAGCATTCGATTTCGTCGATCACGATCAAATCTTTCAAAGGACTATCAAGAGTGCGTCTACAATGATCAACTTGAAGACGTTCAACTGACAGGAAGCAGTGCAGCTCCCAAATTTCCTCACCTGCCTCTTCTTCATGGGCTTGGTCGTCACAGCCTCCTCATGGTCCATTACCTTCTACGAGTCGAAGGCCGATTGCAAGGGCAAAGGTGATCGCGAGCGCTACACTTCTTACGCCGGCTCCAAGTACAACTACTGGACACTCGCCGGTACCAAGGACCGCGACTCCGGAGAATGTCAGCAAACGAGGGACGGTGGACACAACTTTGAGAATTGCAATTCTGGCCCACTCGATACGCACAAGCTGTACTTCACGGTCGGATCCAACACCCACTGCCGCTTCTCATGGACCGCCGGGTTTTACATGCCAAGCGACCTCAGAGGTACAGTGCCAGGGGACGAGGGCAAGTGCTGGTCTATGACTAGTGCGATTGGAAGAACGCCAGACGAATTCTACTTCCAGTGCGGAGAGATGGACGATCCGTATTGGACCATGGGTGCTGAAGGCGGGGCCCCTTGAGCGCTCGTTTCAAAGAGAGCACATGAGGACCGAACACATCAGGTCGTCGATGGCTCGCAGTACCCACACGAAAAAAGCACGTCTCCGAACTTATCGTTGCAATACACCGGCTGGAGCCTGACCCTGACAGCAAGTTGCCGTGGAACGATAGTCGCCAGGCTACACGGCGCGAATCTATTGGATTTTGACAGCAGCATAGCAAGTTCCAAGTATCCGAGTCTCCACTACCTTGATGAACATTCCACGAGCAGTGAGAAAGTAGCCATCAGCTGGCATGCACGTTATCGGCAAGTGCATAGTAGCTGGCAGGACGTGCTTACGAGCTCTGCATGCCACTGAGCAGGACATGATAATAGGGTGTGCGGTGTGCGGACAACCTATCGACGCGGTAATAAGGTGTACCGATAGCTCGAAGAACACATGGTACTTAAGGTCTCCAGCTATCTTAGCAAAATGTGTCTCTAGGGTGTACAGACAACTTAGTAGAACCGTTGATAAGCTTAGCATGACATCTTCGCATCCTAAATAAGTAGTACTAGTAGTTCGTCGACTTGTAAGTGAATGATGTTCGGGTCCTACTCAGCCGAGGTGCACGAGTCTCGGACGCAGCTAACGTTATGTCCGTAGGATATGGAAAGAAACTACCCGGCGGAGACCGACGGACACCCACGGGTAAGTTATGCAAATGCAAAGGCAAGGTAAGCACGTCTGTAGCACTTGCCAAAGATCACGCATTGACCGGCCTGAGATTCCCAAAGCCAACTCTCCTTCCTCAACCACCGTCTTCGCACCATCAACCATGGCCGACTACAGCACACCACCATCTGGCGTCAAGCTCCAGCTTACACCTTTCAAAGCTCATGTCGATGAGCAGAAGCTGCAAGACTTCAAGACACTCCTCAAGCTGTCGCCCGTGGCGCCGGCTAACTACGAGAACTCACATCCATCCGTCAACCGACGCTATGGAACTCCGCGAGACTGGCTCATCAACGCCAAAGATGAATGGCTGAACAAGTTCGATTGGCGCAAGCACGAAGACTACATCAACTCTTTCCCCAACTACACAGCTCCAGTCAAAGACGATGAGGGCCATGACTTAACGATCCACTTCACTGCACTCTTCTCGCAGAAGTCTGACGCCATTCCCCTCGCTTTGTACCATGGCTGGCCAGGATCCTTCTTGGAGTTTCATCAGATCCTTGAGTTGCTCAAGAACAAATACAGTCCAGAAGACCTTCCATACCATGTCATCGTGCCGAGCATTCCCGGCTATGCCTACTCTTCCGGCCCACCTCTGGATTTCGACTTCAGCCTCGAAAACGCCGCCGAGGCTTTGAACAACCTCATGGTTGGTCTCGGCTTTGGTTCTGGCTACATCGCACAAGGCGGTGACCTGGGATCGATGATCAGCAGGTATCAGGCGGCGAAATCGGAGTCGTGCAAAGGTATGCACCTCAACTTCTCGCCTACAGCCAGACCGAAGAATGCGGATGAGCTGCCCATTGAGAAGATTGAGCAGGAGGCGCTTGCTCGCGGCTTGAAGTTCAGGGAAGAAGGCATGGGCTACAGTGTAAGTCTCGCGAGATCGTGATCTTCATCGGTGAGGCTACAGCTGACTCTTGTGATGGTGTAGTTGGAGCATGGCACTCGCACCGCCACAATCGGCCATTGTTTGAGCGCCAGCCCGCTGGCTCTCCTGAGCTGGTACGTCGATCATGCTTTTGGGCTCAGAATCATCGCTAACTGAACCACCACAGGATTGGAGAGAAGTTCCTTGATTGGTCAGACGAAGACCCATCGCTCGAGCACATATTGGAAAGCGTGACTCTCTACTGGATGACCGACACATTTCCTCGCTGCATCTATCCCTATCGCGGAGTGAGTCTACCTATCTCACATATTTCAGCTTCCAAACTAACGCATGACTTCAGCTCAGTGGTGATGATCAACGTCCAAGGATCAACACTATCTCGGGCGTAAGTCATGTTCCCATTCTGCACTTGTGAGGCATCTTCGAGAAGCTATCTCAGACTGACACCGTAACAAGCGTGGACGCGAGCGACCATACGTCGAGAAGCCCTCTGGGTATTCTTTCTTCCCCAAGGAGCTCGTTCCGATGCCAAAGAGCTGGGTTGCTGACACCTGTAACCTTGTCTCGGCTTCGATACACACGTCTGGCGGACACTTCGCTGTAAGTTTAGCGCTGTTGCAACGATGGTTCAGCGCAGCTGTGCTAATGACATGCTTCAGGCTATGGAGAAGCCGCATGAGCTGCTTCGAGATGTGGAGGAGTATATCAAGAAGGCTTGGAAGGCGCCTAGTGGTAAGCTGTAGATCATGCGCGATGCAATGAGATCGGGTGTCTAACGACACGAAGAGGTGTAATGATTTTGACACAGTCCGTCGTTCACGAATGAAGTCAACGAAAGCGCTCCTGAACTTATCACTCCAACCAAGTGTCTCTCTCGAATGAATGGAAAGCCGGGTCTTCGTGCTCCTCGTTCTCCTGCACTTCTTCTTTGCCTTGGACAGTAGCCACGCCACTATCCTCTTTGAGCCACTCCTCGTGAGCTTCATCGCCCTTGCCATCTAACTCGATCCTCATCGGCATTTCTTCCTCCAAAGTGCCCGCCAAAGAGTCCTCAATCGTCCAATCCTTACACTCACCGCCACTGCAGTCCTTCAAATCCCCCGACCAGGTCCACGCATGCGCCTGCACAGTTCTCCGCTGCAGTCGCCAACGACACGTCGCTGACTCGCCTGGCGGAGGCTCCACCCACACATCGATTTCGACCCCGACTTTGCGCCGCTTGGCTCCAGGTCGGTAGTGCTGATGAACAGCATCCCTCGAAGTCTTGCCTTGGCCGAAGACAAGCATACCTTGCACGTAAGATTGCGCGTTGTCGGAGCGAACGAGACAAGGTTGGAGAGTGTCCTGATCGATGTGTGTGTGATAGCCGGGTAGGAGAGCGGGAGTCATGCGGTTCATTAGATCTCCCGATGAGCCTTTGGATAGGAGACCGGCGAGTGAACCGGGCAGCATGAGCGCATCGTGGAGAAATGTGGGAGTGTATCTAGTAAGGTCGTAGGTGTTGTCTTTCAAGAGCTTGGAAGCTTCGATGCGATTGCGCAGAGCGCGTTGGTAGGCGAATGTTGTGAGCCCTGGAGAGGAAGTCGGAATTGCGACTTGGAGAAGTCTTTCAACGGCTGGAAGGCTTCCTTGTTCCGAGTCTTCCTGCGACATGAGGCTGGCATCGAAGGAGGATGCATCGTTGAGGATTTGTAGTTCGGAGAGTCTGGTCATTGTCTGGGGATCGGCTGCGTCGTCGTGTCCGTAGGGAGAGACTTTCTTGGTGATGTCCACATTCCGAGGAGCGAGATGAGGATGATTCTCAAGATCTTGTTGAATTCGGGACGGCATATTCTCTGTAAGGGTGGCATCCTTTCTCCCATTCGACCGCTGGATGGCGTGGAAATGCATACTGGGCTGACGTTAGAGATGTATGCACGAGAAGAGGACGAATGGCCGGGCACCTCGCTGTTGAAAAGAGAGGCTAAAGGGGAAGGAAATGTCTTTGACCAGCCAGCATGCCGGAGCAAACCCATGGAAAATTGTCACCTGCGTAGAAATTCACCAGGTCTGCTGCCTATGCTTGAGTGCCGTGAATTGCACCTCGTGCTTTCCCGTGAAGCATGCGTCCGGCGTCTGCTGCCATCTACCATTCACGCTGCTATCGTATCGGTACTTACTTATCCATAGCAGTAGGCAAATGGGCGTCCTGACTTGGTTGCCACTCGCCTGCCATCCTTGTCGTCTCTTCTGGCGTGGTCTTTTGGTCCCTGCGATGTTGCGTGTTGCATGTATTATCGTGAAAATACCAATCGATACTTGGGTGTGCGCTTGCTTTCAACCCATCCACCCTCTCCAAGAGTCAGCTCGAGCGGCGTCGCTGCTTCTGTCAACAAGCACCTTTTCAGAGGTATGCCTCGCACAACATCGGCAGGGCACGGAATCGTCCAGCGATATCACCCAGCGCTCATTTATCGTCTTGCAGTATTCCGAGCTAAACCTTCGGACTCATTCTCCGCTTGTGCGTTCAGTTCTCTGTGATTCTCTGTCGCCTTTGCTGCAAGACGGTCCCCAGGGTGGTGCATGTGCTGCAAACGATGCACCGACCTAGAATTCCGGCATACCGGAGTAGCACGATGATTGCGGGCTTCACGTGAAGCAGATGCAGAGTACCACAAGTCTTGGTCTCCCTCTGAGATCGTCGAGGTTCTACGCGGTTCCTTTGTGGCGTGCTTGTGCTTATTCACGAACTTGGTCGGGAAAAAGTGACGGCGTCAATCAATTCACAAGCCAGCTGTTATGGACTAGGCCGGCGGGACTACCCGCCGTTGCAGCTCTCCATCATCAGTCTTCAACCTTCACCACTCGACCTTCATCGACTTTCTGTTCATCCGCCTTTTGCTTGACATCTCCCTCATCAAGCACTCCATCCCTCACTACAACACCACCGTCGGCACACCGCGCCGCGACAACACCCATCCTCATCCTCACTCACGCCACCACTCCCTCCGCCATCGGCGTTCAGAGCAGCTTCCATCCGATAACATCACACGAGCTTCTCACAAGCAAACGCCATCATGTCTGGAGAGCCAGACCACGCGGCCTCCAAGAGCAAGGCCAAGCTCAACGATCCGAGCGGTGCTGAGAAGCGCGACGAGAATGAGACCGCCACAGCCATCCTCAAGAAGAAGAAGAAGCCAAACAGCTTGATTGTCACCGACGCCACCACTGATGACAACTCCATCCTTGCGCTATCGAACAACACTATGGAGCAGCTTCAGCTGTTCCGCGGCGACACTGTCCTGGTGAAGGGCAAGAAGCGCAAGGACACCGTCCTCATCGTGCTCGCAGACGACGATCTCGATGACGGCTCTGCACGAATGAACCGTGTCGTCCGCCACAACCTCCGCGTCAAGCTCGGCGACGTCGTCACAGTCAACCCATGCCCCGACATCAAGTACGCCAAGCGCATCGCAGTCCTGCCCATGGCCGATACCATCGAGGGTCTCACCGGCTCTCTCTTCGATGTCTTCCTCGCTCCCTACTTCCGCGAAGCCTACCGCCCTCTTCGACAAGGCGATCTCTTCACTTGCCGCGCTGCCATGCGCACGGTCGAGTTCAAGGTTGTGGAGGTCGACCCACCAGAATACGGAATTGTTGCACAGGACACCGTTATCCATTGCGAAGGCGAGCCTATCCAGCGCGAGGATGAGGAGGGCAACCTCAACGAGGTTGGCTACGATGACATTGGTGGCTGCAGAAAACAGATGGCACAGGTTCGCGAGCTCGTCGAGCTTCCGTTGAGACATCCACAACTCTTCAAGTCCATCGGTATTAAGCCACCGCGTGGAATTCTCATGTACGGTCCTCCCGGTACTGGAAAGACACTGATGGCTCGTGCCGTCGCCAACGAGACCGGTGCTTTCTTCTTCCTCATCAACGGTCCAGAAATCATGTCCAAGATGGCTGGTGAGTCCGAGAGCAATCTTCGCAAAGCCTTCGAGGAGGCCGAGAAGAACAGCCCAGCAATCATCTTCATCGACGAGATTGATTCCATCGCTCCGAAGCGTGACAAGACCAACGGTGAAGTCGAGCGCCGTGTCGTCTCCCAGCTGCTCACCCTCATGGACGGGATGAAGGCTCGCGCCAACGTGGTCGTCATGGCCGCCACCAACCGCCCGAACTCTATCGATCCCGCCCTTCGCCGTTTTGGTCGCTTCGATCGCGAAGTCGACATCGGCATTCCCGACCCAACTGGACGTCTCGAGATTCTCCAGATCCACACCAAGAACATGAAGCTCGGAGATGACGTCGACCTCGAGCAGATCGCCGCCGAGACCCACGGTTACGTCGGTTCGGATATCGCGTCGCTGTGCTCTGAGGCTGCCATGCAGCAGATTCGTGAGAAGATGGACCTCATTGATTTGGACGAGGATACTATCGATGCCGAGGTGCTCGATAGCCTGGGTGTCACTCAGGAGAACTTCAGCTTCGCCCTTGGCGTCAGCAACCCAAGTGCTCTGCGCGAGGTCGCCGTCGTCGAAGTGCCGAACGTGCGCTGGGAGGATATCGGTGGTCTGGAGGACGTCAAGCGCGAACTCATCGAGAGCGTGCAATATCCCGTCGACCACCCGGAGAAGTTCCTCAAGTTCGGTCTCAGCCCGTCTCGTGGTGTGCTTTTCTACGGACCACCAGGTACTGGTAAGACGCTTCTCGCCAAGGCCGTGGCCAACGAGTGCGCCGCCAACTTCATCTCCGTCAAAGGACCTGAGCTCCTCAGCATGTGGTTTGGAGAGTCCGAGAGCAACATCCGTGACATCTTCGACAAGGCTCGTGCTGCTGCGCCTTGCGTGGTCTTCCTCGATGAGTTGGATTCGATCGCCAAGTCTCGTGGTGGCTCTCAAGGTGATGCCGGTGGTGCATCCGACCGTGTCGTTAATCAGCTTCTCACCGAGATGGACGGCATGACCAGCAAGAAGAACGTCTTCGTCATTGGCGCTACCAACCGTCCAGAGCAGCTCGACAACGCGCTCTGCCGTCCCGGCCGTCTCGACACCCTCGTCTACGTCCCACTTCCCGACCAGGAGGGCCGTGAGAGCATTCTCAAGGCTCAGCTCCGCAAGACCCCAGTCGCTCCCGACGTCGACATTGGGTTCATCGCCAGCAAGACCCACGGCTTCTCCGGTGCCGATTTGGGCTTCATCACCCAGCGTGCCGTCAAGCTCGCCATCAAGGAGAGCATCGGCATCGCGATTGAGAAGGACAAGGCTCGTGAGGCTGCCGCCGGCGATGGTGACGACACCAAGATGGAGGAGGACATTGACGAGGAGGACCCCGTTCCGGAGCTCACCAAGCGCCACTTCGAGGAGGCCATGGCCATGGCTCGTCGTTCCGTCACCGACACCGAGATTAGGCGGTACGAGGCATTCGCCCAGAGCATGAAGAACAGCGGCGGTGGTAGTGCGTTCTTCCGTTTCCCCGAGGGTACTGATGGTGGTGCGGCTGAGCAGCAGAATGGTAAGCTTGACTCTTCTCGAGGATCTTGGTCGATCATCGCTAACATTATCTAGGTGCCGCCGAGGAGGATCTCTACGAATAAGTGCTAGACTGATGCTACGGTAATGGGATGGAAGATATGAGTCTCTTCAGCATGTCATACAGGACTTCGTGTTGCCAAACGGGCACAGGAAGTTGACTTGCATGGAGGCAATGACACGTTTGCGACGATAGAATGTTCCAATAGCTCGCCTCGAGGCGAACAGCAATTGAAAGCATGTGATCTTTCGAAGGCCCTCGATGTCGCAATAGCTCAACAGCTGTTCCTTGTCACCGCCATGTAACCCCTGGTCTAATGCGCTGGCCACAAGGTACCGTCCGTGAACTGCCGTCGTGTTTCAAACTTGCCTCTCCAACGCGTCCTCGTCTTCCGTCTCTGTCTATGGTGGTATTTCCATTGACAGGATTGACAAATCTTGGCTTTTCCTCGTCGAAGAAGGTGTGCACCAATAACGCCGTCCACCAGAGCTGGCCCTGGAGATCGCTTTGTCCCCTGCAGCTGCACGTCGTGGTGCATATCCGCCTCCACATTGGCGGTACGATAAAAGCTCCGAGTCTTCCGCCTGTCGGGACCTGCGTCCGATCATTCGCATCCTGTTCAATTCACATACACCTCGGATAGAGCAATGTCGCCCTCGTATGGCTCTTTTCGGAGTCCTCGGCCGTCGACTTCGCGGTCATCGACATTTCCAAGCTACAATACGTCCCGCAAGAAGCCTCGACGCTGGCCGCTAGTTCTTCGTTTCGTCAAAGGAGCCGTGCATGTAGATATTGCCATTGCGGTGATTTTACATGCGGCTTTCACGGCGTTGATATGCTACTGGCAGGTGGAGAAAAGTGGACATTTGTCAATTCCTTCCAGCGTCGTACCCAGTCTGAGCATTGTGGTCGGCTTGATGCTGGTGTTCCGTGAGTAGTATCAGTACAAAGAGCGATTGTGCAACAGGTGTTCCCTAACGCATTCCTCCAGGCAATGGAACAAGCTACGATCGCTTTTGGCAGGGAAATCAACTCTTTACAACCGTCGTCACGAACATCCGCAACCTGACCCGCAGCTTCTTGGCCTGTTCGCACGCCTCCAAAGGCCCTCCACCCACGGATGCCGAACGCGCCGACACCGAGCGTACCGTCCGCGTACTCCTAGCTCTCGTCTACGCGACCAAGAACCACCTCCGCGCCGAGTGGGGCGGCGCCATGCCTCCCATGCTGCTAGCCCAGTCTGAGATCGAACGCCATCGCCGGGAGAGTGTATCCGTCCACAAGCCCGAGTACGCTGAACTACTCCCTCCCGGAACGCGTGGACACGAAGAGTCCGGCTTGGGACTATTGCTGCAACTGTCCATTCAAGTCGAAGCGTATATCAAACGCGCCCACGATCGGGGTTGGTTCCACAGTCCGCAGGCGTCGCAGATGAGCGTGCAGCTCAATACACTCGTGGCGGCATATGGAAGTATGGAGACGATTCACCTCACGCCGTTGCCGGTGGCGTATCTGATCCACATGCGACAGGTGCTGAGCTTGTTCTGTTGCGTGTTGCCATTCGCATGGGTGGCGGAGATGGGTTGGTGGACGGTGTTGATGGTCGCTGTGGTTTCGTTCACGCTGTATGGCATTGAAGCTATTGGGCAACAGCTTGAGGATCCGTTCGGGTACGATCGAATTGATATCAAGGTCGATGCTATCGCGGAGGACTTGAGGGTCGAGACGACGGTCTTGCTGGAGAATTGGAGGAGAGGCGGAGACATGTTTCCGAAGGATCAGCTGTAATAGCTCGAAGCAAGTGCAGTCATCCTGGGTATCTAAACATTACATGCTACTGATGAGAATCTGATGATGCTACAAAACAAAGAAGATGTCAATCTGTGCCCAAACGCTCCCAAGCTATGCCAAACTTCTTGATCGCTCAAAAACATTACAGGGTATCCAACGCCTCGCTCAAATATCACAATTTGCGTGCGGTCGACTGCGACCATAAATCCTCTGCTGGCGCTTCGTGTCGCCGTGATAACCCGACATCAAGCCAATAGAAATCTCGTCGCTGAACACGACCGACTTTCCCAGGAGGGTCCAATGCTCATTCTGAGACACAACATCCGAGGCGCCATTCGTTTTGGGCACAGGTCTTGGCTCCAAGATCCATAGTCGTGCCAGATGGACGTACTCTGGATTCACCAAGACGGTCGGTATCGCTGCTCGAATGTTCTCGTTCCCTACAGGCACAAAGGTGAGCACCTTCCCATCGCCCTCTGTCGGAACCCAGAGCGGCCGCCATTTTTCAGGCTTCGATACCTGCCGCTGCGGCAGCCCGCGGATGACCAGGAAGTTCACAAAGTCCATGACGAAGCCAGCAGCTCGTTCACTCCACGCTTCCGCCGGCCATCGACCGCGTGTATTCTGAAGCGCAATCAGGAGCTCCCAAGCACCTTTCAAGTCGACCTTCCAACGGCCCATGGAGTAGCGTTGAGCAACGTCGCTCATCCAGTCTGGTCCGCACTGGAAAACGCACGCCAGAGTTTCCACATAGACCTCGGTCATGGGACCGAAGAGCAAGTTTGCCTTTCGATCCTTTGTGAGGTAGCGTTTCCGGTTCCTGCCCCAATGTCGTTCATTGCAGATTTGTATGAAGTCCCGGGCTAATTTCATCGTTTCTGCGTCTTCGATGGGCCGGAGCTCGTCTAGGCTCGTGCCGACGAAGTGGTGGGCAAGGCCGGGAGACCCGATTTCTGGGATCGCTCGCACGTCAGTCAGAGGCTTCATTGGACTCAAGAACTTGAGATCAAGATCCAAGTGGTGTTCCGGACCCGTTGTGTTGATGATGAAGCTGGCGGTCTCCGGAAGACGTGGCAGGGTCTTGGAATTGTTCAACCCGGAATCAGCTACCGTTGGAACGCACAGCCATGATGTACGATGCGATGTGATGGGCAGAGGTGCGCCGACAGAACACAACGCACCTGGATCTTGTGCAGCCAGACCTAGCAAGAGGAGGTCGTGATAGCATTCGTTCGGCGACAGGTGTATCTTGGGGTCTCGGAAGTCCTTGTGCAATGCAAGGCCGCACTCCATGGTGTTCAAGATGATCGCGATCTTATCTTTCCTGGCGTCTGCAAGCCTCTGCTCAGCTGGTATTCGCGGATCTCCTCCAGCCTCCATATCGAACACCTCTGCAACCACAGTCGAAAAGTTGCCGTGGTGCAACGTCATCTTGGTCTCGTCGGGAGCCATTTTGCTTCGATCTCGGAAGAACGCATGAAGGGCGGGTTTGACAGCTTCCACATCAGACTCAAAAGGCACTTCGGTCGACAGGTCCAGTAGATGAGCAATAGTCTTGCCATTGAACCTCATCACATCTCGGCCCGACCATGTCCCTGGCCGTTTGCATGGGATCAGAAAGATGTGGTGCTTGCCCAATCGCATCTCATGTCTGCACCAAGCACGCTTGAACCAGGACGACCTGAGAATCTTCCGCACAATCTTGAACATAGTCTCGTGGCTTTCCAGATACGGCGGCTGCTTCCGGCGAAACCGCTGTCTTGGCGCAACGTGGGTCATGGCGTTATACTCGTCCATGTGCTTCTGGAGGATCTCGCCTTCGAAAGAGCCGAGCTCTATGTCGTCAAGAGCCACTATGACTCGCCGTGCACTGCGGTAGACCATATCCATTGCAGACATTGACACTGTGCGCTCGAAATCGGACTCCTGCTTGATGCATATCTGATCGATCCAGAGCCCTTCGGCCTCAGATTGGCGTTCTTCCCACACGGCTTGAAAGAGTTCTGGCTCGAGAGGTAGCGTAAAGTGCGAGCCATTCTTCTCGACTTGCAATTTGCGGCGATAGCTCAGTGCTATGTAGGATTGGTGAAGCGAGCGAACAGGTGCTTTATTGCTGTATATCAGGCGGAAGTTGAAACTCTCCTTGATGTCTTGCTTGACCTCGAACTTGTTGGCAACCTTGGGGTCCATGGAAGCGAGTCGCGCGAGCAGCATGTTCGGATCAAGCTCTGTGGAAGCCTCGACACCGAGCAATCGAGACTTTTCGGCGCCGTTCAGCTTGTGGACATGGTCCCTCGGGATGTTGTGGTGATGTGGGATCCCAATTGACTTGGTCTCGAACTGGCATCCATCGGCATTCATTTCGTGGCCGTTAGATTTAGTCGACAACGACGATAACGAACGGCGATGACCCAAGGGGCTTGGAGATCGTGACCGTCGTTCTGGCGGAACTCCAAATATGTCGGCGGCAGTGCCAGGAGAGGGCAGCATCGTGAATCTGGACAGCTCCATGCCAGTAGACTGGCAATTTGGAGATGGTTCGCGGGACGAGACTGAAGGCGTGTCCCCACTCGAGCTGCGCTCCTCTCGAATTGCAGTCAAATCCGTGGGCTGTCTAATCAGTATCTTTACTGCTGTTGGTAGCTCTGTATCCTGATCTATTTGCTCGAAAGGGCCATCGATGGTGGGCCTTCGGAAAGTGTCTCTCGAAGTGTATCTCGAGCGTCTCGAATCATGACGCCAGTATGCTGCAGATGCCGCGAATGATCTGGACCCGTGGGAGTAGGCATCGCCCGAGTCATCCTCGCTATCTGTCTGATCACCGCTGATGTCGTTGCTCCAGCCTCTTTTATGCATTGTCTTATGACGAGTGATTGCATGTTCGGGTCTCAAAAACTGAGGTCCTTCGCCAGGGCCGGATACAGGGGTCGCGTTCGAATAGCTCAGACTCGATCTGTTTCGCTGACGTGGAGTGTGGCCGTGGAACGCCGTCACAGCTCCCATCGCGGCCGCGAATGAACGCATACGCTCCGACATTCCACGTGGAGCTCTCTCGAGGTATTCCCGTTTCCACTTGGCTTCCTCGTATACCTCGTGCAGTCTCTCAGCCTCCTCTTCCGCGTCAAAGACAGCCACCTTGGCATCTCGATAGTCGATGAAAGCTTCGAGCTCCTTCTTGCGAAGCTTATGCAACTTCTTGCGCCGTTCAGCAAAGTAGTCCGAGTCCTTCTGTGATTGTGCCGTGGTTGGCTTCGAGGAGGTAATCGGCTTGGGCCAATGAAACCGCTTTTGCTTTCTTGTAGGCGACGTTACAAATGATGGCGAGCTTGGATCCGGATCGTCACCGAGATGTTGGGCACCACGGTTGTTGCGAGCGAGGAATGTCTGTCTGCGCGCCAGGCCCATAGACGGCAGATCTTCGTCGGCATCGCTAGAAATATGTCCGTCGTTGTCAGAACCAAAATGTCCTCCATTCTGTCCACTAGGAGGGTTCTGTTCGTCTTGATCCGCAGCCTCATGGACGAGATCCATGAAGTGCGCATGCATCTCCTCCTGCAACTCGAGCAGAGCTAGCAGCTCTGCTCGCCGTCGCCGGTTCTCTTCCTTCTCCAAGAGCCTCCATGCTTCGTGAATGAGATGGAAGTGGTCGGAAAGGGTCTGGTTGGTCGACTCGGAGCCGGCGTGTCGATTGGGGTGGTACCTTCTCGCGAGGTGGTGGAATTGGGCTTTTATGGTGCTTCCCGAAGCGTCTCTCGAAACTTGAAGCGCTTGGAACGGATCGAACGCTATTCCGGCCATAGGTGACGGTTGGGAAGGTCAGAGAAACTGCATTGAAGAGCTCTCCTCGGTCCTCCCATTGTTATGTACCTTTGTCGTCGAGAGCGAAAGGATGATGCATGGCATGGGTCCCAGCTCAGCTCCAACCCTTGCCGAGCAGTAAGGATGATTCGCGCCGCAAGGCCGCCCCGTCCCACGGTTCGCAGCGGCATCCTTAACTTAGTCCTCTGGACACTCGACATCTCGACACGAAGTTTGCCATCGACAGCGTGCATAGCATACGAGCCGTCGGGGAGCGCTTGTGGAACAAAGAATCGTTCTCAACTCGATCACAAGAACACAGAGATAGCTGACGACGACTCCTAGAATACTCATTCCTTGGGCATACTGTCTGATTCTACAACCCTCTTGCTTGCACGTTGGGAAACTGTCAAACTGCAATCGCGATGACTGGGCCCGTGCTGGAGTCCCTATTATTGTTCTCCGACGATGCCGTGCGAGGATCATGAATGAAGCAGAGCGACTTCCAGGTTGCAAGTCGGAATCCGTATATAACGCTGGGATGTTCTTGATCACAACGGGAATCTAGAGCGACGTCCTGCAAGGCACACATACAACCGAGCGGAACACTTAACATACACCTACGGACGATTTAGCTGGACGTTCACATGTATGTTAGCAGGACAGCGAATTACCGTGTACGAGTACCCTAGCATGGTAGCCTAGAGCATGTACAGAGGACCGAGCAGGACAGCCTACTAACGTGTACAGGTAACTTAGCACGGCGGCCTAATACCATTTATCGACACCCGAGCGGGAACCCCTAATGGCATGTGTGGCAACCTATCGGGACACTTATTACAATGCGTATTAGGACGGCCTCATAGCATGTACAGATCGCTTGCAGAGCATCGTCACAGCCTATATGGGTCACTTGGCAGTGATCGTGTCCATACGGATCTGTTTGTCACGCAGTCTCGCTACATTGTCATCTATTCGTAGCCATCCACCGTGCATGGTTCTTGTCATTGCCGAGCGGTCATTGTCGTTTGCTTCTCCAAGGTCCAAGAGTTCGTTGTCGTTCTCATTCGCCGAATCATCTCCTCCTCAGCTGTGGCAATATCGGAACCGGCGAACTGCTTCTTGAATTCCTCCCGGGTTTTGCGAAACCAGAACCACCAGGCAAAGTACACGAGTATGGTCAGCGGAATGGTCACGACGAAGAAAATCCAGATATACGGGGACGCCAGCTTCTCGCCCGGTCCAGGATTCCAGTTGAACATCCCGTCCATGCCAAAAAACGACTATTGTATCAGGTCAGGAGTGATTCCGGGCGCCGAGAAACGAAGGACTTACTGCGACGGCTGTTCCTGGCAGGAACGTAAGCGTCAACACGGCGATGGTTTTCATGGCTGCCGAATCCTGCCGTGTTTCCTCTGCTAACTGTGCCGTTGCTTTGGCAAGTTTCACGTTGAGCAAGTTATCGAGACGACTCTCCTCAGCGATTCGACGAGAGCTTTCCGCCAGCTGGATGTTCAGCTTGTTGTCTCGCAAAGCGACAATGCTGAACATCTGAAAATTCGTCAGTATCCGTGATCTAAAAAGGCACCGGCAGACGTACTGCTTTCGACTGGTTGTCGATCCTCCGGGGTAACATTTCCAGATCCTTCTGCACCTGCGTCGAGTACCGCATCTGCTGTTCGACCTTCTCCCGCATGTCCTCGATATAGCCAGTCCCACCTTCGAAGAGTACAGACCACAGCCGCTGGTAAGCATCCAGGTACTTGAGCAGATTCGAGCCGAGATCATTCTGGAAGTCGGACCTTCGCTGCAGTCTAACATGCTCAAGATTCAGTCGGTTGATGAGCTTGTAGTCGCCATTGTCGTCCAAAGATATGACGCCCTCGGCAATACGCCTCTCGGCAGAAGTGATTAATCTTGTCAATTCTTGCACCGCGACAAGCGTCTCATCCACATGGTGCTTGAGGATGCAGAATGGCAGAATGGCAAAGTCCCGTGGCACCTTCGGGTGTTTATTCAAATATTGCTGGCCGGACAAGAGTGCATTTAGACTGTAGTGTTCATCGGCCACGTACAATCCGCCGCAGTAGTTTCGCTCTCGATTGACGAGTGACAAGGAGCAGAAAGACCGGCCATCTCTCGGAGTCTGTAGCAGGAAAGCTAGGCCCAATCAGCGGGTGATCGGAACACAGCATACGGTTATGGCATATATACTTAGAATGCCGTGGGAGGTGAGCGCAGCAGATCCTCCTTCGTCGCGGCGCCACAAGTGTGTGTACTCGTCGGATATCCACCCTTGATCGGTGATCGTTCTGATGACTTCCGAGTCGAAGGGCACATTTTGTGTATCCTTGAGATTGGCTGATGTTGAGTTGCCGATCCTGGGTGTTCTTTAGTTTCTTGATTGTTTCGGTGAGCTTCAACGTCCTTACAGTAATTTGAAGCGGACGGTGCTATCGTCGTAGCTCCTGTCTATCTGTCGTTCTGTCAAAAGATATTGGAAGCGCTTTCCCACAGGGTTCCCTCACCTTATGATTGACAAGGAAGTCCTCCTCTTCAAGCTTCCTCAAGGGCCTGGTCTTGAGCGTTTGTGGGAATTTCCAGTCGTTGTGCTGCTTCGTCAGTATTTTTGTCAAAGACATGGTTCCAGGCTCTTTACCTCCAGCCGAGAGTCGCTGATCTCCCACTTTTGTAGCTCCGCCATTTTGTGGTCCGGTGCGTCCGACTGATTTACGGTTGAGTCTGATTCCTGTCGAGGCTCGAGAAGTTCACGCCTAGCAACCTATGTGCGTACACCTCACTTCATCGCGGAAAAGGTTACAGAACCGGTGTGCGAAGGTCGCGGAGAGCATGCCGGTCTTATTATGCAAGATGCGCTGGACCTTGGCTAGACTGGAGGATCTGCTCATGCACGCTTCGAAGCGCGGCAGACGATTCCATCAAAGACACATCGCCGACGATGGATCTGGTCCTCACTGTGCCCTTCCGCTTGTCTCACCGCTATCACGATGTTTCAGCGGACGACCTGTGCTACTGGAGAACATCGAGCGCGAGATTGTCCGTCGGGCAAACTCTTCTGGCCACGGTATCGCCGGGCCGGGGTGGCTGTCGATCACATCACTCCTGGACTCTCGCGCAGGTGGCTGTGCAAACTGATTCCAAGCGCGCGTCAGTTCGCATACGTTATTCGTCGAGAAGACTTGACAGATACTTGATGGTGTCTGAGCCTCGTTGCAAACTCTGTTCCTGAAATAAGGACGGCACGGCCGCTTCACGCCACTGATGATGAGAGATTCTGGCATGTGGTGAAAGGACTCTCGGTCAGCCTCGCAAAAGCTGGAAGAGGACAGCACGCCAGATGAGTTCTCATGTTCTGCTTGTCGCGGGACATGTTTCCTACGACCACTTGGTCTATCCAATGCAACAGGACCATCATTCAAATACCGTGATCGGCGAGAGCGAAGATGCGTCTCAGCTCGTCATTAGAGCCGGCGGAGCTGAAATCGTGGCTCAGTTGCTCACCGCTGCCGCGCCGCAATGGCCGTTCGAGGTCATAGGACCAAAATTGCAACCGCCAACATCCAACAGCCTTAAGCACAATGCCTCGTCCGTGGTAGACCTGGAGGCAACAGACACGTCTTTTCGAGTCGTACGGCAAAGGCCAATTGCCAAATCTCCGCTCTGGCACGCTCCTCCAACTGATCAGATCAACGCGGCCAAAGCAAGCACGGTCATTATATCAGGCTCAGGCGAGGCATTGAGAGACGTCGAACCTGCGCTGGACTTCCTGCAGCGAGTCCGCCCAAGATACATCATTCATTATATGACAAGACCTCTCGCGAGAGGACCTCTGTGGGACATCATCCGCGACGGACCCCGGACTCGAGACGGCATACCCGACCCCGATCATCTTGCCGTGATCATCGAAGCCGAAGACCTGCGGGCGGAAGGCATTGCGTTGAGTCGATCACTATCGTGGGAACAGACGACCGAGGACTTCGTTCGAAATTTGGGCTCCAACGGCAGACTGGACACTCTTGTGACCTGTCCAAACCTGATTGTTCGCTTTGGAAGCGAAGGAGTCATCTACCATCGCGGACGAGACGCTGCGGATCCAAAGCTTTATTTCCATCCGCGCCAAGTCGAGAACGGCACTCAGCAGTCAGAACAGGGCGGCCACATGGTATGTCCCAATAATGCATTCACAGGGTACCTTTGCTGATAATACGCAAGATCGGCCTTTCGTCAGCCTTCACAGCAGGGTTTGCTTTAGGATTTGCATCAGAGTCGCCTCCCAATTGTGATAGAGGCATCCGTCTTGGAATCTCTGCTGTACGGAACATGGACCAAACGGGTTTCTTGGCAAATGCAGTCGATGAAGAACCAGACTACCCTATCGAAGCCATCGCTAAGAGCCTGACTCCCGAAAAGCGCTTTTCGGTCGTGAGCGTGCCATCAGGAAGAATCAGCTCTGGCGACACTTGGAACATTTTCGATGCAGTCACAGGCGATCACGCTGAGGTTGCTCGTCAAATCGTCACTACGGGCCCGGAGAAAGCACTGGCTCGATGCCCACTGCAACGATTCGGAGACCTTTACAGCGTGGAGAGGACCGAGCAGGAGAGTTTGAGAGCTGTCGTCGATGCAGTCCGCGAGCGTCTAAGATCGAACAATCGACAGCCGACTTCCATCGGTTTACTGGGACCCTCAGGATCGGGGAAGAAGTTCGTGGCATCGAGCCTGGCCAAACATTTCGCTGCCAACGGAAATGTGAAACAGCTGACCTTCAATGCTCGAATTCTGCGACCTGATGACCTCCTGGCGCTTTGCCATTCCATACGAGACCAAACAGCAGCTGGTCTACTTACCGTCGTCTCCTTTGAGAATTTCGAGGCCGTTCTCCAGCCGGGTCACGAACTTCTGAACGATTTCTTGATACTTATGCGAGATGGACTTTTCACAGACCGCGGCCACGTTCGGAATCTGGGTCACCCACTACTTTTCTTCCTAGTGAATCAAGAAGTGCCTACAATGGATGGCGCGCCGACCCCGACAACACAAGATTTCGGCGGGCGTAAAACTGTCGATGACTCCGTGCTACTGGACTACTTACATGGCGTTGTCCGTATATCGGGTCCTAATCAGACGGACATACACGACAAGACATACTCGATCCGGAGAGCTACGATGTTGCGTCAGATGCTTATACAAAAGTTTCCACACCTGGAGAAGAATGGCACCATCAAGATCGATGAGGCAGTCCTCCACGCGCTCCTCCTTGTCCCTGGGTACAAGCATGGTCTTCGGTCACTTGACAAAATCTTGAGCACCAGCCGACTTTCAGGAAGGACGAAATTCGACATATCCGCGTTGCCACCCGAAGAACAACTGCAGCTTCATGTCGACGGCAGAATATTTATGAGCTTCTTGAGGTCTCCAAAGCTTCCTGCCGCACTTCGAGAGAAGTTGGCTCACGGATTATTCGAAGCGTACAAGAAGAAGCGGATTGAGATGTCACGCACGCCCTCCGAGAAGGAGGCACTCGAGTCTGATCCGTCCATGTATGACTGGGACGAGCTAGCTCCAGAACTCAAGGAGTCGACGCGTGCTCAAGCAGATGATATTCCTAGGAAACTGCGAGCGGTCAATTGCTTCATGCTCGGCTCTGAAAGGGGTGAACCTCTCATCCATGTCCCTGAATTCACGGTTGACGAGCTCGACATGCTTTCGGAAATGGAGCATGAGAGATTCAACGCTGAGAGACTACAGCGACAGTGGAGGATGGGCCCGAGAAGTTCCGGCAAGAGAACGACACCGTTCTTGGTTCCTTGGAGAGATCTCAGCAAGGACTGGCAGGATGTTGACAGAGTCATGGTGGAGTGCGTGCCACGGGTTCTGGCTACTGCGGGCTGGAAGATCTACCGCATGCAGGAGGAGATCTGATCTAGACTACTTAGAGCAATCACGCATACACTCATATACCAACTGTTGTGTACCTCGTTCAAAGATGCTTTCTTGTGTACTTTTGATGCCTGAGGCAGACATGGAGAGCTCCTTCCTTCAGCTCGAGCTTCCCTCGAACATCTTCTTGCGACACGAGGAATGTTCGCCAGCAGAACGATGCCTGCGCGTTCAACATGACAGCCCACTGTCACCGAAAATGTTGGATTTCATGGACTATGTCCAAGCGGCATTCTACCGCACATCGGGCTGGACCATCGACAACAGCTATGCCTCCCTGACCACGACCTCAACGAATCTCCTCGACTTTCACATACCTCAAGGTATTCGCCTACACATCTCGTCTTTGTCTGCGCCGAACTTCGCAACAAGCTATACGCTCGGGAGTAGAGGCGTGGTAGATGGTTCATTGAGCTTCCTCTACTCAAGTCGCGGGTTACGGGTGACCAGTCGCTCGAGAGATGTATATCTTACCACTCTGGTGAGAGGATACAGACACCTGAAAGAGCTGCGTGCGCCAGAATCGAAAGAATTTTTTCAAAAGCGGGTTGCAGAGGGTTCAGAGAGGAAAGATGCGTTGCTGTATGGAAGGCTGTATCTGCCCGCCAGTACATTGGAGGCGCTCTACATTCGTCGCATGTCTCCAACACGATTACTGCGTTTGAACTGCGTGTCGGATGGTAGTCTGCTCAATGGGGGTACCGTGCTCGCATCGCTGCAGAATGACTACGGCAAGTATACGACGGAGTATTTGTACTCCACGGACTCCTCCTTGATCGGATTTCGTGGACTTTACAATTTCGGCCACGACCCACGATATCCTGATCCACAATCCGCACATGTTCGCACGCCGGCTCATCCTTGGGACCACAGGAGCGGGCGATTGAGTGCAGGCGCGGAAGCGTACTTCAGCCCGATCAACAAGAGCGGAGGTGTAAGCACTGGTCTGCGTTTCGCAACCCTGCCAACTCATAGCGGCTTTCCGTACACGATGGCATGCACGGTGAACCCTTTGATGGGGAATTTGAGCTCCACATATGCAGTCAAGGCCGGGCCGAACTTGGCACTTTGCTCGCGATTCGATTTCAACGTGTACAGTTACGAGAGCGATGTGGTGGTGGGAGTGGAGTTGTGGCAGAGAAAGCAGCCACCCGCGGAGCTGGAATGGGCGGTCAAGAAGATGCGTTCTGGTTGGACCAAGGCGGAGGACGACGTCACTGGGATATTGAAGGCGCGCATGGACAACCATGGGAAGGTCGGGCTGCTATGGGAATGCAGGGTGAAAGAATTGTTATGCAGCGTCGGTGCTGGCTTCGACCTGAAGAAGAGAGAAGACATGCTGGGTAAAGTTGGTCTTGAGATCAGCTACTCAAGTTGAGGTGGGATGTCAACACAGACGAGACTGGTCGACTGGTGACCACTATCCCGCTAAATGCGAGCCGCTGCAGCGCCCGACATGAGATCGCTCACGGTCCTTGCTCAACCCGTCAAGTTGCCTTGCGGCTCCTTCAGAAGAGCCGCAAGGCAGGGCGACGCGATCAATTATGCAAGACTTGCATTGATCGATCAGGCTGCACAGATGCAATACTAGGCTGCTAGCGAAAAGAACTCATTCGACAGGCTATCTTCTGCTCCATTCGCGAGATTGTCGTTCGAGCAAACGCGTTCCCGTGCAGCCATCCGACGGTCCCCAGCCATCTCCAATTGCACCGTGAGCATTGGCCTTGAAGCATGTTTCACGTCAAAAGTACGCTAGTCTACCGGGACAAAGGCAGAGTGGTCAAAGTGCCGTGTTCGCATGCCCCTGCGGAAGCTGATGCGAACGCTGCTGCGAACACTCTCTCGCGAACACATCACACTGCTTGCCTGCAGCCACGGTACTGCAGCGGCAACTTTCGACTTGTCGTGCCACCTGCTTTTGTGCACGAATACATTTATCTCGAGCATCACCATCACATCGATTCAAGTCGATTTGCTAGCTCATCGCCATTCGCAGGAACCATGGCCAACGATGAGAGCTGGCAGAAGCCTCTGGGCGGATTGGACGCTATTTCAGACTTCAACGACAAATTCGACTCTATCCAGAACGATGATACTCTCGATGCGCTCTTAGGGCTTACCGATCCTGCGACACCGACCAACACACAAGGCACCTTTGATAATGTCACCTACAGTGCCAGCGACAGCGCCAATGGGCTCAATCAACCTCTCATGGCGGACACCAATCCATTTCAACCATACCCAGAGGATTTCGGCAACCGTGCTCCCAGCAGCCCATACTTCCAGTCCGTGGAGTCGGTCCCGTCTCATCAGCAGGTCTATCAACCTTCGCAATTCCACGACAATGCGCATCGACGCTCGATCTCAGAGCCCCCAGGCATGAACGCACCACCCATGACCTTCCATCGTGAGCGTCACTATCTCGGCAACCCCGTGGCACCGAGAGCTATGCCGCTGAAGAGTCAGCCAAAGCCCAAGCAGCCACGCTCTCACCCGTATGCGCGCGGTAGAGTCCAGCAGTCTCCATTGCAGGTATATCCACCACAGCCGCCGCAGTATCATCAGCAGCATCATCAGCAGCAGCAGCAGCAGCAACAGCTACCACCGCAGCATCGTCCGTACATGCAGCGCTCGCAGACAACTCAGCCTTTCCACGGCCCAACAAGTGTGCCGTATACCGCGCCGTCGCAGCACTACAATCAGTTCATGCCGCCCGTGCAGGCGCATACAATTCCTACTTCGATGCCCGTGCCGATGGCGACGCCGGATGTCTCGCAGTACATGCAAGCTCGTTTGTGCACGCCAACGCCTCAGACGCCTCCTCTCCAGCAACAATCCATGATTGATCCGAGCTTGACCGGGTCGACAGGAGGTCGGAGTATGGGAATGCGTAGCGACTCTGGAAAGACGCTGAGCATTCCGGTCACGGTGGAGGAATTGAAGGAGATGATTTCTGAAGCGGTGAGAGTCGCATTCTTTGGAGAGGATAAGTCGGTGAAGGAAGAGAAAAGCGTCGGCCGGTCAGAAGTTGGGACTCCGAATGTGGAGAAGGATATCGTGGTGTAGGGAGGATTTGAGAGAGTGTGTCAATGCTGGTGGTGCTGTCGCTTAGAGCGGCCAAAGATTGCAGAGCGGAGTAATATATGGCATCTCAAGGAATAGGCTTTGATAGATAGACTGGGCAGCATCACTGCTACGAGGAATGATTGCCACTGCTCCGAGTTCTCAAAGCCTCGGGCCTTCGTTGCCTATAGTTAGGAGCAGTAAAATTTCCATTGGTCTTGACCCATTCATGCTTCCAACGTCGTGCGATCTGATCATGGTGGTCGTCTGATTCGCCAAAGGATGTGTGATGCACACTCGGCACGAAAAGAACGTCCTCGAGGGCTTCGATCGACGATTTGGTCGAGATCAGAGGATACATTGGTTGGGAAACTTCCAGTCGCTGGTCGGGCGGTGGGTGGCCGTGATGTCCGTCATGGACAGAATGATAAAAACTTCAAGCTCCGTCTCCGCCTCGAGCGTGAATTTATGACACAAGGCCCAGTTTTGTCCCATTGAGAACGATGTCCAGCTTCTGTTCGGACCTCTACCATGCCTGATTGTGCCACGATCGCGAGTGGCATGCGCATAAGTACGAGATCTTCGGGGGTCCCGATGGGCGGTAAGGTACCCACATAGATCGCAGCTTTACTCGATTCTGGCCTGCTCCTGGTAGATGTGCACTATTGGATATGCATGACAGCACGATGCTCCTTCAATCTTCATCCTCCTCTTCCTTGACCTTGCCTTGGTTCCACACTTCCCAAATCTGGTCCATGATCATGTCCCCGAATCCTTTGCCCTCCTCGACATCTTCTTTGATCTCTTTCTCCCGCTGAATCTTCCATGCTTCCCGCTGACTCTGCAATGCACGAGCGTCGTCCGCAGCAGATTCCCTCGCCTGCTTTTGCACCTCGCTGAGGACCTGGCTACCCTGTGGTGAAGCCTCGACCGCCATTGGCTGCCTCTGCTGCCGTACAACGTGTTGCCATATTGATCTCCCGCTCGACTCTTGTATTAGATGGTTCGCAGAAAATCCCGTCAGTCCGAATAGTGTAAACGTGTAGAGGTCCAGTTTGCGAGGTGGAAGCACGGCGAGTAGCGGACATGCTACGAGTGCGACGAGAGCGACATTGTGGGCGATTTTGGTCGCTTTCTCGACTTCGGGTGGTAATTGATGCCGCTGGGGAGGTTCCGAACCCGACATTGTTGGGTATTGTGGGTGTTGAAGGTCTGTCTGGACAATCTGTTTTGTCACATGCGAGCAGTCGACAGGTCATAGCTGTTCGCGCTAGTAAACCTTAAAATTGGGGAAGGGGGGGGGTAATAGATTCCGATTGAGAAGAGGCGTATACACTCGCCGGACTTCTGATGTCCCTTGAAAGAATGATTCCTGGTCTAGATGCTGTATGATCCGGCATACATTGGAGTCGGCCATTCTTGCTCGGGTTGAAGTTGGCTATGGAGTCTGCTTGAGAACTCCCTCGGCTGACCAGCTCCTTCTCTTACGTAACAATGATGTAAAGGATGATATACGATACTGCGACCCGGTTTCAATCATCGGCGCTGTAGCAAAGTGGTTACTGCGATTGACTCGAACGATACGGGTCTTGATGGACCTTACATCGCTGATATCAATTCTCCTCGGAGGCGCAGGTTCGAGTCCTGCCGGCGTCGTAAGATATCTTTTTTGCCCTTTAAATAAACTACTTTTCGTCCTGTTTAGCCAACAACTACGGATGCAATGGCTAAAACCAGTTTGCTATTGTATAATGAAGGCCATCTTTTTGTCTAGTAGTACGGCGATCCTTTTCGTTCTGACTGTTGACTACCTAGGTACACTACAAATTGTCGATACAGCATCGAATGTGCGACCCCGTTGCTGAGTTCGTATAACTGTTGCGTATACATGGGTGCTAGCGTCCCCTACTATCTAAAGAGACAATGTAGACGTATGGTCTTGTACTTTGACTTGACTACTTGTAGTCGATGATGGTAGAATAAGGGAAGGAATACGGATTAAGGAAGCAACAGGTGATACACCTACTGATTACTGCCAACAATGCCAGATGTGCATACCAGTCATTTAACGTCAGTTGGCTTCAAGCTTGAAATGAGCAGAGAATGTGCAGTAGAAGACAATCGAGCAATACTCTCTCTCGTCGATGCAAATCTAAATTATAACGACAAACTCAAAGCAGGTGGTAAGGTCTCATGCACTCCCCTTCCCTCGACTCTCAAATGGCAATGCTAGACTCAACACAATCAAGAGACCGAAAAGTCCTGCACAGACAAACAGAGGAGCGGTGGTCTCCACGTTCGCGTAGCTCCCGATCAAGACGCCAATAATGCCACCAACCCGGTTCATAACGACACAAAGTCCATACCCTGTGGCTCGATGTGCACTTGGAAGGATTTCAGGGGTGTATGCGTAGATCTGGATGTCCTCAATGTCAGTCAAGAGTATCATGTAAAGAGATGCACATCCGCTATGTCGATAGTGGAGAGGGCCACTGGAATCGACTCACCGTGCCATAGTAAATATTGCTCGCGGCGGTAATCGTCGCACTCACTGCGAGATTTTGCGCCGGCGTTCTGATCTGTGTATACCTGCTCCACGTCAGCCTGAGACTTGTGTCAGCGGCGATGTGATAAGCTCTTACCCAAACTGCAACGCCATAGTCGACGCAGCTCCAATCGCAAGTGTACCGCGTCGACCCAGTAGACGAGTCTCCACCAACACGGCGGCTATGATGGGCCCAGCAAGTCCGACAACGTGATTGATGGCATAATCACGCCATGTGGTATCCAGCGAGGCATCGCCAACGTGTGCTCCTCTAGATTTGAGGTAGTAAGGTAGGAACACCGAGTACAGCGGTGACACCATACCAATGACAAACCAATTCAAAATGATCATTACGGTCGAATAAGCCAGTATCTTTGTCTCGAAAAGACCTCCGAAATGCTTCTTCAAGCGGAACGCCGACCACACGGACTTCTCGGTGTGCAAGACTTGACCTTGAGCTTGCAAGTCTTGAGCTGTCAGGGTGATGGGACGGCCGTATCTATTCGACAGTGCTTCCAGCCCCTTGAAAGCTTCCTCGTCTCGATTTTGACTGACCAGCCATTTTGGTGTTTGCGGCATTTTAACTACCACAACCCGAAGGATGGACAAGACCAGCACCAAAGATCCGATAGTGATGTGAATGTATCGCCAGCCCATGTTGTCTGCGTTCGAGCAGGATGCGGGTGTCGCATCAGGCGGACAGCTAAACTTGCTCAAGAAAGCCCAGGCCAGCAGACCTGTGATTGTGTATCCTACAGCCCACCATACTGCTAGGAAGGTTACAAGCCAGGCGTGTGAGGAAGGCAAGAATTCCAGGAAATTGGTGGCATCTAATATGTAGTTTCCTCCAGCGCCGGCGGAGTAGAGGGCGACCCTGATCATTGTCAGCGCGTGCATATTCTCTCGCGAGATGTCATTGCCCTCACATTGCCGCGAAAGAGATGTAGTTGGGCATGCCACCCGCTACAAGTACAAAAATCGCACACGAGAATAAGGAGGTGTTGAAAGCTATCTTCCGTCCGATGATGTCCGCCGTGAAGCCCCAGCCCGCGGCGCCGACAAGTAGACCAATCTGCGATGCGAGGGCGATGCCCTTGATTCTCTTAGATGGAGCGCCGTATTGTTGGGTCACGGCGGTTTGTGCGATCGAATGACACACGATGAGAGCGCTGTCTGCGGCGTATCCAAATCCGAGGACAAAGAATAACTTCCAGTGAAATCGTGTCATGCCGATTTCGTTGAGTGCTGAATTGACGAGGGACATCTTGCTGGCAAGGACGCGATCGGTCGCGTTGATGTCAATAACCTCTGACTCTTTCGATATTTCCGCGGTAGTCTCCCGTTTCGTCTCATCAGAGTGAAAGCCATTGCTGTGGCGGGCATCGAGCTCTGCTGAAAAAGGCTCTTTCGACATCTCGCCGAAGTTTGCGCAACTTATTGCAATGGGATAGCTTCGAGATGCAGAGTCGAGAGGAGAGCAAGGAGTGAAGAACACAGCACGGAAGAGAGCGGGTTCTGTCTTTATTCTGCTGGGATGAGCTGGAGCGGTTGGTAAGGGTTTGCATCATAATGGAGGTGTACCGCTGTTCAGAAACCCAAAATTTGGGAGAAATGCAGACTTGCGCGAGCCATCCTGGTCATGGCGTTTCTTTTACTGAACCATAGTTGTGAACATTAGCAAGCAGGAAACCCTGATAAGCTGTGCAGTCGAGCCACATGTGCAACTTGTTGCAATATTCAATGAGTCTGGCTCCACTGCTTGTAAAACTCCAGACATTCCGGGTTTGCGACGCTGGTGCTCGTCTTGATATTCAACCCACACAGAATCTGCTTGACGCTTTTCTCAATCTTCTTTCCATTCGTCGTGAACGGAATGTCAGGACACTCGTCGATGACACCCGGCACATGCCTTGCGCTCAATTCTTTCCGCACCACAGACTTGATGTTCTCCACCAATTCGTCGGAGAATTTGGCGCTCTCCTTCATCTTCAGGAAAAGCACGACCGTCTCATCGTCATCTTCGGCACGCCTGCGGCCGATGGCCAGGCCATCTTCGACCTGGTCCGGAAAGTGTTTCAGAAGTACGTTGTACAACTCTGCAGATCCGAAGCGCACGCCACTTGGTTTGAGCACGCCATCGGAGCGGCCGAGCATGACGAGGCCTCCTGTCTTTGGGTTGAAGCGGACGAAGTCGCCGTGGTGCCAGACGCCCGGAAACTCCTCAAAGTATGATGCCTTGTACTTGCTGTCGCCATCTTTGCCCCAGAACATGACAGGCTGACATGGGAAAGGCTTTGCGCAGACCAAGTCGCCTGGCTCGCCTGATTTCGAGACGTCTTTGCCCTCAAAGTCCCAGGCTTGACATGCCATACCCAGGCCAAGGACTTGTATTTCTCCCGTATAGACTGGATGAAGTGGACATGGTGCTCCGAACAGGGAAATGATGTCGGTTCCTCCAGTGATCGATCCTAGGTTCACGGCGCCGAATGCGCGGTATACGTATTGAAAGGTCGAAGGTGCGAGCGGCGAGCCAGTGGAGTAGATTGCCTTGAGAGTTTTCAATGACAGACCACTGTCACGGGGCATGACACTTCGTTGCTCGAGCACTGACAGATACTTCGCGCTGGTGCCGAATTGCGTGATACCCAGCTCATCGATCAGCTTAGGCATAGCCAAGTCGTCCTTGACGCTTTCGCCATTGGAGAGATATTGGAACGGAGAGCCATCGTACAAGACAAGAGTCGCGCCCGCCGCAAGACCAGAGACCAGCCAATGCCACATCATCCATGTGCAGGTTGTGAAGTAGAACAATCGATCGTCGGGCCGGATATCAGATTGCAAGATGTGCTCTTTCTTGTGTTGAATAAGGGTACCAATTGCACCGTGCACAATGCACTTGGGCGCGCCCGTCGTGCCAGAAGAGTACAAGATGTACACAGGTACATCGGGATCCAGCTGCTCAAATTCCAAGCTGCCTGAACTTGACGATGTCGAGATGAACTTCTCGTAAGTACACACCTTTTCCGCGAGCTCAGAAGACAAACCTTCAACATTGAAGCCCATGGACGAGACCGTGTTGAAGACGATCGTCGCCCTTAGCGACGGGAGACCCTCTGAGATGTCCTTCACTTTTGGCAAAACAGGATGCGTCTTGCCATTGTACATCACTGCATTGTCCGTAAACAGCAACGTTGGCTCAATCTGCACCATACGATCGAGGACAGCTCCAACTCCTGTATCCGGGCTCACAGCTGTCCAAATCGCCCCAATGCTGCTAGCAGCCAGCATAGCTACCAGAGCATTGGTGTGATTCGCAACGTATCCAGCAACTCGATCTCCTTGTTTCAATCCTAGCGACTTCATACCGGCTTGACATCGCCTCACTCGTTCTCTCAGCTCTTTCCAGGACACAATCTCTCTTGTCGTTTCCGTCGCGGCTACAATAGCGGGAGAGGCTTCGTCGACGGGTTGTATTGGGAATAGCAAGTTCTCGGCAAAATTGAGCTTTGCGCCGGGAAACCAGGCAGGGCGAGGGAATATGGTCGTTTCACTGGAGACCACTTCTGTATAGAGCTGCGAAGCGCGAACGCCCACATAGTCCCAGACCTCGCCCCAAGAGTCGGCCACATTTTCTATGCTCCATTGGTGTAATTCACGATATGTGGAGAATGACTTGTTGTATTTTGTGTTGACCTTTTGAAGGAAATCATGCAGCTTTGTGTCGTTTGGCGAAGGATGCTGCCAGAGCAATTCGGGTTCTGGGTAGGTCTCGGCCATGCTGGGGACAGATAGGTGTGTTGTGTTGTTGTCGTTGGGAAGAATACCTCACGCTGCCAATGGGCGAGGATTCATTTTGCGGAGGGTTAAAAGATTTACCGCTCGTGCCGAAAACCGAATCCGAGCCGGAATGCTCTGTCCGTGAAATGCATCAACTCGACTCGACTTGACATACAATACGTACGGACATTTGCTGCAGGGCAGACATCATGATCATTTCTGAGATCCATCCGCCGATGGTCTCGAGAACCTTTTCGTCGGACCTGCGACCATTCATTCGTGGAGAATACCATAGCGACAAGGACGACTCTTGGTCACACGAGAAAGGCACTCAAAGAATTGCAATTGCCTGACTGTTTGACGACTCGTGGCTCCATCGAGAGAGGACGTCGCTGCAAGACTAGGACACTCAATTCCCCTGCATGCACATGGTCCGAATACATTCGATGCCTACCGGTCCACCGCGCTGGTCATTGCTGACAGATAGGAGCTCCGCCCTGATGGATGTCTTTAAAGCTGTGCGGAGCGCTTGCAAGGTGGGTATCGCACCAACGAAAGATGGTAGGAGGTATGACAGCCACGTTCCATCGTCGACGTTCTGTACCGCAAGAGGTGCCAAAGTCGACCAATCACACCAGGAGTCTGAGGTCAAGATCAAGAAATTGACTGGACGTGCCCGGCTCTCAAAGATGCTTGCAACTGCATTCGTCCTTACTCAATATTATTCGAGAATCGTCTTGAGATCTCGGGAGAATTGAGCCATCGGAGGCGGCGAGGTCAGAAAATTGATCCATGCCGATCCCTCTGATGCTGCTCCATTTTTCCATTTTCTTTATTGACCACAGTACAAACAAGTACAACGTATCGACCTGTCGCCTCAGCGGTCTTGCACATCAACATCACTCTACTTGCTAGCAACATGCTGTTTCTGTTAACATGCCTGACGGCTTTCTTCTGCCTGATCGCATCAGCCCTCGCACTTACATCCTCATCCAGGACCGCACGGCACTTTCATGTCCTTTTCGTAAAGGAGAGGATTGCCAGGTCTACCTTGCAAATGGTCTACCTAATCAGCTCGGCTGCATCGATCCTCACAGCAAGAAGATTCATATCTTGCAGCCTCCCGGCACTCCGGCTGGTAACTTGTTGAGATTTAACGACCTGTACAGCGCCACGGATGGAATATACCTCACGCAGACGACAGGCAATGTGTTCAACTTCTTCTCCTTCGCCACGGAGCGATTCATGGCCTACAAAGTCCCTACGCCGCTCGGTCTCCTAGTGGCGTCCGATGAGAAGGTGTACATTGCCGAGCTTGTCGGCAACAAGATTTTGGTCTTTGATTCCAAGACGAAAGCGATCGACGAGTATCCGCTGCCACAGTCCGCCCAGCTCCCTGCTGTCGTTCGTGCTGAGCGGTAATGTTCATCACCTACTTTTCGATCGAATTCGGCAAGCTGACGATCGATAGAAACGGCTGGGTTTACCTTTCCCTCTCCATCGATTGGTCGCATCAACATTAAGAAACACATATCTTCCACACGAAATTGGTCGCATCAACATTAAGAAACCCATATCTCCCACACGACCCGCCTGGGACTTCTCTCGGAGCTGAACTACATCCCCATCTTGTCCGCCGTCGAAGAAGCAATCGCTGACGTTCATTCAGTATACCATTGACTGCCAAGGGGGTGTCTGGCTCAGCTCCTTCAACGGCAACGTTTTGGCTCGACTGAACACCGACACTCTTAAGTATATGGTTCGTGACCGACCTTGAAGCTCTATCTACGATTGTTGCTAACACTTCTCTAGTACGTGCCGTTGCCAAACACCTTGGCGCAGGCTGACAACGTCGGACTGCTGAGCACGATCCCTCCAAACGCCGATGTTTCCGTGACCTATGGACCTGGCAATGCGATCTGGTTCACGAGTATTTTGAGAAATTCCGTGATCAGGTATGACTTGTCTTGAAGTCTTAGGGAGGCTGACTTCTACTGTACACATATCTTTGGAACCTTCAGCTCGATCAATAACCTGCGAGCGGCATCGACTCACATTCATGTTCACTCGCGCTCGCGAATCGCCGACGGTCACAAATTGATGCTTTAGGGCATGATGTTTTTCTAGAGTATCTGTGCACCTCTGTAGGCTTTCGCGTCGTCCACTCATCATCAAGCCGAACCACGCTGCAGCTCGGTCGGAAAGTCTTCGTCCAAAGGAGGTCCGCCGGTGCAAAACGCATGATCGAGATACAACACCAATCTTAAGAACAGCCGCGGCCTCTTGTGCACTAGATTCCCCCAATTCAACTTGATCTTGTTCTGACCATTCGCGCCAATGCCGGAGTCGTCATTTCCCTCCTTGTTGTCACGCCAGGTGATCATGGAGCTGACAAATTTGGCATCGTCCTGTGCATAGGCCGTGACGTTTGTGAGAATGTCCGCGCAGAAGTCCGAGCCGTCAAAGTTCTGCTGCTGGCTCTTCAGCGTTCGGGTGAAGACGTCCAGCTTTCGAATCTCTACTGCTTCCATCCCTGATCCGCGAGCCGCCGCGACGTTGATGGCTTGCAGAGTGAGTGGCAAGGCCAGTACGGCAGATGCGCTGATCGGCAGATATTTGACGAGGCGCACTTGCACTAGCTCTTGCGTACGACGAGAAACATCGCCGTTGGCCGCCTCGAGGCCGTCTTTCGCTTCGTCTAGCGAGAACAATGTCCTTGCTGAGGGGAAGACTTCGTGGAGGAGGATCAAGTATACGTTCAATCCAGACACTGCAGCGGCATGGTACGAAAACATCATGTTCGCGTAGACACAGATGGTCTCGGGAGCGTCGTCCAGGCTGATTGGGAATGGGAAGGATCGTATCGCGTGATCGTGCCAAACCCGCAATGACGCTAAACACCGCTGTATGCCAGAGACCGTCGAAGGCAATGTCCGTGAGGCGGCTTCGAGGCGGTCATCCAGTCTTTCATGTCGATACAAGATACGGCTGGCGTGTGAGGTGCACTGCATCAGACGACACGTCACCCCGATCATCTCAATGATGCGGAGTTGTGTTTCGGCATCGTGAACCAAGGAGTGTCCGAGCTCGGATTGGAAGTCATCCGCGCACAAGATGTGTCTTTCACCCTCCCAATCGGCGTCAAGGTCGACCTGGATGGATCTGCGTAGTCCGAGAGATAGTATGCGATCTCGAAATATGACGCCCCACCACAGTCGCTTCAAGAGCTTCGACCTCACTGGGTCCTTGATGCGGTGGTAAGAGTTCGCACGTTCAATACTCGCAAACCGAATGGCGTTGGTAATCCAGTAGGTGTTGAGGCGCAACAAATTGTAGTTTGGAGCATTGTACGAGAGCAGCAAACAGGTTTGCGCGCTGGCGATGACATCTCGCTCTAGCCCAAAGTCGAAGACCAATTTGGCCAGCCTGTAATGGGTATTCCTAGCCTCACGCTTGCTGACAAAACCTATAGTGGACAGCATATCAAGCTCAGTGTACTGATAGTATGTCAGCCTTAGAGTGTGAACAGTCGAATGGACGACTTACACTGGTGGCCGCGAAAATCATGGCGCGCAGCAAAAGGAACGAGTACTGCCCAACGTTGAACTCATCTCCGTTCCACATTGCCCAGTGTTGGTCCTCGGCTACGATTGGCAGATTTGGATGGACCATACGGAAATACATGTGCATCATCTGGCGAAGGATACTGGCAGGCGGTAGCTCGAAGCAACCTTCACCGCGAAGATAATCATGATCCCTGGGATTGAGTCCTGGAATGTGCACAGTCGACATGCTCCGCTGAACGACACTGCCATTGCGGTTCGTATGTCCGTTCATCGGTGGAGGTGGTAGCAGAGCTGGAGGACTGACCGTGTTGTGTGGGTAAGCTGGCGTAAAAGAAAACTCTTGCGGAGTTGGCGGAATGAGGAATGAATTGCCAGTGAATGTGAAAATATCGTCGAGGTCTGTCAAATGGCTGAAGTCGCAGCTGGCTGAGGACGCATCGACTACGGGTGTCTGCTCCCATAGATTTGGCTGCATGTCGGCCCATGCGCGGCCTTCGCCATTCTGCGGAGACTCTGACGAGAGTGATGGGTTTTCGCGGCGGCTGAAGCTTCCTGCTGGCACGCTGCCTACGCTCGGTCGAGGAGTCGCACTGTTAGTCCACGAGGAAGAGTTGCCAGTAGGTATCCTCCAGGTGTGCGTCTGATCCAGGACAGTCTGGTAGCCTCCCTCATCCGGAGGTGTGGAGTCGCGCCTGTCCCCTTAGTCTTGATGGACAAGCATAATCGAGAGAAGGTTGGCTCACCTCTGATTCTTCCTGCGACGGATGATGCAAGTTGTGCCAGCGTCGACACAATTGCTGCATGGCGTCCCACTCTCCAACACGTTGCAACGTATTTTGCGGGTATGGCAGTGCTGGCAGGCCTTTCTCGAGCGACGCTGCTTTAGCTTTCCTCGAGCACTCGCCCCAGGGCTGATGACAGCGTCCGCGGAGGACGTTTCTGGCATTATGCCGCCAAAGATCGCCGTGATTGCAGTATCTGCCAGTCGGCAAACAGCGCGAGAGGGTGAATTGTGGTGATGAGCAGCCGCATTTGCCGGGCGACGGGTCTCAAAAGCAGCGAAAAGTCAGGAAAGCCTCGAGCTGTGCACAGCTAAGGGAAGACGACTGACAAACTTGCTCTTCCGCCCCTCGCAAGTCTGCACAGAAGCTGAGAGGATGCCAAAGAGCAGGTGAGAGATGTGGTTCTTGGAGGGTAACGTCGGTTACGCCCCCACCAAAAAAGCACAGCCCAGACCAACGATCGTCTGCGCTTCCCCCGCAAAAGCGTTTTCAATGTGGTCTCGGGGAGCCAGGCGCAAGCTTCGGCAACGCCATGTCCACAACCGGAGAAGATCTTACCTGAGAGAGGGGCACCAGCGTGCCGACTTGGCAGTCGGCCCACCCTTTGTGTCCAATTGTGTGCGCTGCGCAGCTTCATTGGTGGCAGTGCAAATTTTGGATAGCAGATGTAGCTTAACAATCACTCCGTAGATCACTGGAGTGCGTATTTGGCGGACGCGATGGTGGTCGACTCTTCAATCCTTCAGCAGTGTCGTTACTCGAATAGTCCGTTGCACGAGGATAACGATGACGGGGGTCGTTTGGGTGACGATTCCAATTACATTTCGGCACATGTTGCCGGGTTCAGACGGATCCACATCGTCTAGGAGATGCTTCATGGCGCACCTTGAGGTGGCCTATGCTATGCCCAACGCAACGACGAGCTCTTCGCGTTCCAGACGAATCTGTGTCAGACCAGACGGACGTGGTAGCGGCGGAAGGAAGGCGCAGCGCTGAAGACTGCCGTCATTCGAGGAAAGCAGCCCATACAATGGAGGCAGTAAGGTGTCACAGCAGGGCGAGGATCGAATTGATCTGAATCAATGCAGAAGTTCACCATGGTGATGGGTGCGACAGCGACTAGTGCTTCAGGTTGTAGTACACTGTGCTGATGGCGTCAGAAGCCATGTCCAATTCTGCGGCAAGTTGTACGAGCTGGAGCGCCGACATGCCGCACCAGAAATGCCACACTTTCACTCTTGGAAGTGGTCGTTGCCGTGGCGATCTTACATGCATGCTCCTCAAGCAGCGGACCTCCGCGATATGTGGGTGTTGATGAAAGCAGGTACGGCATCTTCTCGATGGCAGCGTTGCGGGCCTGCTGCAACACGGAGCGGCCGGTGATGTCGCGTTAACGATGTAGCACAGGGTGCGTGGGGGTTTCGAAAGGCAGCGCGTGTTGTGGCCAGCTTGGACTGATAAGATGGATGTGCGATTCTCCACCGGAAGATAATCCAACGACAGAAGCGCCATCATAAATTGAAACGACCTGCTGTAATGGCTCGATGCGGACTTCATCTTAGGTCCGGCTCCATCATCCAGGACGCTCGCTTGATGTTATTGCGCTCCACATGCTGTGCCTTTCCCTTTGAAAGCAATGGTAGACGTTTGGCGACAAACGGTTTCGTACTGGGCGGAGCTGGTCCTCTTGCTTGCTGAACATCGTCTCTGGCGAACAGCTGCACGGCCCGGAGATGAGTGTCCTTTCCGTTCTGATGGTTCTCGAGAATGCGGACCTGGACTAGAAAGGCTCGCAGCACAGGCCGTCTGCTCCAATCGACCTCTCTTCGGACCATGTCTTCGTCATCGTCATCATCGATGACTGGTCCAACATTGCTGAAGTCCACATCGATCCAGCCGGTCGGCTGCTCAAAGCTCATTTCGGCGAATTCCTGAATATCATGTACTCCCATACCAGCCAGAAATTGGATTTTCGTCGGAGTATACGATTCATCGCTCTGAAAGTCGAGGAAGATCCTCATGTGGACGATGGACACAAGCTTGAAAAAGTGAATACTTAGCAGGTGAGGCTGGGGACCGTCTGACTGCCAGAACATGCTTGTATCAGGCGAGCGTAGAGCGGCCACTCCGTTCCCAGGCTTTGCAGTGCTCACTGTCCATGATGCGAGGGAGGAGATCTCCTTCAGTCCAGGCGGCGGAAATATCACATCTTCCAGTTCAGCTTTCCAATCATTGTTAGCCACAAGGCAGCCTCGGTCACGAGCAAATCTCACCTGGCACTTCGTCGTCTTCCTCCTCTTCTTCTTCCTCCTCTTCCTCTCCGTCTTCCTCCTGCTCTTCGCCTTCATTTCCGTCCTCGCCAGCAGCGTCATTCATATGTCCTTCTTCGTCGGCTTCGTCCTCGGACGCAATTTCATCGGTCGTGTTGGCTGTCATATCAGCGACATCGACGATGGGCGCATCGCGCTGATTGCGCGTCTGCGTTGGCGGACGAGTCGGCATTGCAAGATTATCAACTCATTGTCGAGTGACGGTGAGTATCTTTCAAGATTGAGGTGCGACAATTGGAAGACGTGGAGATCGACGTGAGAGATCGGCAAGCGCAACGCGAAGCTAACACGATGGCGCTTGGACCACTGATGCCAAGTCGCGTGGCCGCCCCTTCTTCACTTTCACTCGTGCACAGCACTCCCATCCAATTCCAAGATCTTCAACGGCGGACAGGAACGCAAAGCGATGCCAGGGCATGTCAAAGACGCATGCTGCACTGCTACGGTATTGGCAAGCGGGCCAGCGCCAGGTCTTTAGCTTCGACGGTATTGCTTGCATGATTCACTGGACGGCTCGAATCAGCGCACACACTGGGGAATCGGGATAGTAAAGGAGTGGCGCTTCCGGATCTTCAAGGCCCGTGTCGAACACGTTCTCGGTTGGCCCTACAAGTGATTTGTCTGAGGTTATGAAGCACGACAACCCACGCGATGACAGTAGCAGCACGAGTCTGCCTGGATCCTATTTCGAGGCGTCACACGGCTGCGGAGCGCGGAGTACTTCGTTCCATGACTCGAGGCTTTTCCCTCCCGATCATCGGTCCAGCTTCAAAGTCCTTTCTAGATATGCCTAGACAGAACGGCGAGCAACAGTGTCTCAGCATCGCATGGCAACATGATGATGCCATGGGTCATGCTGGAAGGCATGCCCTTTTGGGGGCAGGGAGCGATTCTCGATGGCTGGCAGAAGTCGCATGACAAGTGTGTGTGATATCTATCACACACATCTGTGTTTGAAACGGAAATCATTGACTCGGTCCTCTGATACAGCTTCAAGGATGCACCAGTAGGGATAAGAATGCGAACACATTGAACCGCGACCTCGCCCCCGTTGACGGACTGGCTACACTCGACCCAAGAAAGATCTCCTTTCCCGTCCCTCCACATCCAACTCTATGTAAGACGCAAGAAACACTCTGCCAGGAGGAGCTTCACGATGCTGTTCCCCGAGCCTCGTATTCCAGTCCTTGCAGCGCTTAGCTTGCTCGTTGCGCTGACCTGGGTCACGCTTTCACTGAGGCTCTGGGTGCGACTGGCGGTCACCCGGAGCTTCGGCTGGGATGATGGGTTTCTCACCCTCTCTGCGGTCAGTAACAACGGAACCAAACAATATACAATGTGACTGACTGGAACAGATCATTTTCACCGGATACTGCACCTCGTGTGTTCTGATCGAGGCATCCGAATATATCCCGCGCGCCGAAGACCTTGGAAATGCTCAACTATCCAGCCTTGTCAATGTGCGTACCCCACGCTATGCACTCACGCAGCATGCTGACGATTAGTAGCTGGTCGTCGCCAGTACGGAATTATACACCGGTACTCTGGTCTTTCTCAAGATCGCAATTGGGTCCATCTACTTGCGTGTTGCAACCATTCGCTGGCAACGATACACCGTTTGGGCGACCCTCACATTCAGTACAGCATTCGGGATCATCATGTTTCATCTGACGTTGTTCAACTGCGGCGATCCTACCAGATACCTGGAAAACGCCCAGCGGAATGCGTGCATGCCCGCGAAGTCTATGTACGCCATGCAGATGAGCGCGTACGTCGCCAACACGTTGACCAACTGGGTACTGGCCATACTTCCGATCTTCATTGTGATCAAGACCGCCATGCCGGTATCAGTGAGACTTGCCACGGCTGGCGTCCTCGTACTTGGGTCTTGCGCGAGCTTTGTCGCCCTCGTCAGGGTGATGTATCTACGAGACCTTACAGACCATCAGACTTTCTTTCGCGCCGTGGAGGAGCTTTCGTTCTGGTCTATTCTGGAATGCGGTCTTGGAACGTCGGCCGCCTGCGCTGCAGCATTAAGTCCTCTATTCCCGAGTCTCACGAGTCGCGGTGCGAACGAGAACTCCAAGAGCGGGGTGTCACACATACATAAAGTCTCTGCAGCATCGTCGAGCTCGAGCCAGCAATCGGACGATGTCAAGACTCGAGATTGGGTCACTATCGAGCCATTGCGCAACCTCTTTTACGAAGCAGAAGGCCAGAGCAAGAGTCACTTCAGCGTGGTCAGCGTCACGCCGGCCATTGGGAGACTCCGTGTACTGAGCAGGCTCGGCTTGTCGTATTTCAATCTCACAGGCAGCAAAAACGATACCGACGTACCTGATGACTTCGACTCTGCGAATGTCGTTCGGCGGAGTACGCTCGAGAAGTCGGCTGTGAATGGCAGACTCGAGATGAGCCGCAAGCTCACCGTTCGCGAAAAGGAGATATCTCGTCCAGTTCCTTTGGTGACGAGGTCGAATCGACCGACGAGGCATCGTGGGGAGAGCCAGCAAGATCTTCTGAGCGCCAGATCTTCGACCTATTCGCAATAAAGATGGCCCTGATCGCCATAAAGGTCAGGGAATCACCAGACGAGCAGAATGTTGGCTTCATGTTATATATACGTATTCACTTTCGATGTTCGATGCATAGAGACCAACACAAAATGCGCGCTCAAACAAAGGCAACTTGCTCCTGAGAGCACGCCTGCTAGTCATGTTTGCTGCGTAAGGACCTGCAACAGATCCAGGGCCAACTCCATGTTCGTTGGCGGGCTGCATGCAAATATCCTGAAGGGTAAGTGCAACCGCCGAACTGCATGGCCCTGTACAATCTGCAGCAGGGATCGCGCTAGTCTAGCTCGTACCCTCCAACGAAGCTCAATCCATCCATCACTCGACTGCACACACCCGTACAGACATGGACGAATACGACGAAAGAGAGGAAGCAGAGGAGGAGCAAGAGGAGGAATACGATGAGAACGCCGATGAAGATTTCAACCCTGACAAGGCCGTTGACGAGGCTGCGAACTCTTCCTCATCTGACGACGATGAGGAAACAGCAGTTGCAAAACCCGCGCCCAAGTCGAAAAAGCGGAAGTCCGAAGCTGTGATTGAAGCCGACCTCGACTCGGGCGATGAAGCGACTATCAAAGCACTGTCGCGCAAGAAGCGAAGGAAAGATGCGGAAGACGAAGACAGCGGTGGTGAGGGAGGCTTCATTCGGACACGGGCGCAGCGAGTTCTGGAGAAGGAGGAGCGCAAACACAGGAAGCGAGCACGAGATGGCGAGGTCACTGTGGATGTCGAGCAACTCTGGGCAGAACTCAGTAGCGCGCCCATTGGGCGGGCCGTGGTGCTTCCACCTCAGGCGGGCAAGGACTCTATGGATGTAGAGGGTGAAGAGAACAAGGAGAACGAGGCGGCTTCATCTGCCGAGGACATGATCACGATCAAACGACGAATCGAGTACGCAGGCGAGGTGACGGAAGTGGAAGCACAGGTTCCTCGAGGCTCCAAAGAAGCGAAGAAGTACCTGGCCGAACATCCCGAAGCCGATCCAGACCACAAGAGGAACGAAGACAAGAACGAGTCTGGACTACAGCGTCCTCTCAAGCGACCGTCAATGTTCGAGCCAAATCCTCTAAGCTTGGTGAAAGGTGTTGCTCCCGAGAAACTAAGACCACGAGCTCCCAGCCGTATGGATGTACTCATGGCGACTAGGAGAGCCGAGGAGAAGATTCGCGCGCAGAAGATGAGCACCGTGCAGAAAAGCGCGCTGGATTGGAAAGGCTTTGTGGATAATGAGGGATTGCGGGAAGAGCTCGATGAGTATGGGAAGAGTAAGGGTGGCTTCCTGGCGAGAGAAGCATTTTTGGATCGTGCTGCTGGGGCGAGAGAGCAGGCCGCGAGAAATGCGAGGTTGAAGTTGTGAGAATATTGTCAATTGACGGTCTTCAAGCTAGATGCGTATGATACCCAGGCAAGATGTCCTCGAGAAGCCGTATCGAGCTTCCGATCGAGACGCCTTGTGCCAGCATCTCACAGTGCTTCCGATCTCACAGAACATGATAGAATTGTGCACATCTATGCTTAGAGTTTCTTTTTATGCGCAATTCCAGCCGCGCCCGGATCGAGTTGCCCTGTGATCGACGACCAAAAACGGGGGCTCTCCCGGAAAGCGCGGAAGGGGCCATAGAACTATCGCGACTTTCAAGATTTGACCTGCATGAACTCTTCTCCTCACCATCACAGTCAGCCGTCGCAAACATCAGCTTCTTTACACTCCTTTGCCTGCCTTTTCGACTCTTGTAATCTACGATAAATCACGACGATTGACTTCCAGCACGTTCGAACAATCCGAAACATCCCGCAGAACCCTGCATCGACCCTCGACTCCATAATCGTCTGAACGGCAATCGTGAATCGAACAGCTCACGTCTTGGCCGAGATCCGACAGCAGCTGAGCTTCTACGCCATTGTTGAGGACCATTTACTGGCAGCAAGCAGAGTGACAACGTCCTGTTTCAAAAATCCTTACGCAGAGGCCCCTCGAGTACGCACGCTACGATTCATTATGCCTCGGAAATCTGGGAATGAGCAAGAGCTTGCGCGTGCAAATGGAAACGCCGCAAATGGAAGACCGCTGAATGGCAAGCTACGAGAGGTAGCGAACGAGGTGGAGGGCACAGAGAGCGACCAGACGAACGAGAACATCTTCATGTTCATTCCCAACCTGATCGGTGAGATGTACCAGTTGACTGCTGCATAGATGCGTATGCTCATTCATATTTGGCAGGCTACTTCCGTATTGTCCTCTGCCTGGCATCACTATACTTCATGCCGCTGCATCCACGACGTTGCAGCTTCCTCTACTCGATCTCCTGCTTACTCGACGCCCTCGATGGAATCGCGGCACGAAAGTTTGAGCAGAGTACCCGTTTTGGTGCTGTGCTGGACATGGTCACCGATCGATGCACCACAACTTGCTTGCTCGTCTTCCTGGCGACCGCGAAGCCCGCGTACAGCATTATCTTCCAGGGATTGATCTCGTTGGATTTGGCCAGCCACTACATGCACATGTATGCTACGCTGGTGATGGGAGGACAAGACCAGAGTCATAAGAATGTGGATGCGAAAAGGAGCTGGATCATGAATCTATACTACACCAACAAGGTATGCGAGATGGGAACGATGTGAACGATGTTCACTGCATAATTCCGTGCTGACCCTATGATCTAGACCGTGCTCTTCATCGCCTGTGCCGCGAATGAGCTCTTCTTCATCGCGCTATACCTGCTCTGCTTCAGCTCTCCACTCGTCACTCCAGCTCTGGCCTACCCGTCAGGAACCGTTCCGATCGAACCGCTGCAGCCAACACCATCAATCCTCTTCTCGAACCCATTCAGCGCCGCAGCCATGGAACAAGCACGCGCGAGAAAGATGGATTCGATGGTCCCGTGGATCCTCACCGTGGCCAGTTCACCCATCATGGTCTTCAAGCAGGGCGTCAACGTCGTGCAACTGGTCAAGGCCAGCAAGTGGTTGGCAGAGGGCGACCGCCGAGACCGCAAAAGGGCAGGACTACCCAGACCACAGACTGGCACCGTCCAGAGGAAGAAGGAACTCTAGGCGAGGTCTGCTGGAATCGAGACGGTGCAACAGGTTGGCAAGAGAGCTTCCGCGGATGCGGGGAGAATTTGGGATGGGTCGAGCTTAGCACGGCGTAACGGTTGGAGGTCTGTCGCTTGAATTTGTGATGTGTAAGACTGGTCTGCCTTTGCAGTTGCGAGGACCATGGAGATTGGGAATACTTTGTCGAAAGCATGCTGTGCAGTGAATGGCGGCTTCGGAGGAGGAATGCGGCCCAAAGGGCCGTCGTAATTAGGTAATGTCAATAGGGCGTGAAGGTGTTACATTCGGACTCGCGGATTGTGAAGAATTGCATGTACAATCTCTGCCGCGCTAGCTTGTTGTCTCTTTCGACCCGTGAGTCTCCACCGCACTCCAGCATCAGATCCCGTCCCCTTGCAACTTCCTCCGTCACTCCATCTCTCTCCAACCTCTTCATCGCCCTCCATCTCCCTCCATCCTCCTTCTCCTTCCACGCTCAAAACTCCACAATGGTATCTCCCCTCAGCTTCCCTCGCATGTCCCACTTGCCCTTCTCCATCGTCAGCGTCGTTTCAGAATTTCGGCTTCTCCGTGTTTGCAAGCCTTCCCATCTGGGCCCTCCAGGTCTCGCGAACGACTCACCTCCGTCTTGAACCCCATGTACAGAAACGCCGCCGGCACAGCGATGACATATGTAAACGTCAACCACGTGGTGCGCGGTGTCCAGCGGAAGTACTCGTGCCGTTTCACAAACATGTCTGCAGTTTGTGCCGTGTCAGTCGTGTATTCTCTTCCGCGCATCATCTGCTCCCCAGCTCCGCTCTTCCCCGCGCTCTCCATGTCTTCTTCTGCTCTTTCTTGTCCGCCTTGAGATCATCCTGATCGTCTCTTGGGCTCGTGGGGTAGATCGAATGGGTGCTACTCACTGGCATATTTGACCAGCGCCGGGTCCATGTGGACGGCTGTGAGAAAGTCCTCGTCAGTATCTGCTTCGTCGGCCAATGCGCGCTGAAAAAAACTCGGTCGTACCATTGTGTCCTGCCCTTCGGGCGAGAGTCGGCAGCATCTTGGCTTCAGTGTTGGGGGGGTGGTGTTTGTTGGGGCGAGGAGGTGGAGGTAGGCTGTGGTATCTCGCTGACGTTGGCGGATGGAGGTCGACACGTGATTTCTTGAGGTGAGTGGAGTGACGGGAGGTGAGAAAGTCGTGGGAATGAAGAAAATCTGCCACTTTTAAGCCGTCGTGATGTAGAAGCAGGTTAGAGGACTTTGCTACACAAACAGACCGAGTCGTCCGAATGTACTACGCACGTAAGACGAATCTCACGCCATTTGTAGTATACGCTCCGCTCACGATAGACGTGCCTGCTACTGCTCGTATACCAAAGTTCCTTACCGGTACGAACGGAGCCTCGGTAGGCTAATAAAGCTCCGATAGTTGACCAAAAGACATCCGACTGCTTGCTGTCTGACTTCACACAACATCTTCTTGCTGTTTCTTCCATCGTACTGTCTCCGATTATTGTGATTCAAGACGTCCAACAATCGGCAAACATGGCCGACACTCAAGCTGTAAAGCCCACCGTCACTTTGCACTGGTGATCCTCACCTCCCACATCAACCAACCCCAACGACATCATCGCTGACTGAACAAACTCTCCCCAGGCTGGAACTCTCCCGCTCCCAGCGCATCGTCTGGCTCCTCCAAGAATGCAAAGACATCGACCTCAAGATCGAAGTCTACAAGCGTCAAAGCGATAAATTGGCTCCCCCCGAACTGAAGAAGATTCACCCTCTCGGAAAGGTAAGAGTCGTGCATATCCGTGTGACCCGATTGGAGAGGGTACCATACATGGCCGCTTACATGCCCGCAGTCTCCTCTCGTGACCATCTCGTCGCCCAACATCGCCAAACCCATCGTGTTGGCGGAGAGTGGTAACCGTATGTACACTCGTGCACTCCCTTCGTTAATCCGACGTGTATTCCCGGGGAAACAATCCCGTCGTGTCTCTCTCTCCGAAGTGTCCTTCGACCATACCATTCAAGCGACGTCCATGACTCTAATCCGCTCTCCAGTAACGGAGTACCTCGCCGACCACTTCGCAACCCATCTCATCCCACAAAAATGGCAAGCCGGCAAAGAGAACCACGTCGGCGGCGAGACCGAGGAATGGATGCGCTACAGCTACTACCTGCAATACGCCGAAGGCAGTCTGATGTCGCTGCTCATGGTGGGACTCTTCATCGATCGTACGCCATCCACACCCAGCAAAATCCACCACCCCCACACTACCAACCACTGAACCCCTTTTCCTCACACCAGAAATCCGCAACGCCCCCGTCCCCTTCTTCATCAAACCCCTCACCAGAACCATCGCCGGCCGCGTCGACGCCGCCTACCTGACGGCCAACTACGCCACGCACTTTGGCTTCCTCGAATCCCAACTCGCCTCCTCCCCGCGGGGTGGTCCGTACCTCTGCGGCCGAGACCTCACCGCCGCGGATATCCTGATGAGTTTCCCGATCATGGCGGCCAAGGCGCAGTTGTTGAAGAAGCATGAGTATCCGAAGTTGTACGCGTATGCGGAGATGCTGGAGGGGCATGAGGGGTTCAAGAGGAGTGTCACGTATATTGGTGAGTTTCTTTCTTGGTCGATGGTGTTGTGGTGGTCGGTGGAGGTTGAAGTTGAGTGCTGACGTTGTTTTTCGCAGAGGAGGTGACGGGTGAGCCGTTCAAGGCGACGTTCCGTTGAGGGAGAGCGTTGACCGGTATGGGATGCATGGATGGAGAAAGGACGAAATGAATGCCTGACCACGACGATTTTGGCATCGAAGACTTGGCGGTGCTAATATATAGCAATCATAATGGGGGTCCGAGGACATTTCACGCTTTGTCGCTGAGCCGCTGCCTTGCCACGTCTGTCGATACTCACGCCACATCACATCGATCGTGGAGTCCCAAACGAGGCATGATACAGTGTCCATTTCATTGGTACAGAATGTACCGTCTCATCTTCATATGCACACCACCCACCACCGCAGACCTCATCCACCCAATGCACGTCCGGGCCATCCTCGATCGATCACGCACAATCCCGTGTTTCACATGTTCATCTGTGACATTTGTTTCCTTTCCATCCCTCACACACACACACACACACGGAATTCGCCCTTCACTCCCCGTCTCGTGTTTTTATCCGTGCGGGTTTCCTCGTCCCTCACACACGAATCCCTTTCATCCCGTCGCATCGAGATTTCTGTAAAAAAGCAATGACGCCGAATAAAAACAGGTTCCGCATTCCCAAAGAAAATCATCGCTCGCCCGCTCTGCGCGCTCGCTCGCGTTGAAAGAAAAAAACCCCCCCCCAAAAAAAGGCACACAAAAAAAAAAAAAAGGACATGGTATATCTCGCCATAACGCATCGCAAAAAAAAAAAAAAAGAAACATCAACCCCGGACGGGATTCAAAACCCCAGTTCCGCCAGTATGGACTCGGCCATACACTCTCCCTCTCCCCTCTGTGCCGAGGGGGAGTAAATCACCGGCGACGTCGCGCTCGGCGGAAACGTCGAGATGGTCGGCAGAGGCGGCACGTCTTCGATCCGAGAAGTGGACAGAAGTGGGAGGGTTTTGGTGGATGAATTGGTCGTCGTTTCGAGAGCGAGGGAGGGGAGGGAGTAGTTCATCGTGAAGGCGGAGAAGGAGGGTTGTCGGCTGTGGGTTGGTGGTGGTGGTGGTGGTGGGGCGTGAAGGTTGGCGATTTCGGAAGCGGTTGCGGAGGGAGGTGAAGCGACTTGTTGAGGGGCGGTGGGAGAGTGGGAGGGAGGTTGGAGGGGGAGGTGGCGGTCGCGATGGACGGGGTGGTAGGTTGTGTTGGTGGGAAGTCCATTGTGTTTGCTCGTCGACCATTGCTGGAGAAGCGGGGGATTGTGGAGAGTAGTGGCCGTCGTCTGAACTGGCTGTGGAGGCGGAGGAGGAGGGAGAGGCGAATCCAAAGTCAAAGGCTTCCATGTCGTCGTGCACGGGGGTCAGGTCGAGGTCTGTGCAGTCGAGAGGGCTGGATCGATCGCTGACACACGACAATGGCGAGACGGGTCGACTGGGATTCGCGGATTGGCAGAGTTCGACGGAATGTGGAATGGAATACGTTCTCGGGCGATGTTGTTCGGGATCGTCGTTGAGACTGGTTCCGGGACGAGAGCCGTAGAACTGCACGTTGTGGATAGAACTGGGACCTATGCTCATCTCGGACTTCTTCTTCGTGCAGTGGATCGCCTGGAAACCAGAGTCGGAACGTTGGAGGTTTGAGGGTAGCTGGGAGAAGGTCGACTGCGTGAGGTCTTCGAGGGAGGGCAGTAGTGCGAGACCGGGTGCTTGTCGATGTGTCCATGAACAAGCGTCGAATTGTTGGTCACTGTCCTTGGATGAGATCGAACGAGAGACATCGTGTCGTTCAGCATGTGCCATTGCAACATCGAAAGTCTTCACCTGCTCCGAACACGCTGTGCTCAGTGAAGACACAGGATCATCCACAACATCGACCGGTTGATTCTCCAACCTTCCATTCAGCGCATAGTCCGACAGACAGCGTACGTGAACCCGAGATATCGGCGGCGGATCCAACATGGCATACTTGCTCGCGGGATCCAGCGTTTGCGAAGTCTGCCAGTTCAAGCAACTCCCCATCATCTCTCCATAAGCACTCCGACACCTCGTCGGTAGCTCCACAATCTCACATGGAACCTCGATGACATTCACCAGCTGGCCGGGTAACAGTGGACAGAAAGTGGTACTCGGCTGGCGGGCATCATGCGTATCGATGTCGTAGTTTAATCGATAAAAGTACCAATACGTTCCACCCTGTTTGAGGCCTCCACTGCGAGGCTGCTTCATAGGACGGAAACCATCGCCGTCGAAGATGATGTCTTGAAATTTGAAGCACCCCGACCAGAATCCGGTACCTCGTCGTCGATCGTGGTGCATCTGATAGGGTCGATCAAAGTTGTCCCACGATCCCAGGAGTTCGACGGTGTGAACGTCTAGAGGAGCTCCGAAGAGAAAGGTCACCAGAGTCGTTGGATCCATTGTCGGGAACTCCAGAGAAGGCACGATGGACGCAGAGGAGGATCGATCAGGTGACCATTGGAAGAGGAAGGAGTTGTCGAGGTCAACCGTCCATGTCGTCGTTGGGTGGAGGAGGAGGTGAAGTCGATCCGGCGACTGTTGGTAGAGAGAGAGAGAGTGAGGTAGGTGAGGAGGAAGGCAAGATCAACGTGACGGGAGGGTGGTGTGGGTGGTGTGGGTGGTGTGGAGTGGTGGAGGTTGGGGGTCCCGAGCGAGTCCTTAGCGCGAACGATGCCGTGACGCCAATCAAACGATAATAAGCCGCAGGTTGATTTCTTCTCGGTCATCAATGATATTGATGAGATGTGATGGATTGATGATGGCGCTGCACTTGCTAGATGCGGGAGATTAGGCGAAGACAATGATGACATCGCACGTTCCATGATTCTCGTCGACGACGCATATGGTTCTCACCGTCGCGTCGCATCACATCACAGGGACATGGATTGCATGGATGATTCACAGCGGTGTTGGACGGATTTATTGTTGTGGACGGGGTGGTGGTCATTGCCGGTCAGAGGTCAAATGACGGCTGACTGTACCGTCATGGTCATGGTTCATGGTCATGGTCATGGTCATGGGCCGCAGGGAAGGGATGCGGATGCGGATGCCGCGCGATAACGCAACCAACATTATGCCCGGAATGACGACCACGACGAGAACAATCGCCTCGGGTGGGTAGCACCAGTCCAGTAGCACCACGAGAAGCAACAATGATGCTACACGACCTGCTTCGTGGACCCCCACCCGGCGTCGTGGTTCGTCGGTGGTGACACGATCATGCAATGCACTACTGCGTGCGCATGCACGTGGGTGGTGTGTGTTTCCCGGGACGACGACGACGTGCATGCAAGTCAACCGTCGCGCCATCCCATCTCTCGCAATAATGCATCACCGCCTCCGACCGTCTTTTCCATCCGCCCTTGACACCACCACCGCCGCCCGTCGACTATTATATACATCTCTCCACCGAGTATAGTCCATCGCAATCTCGGAGAAATCAACCAACAAGCCCAAGGCCTCGT